>OX101729.1:25141891-25504995 GCA_944452665.1 Stenoptilia bipunctidactyla | reverse complement strand
AAACTTTCACTTATCATTTAGCTACAAACTAGCTGATAAAAATACATTTTATTATAGGTAAATAATAATCTTGTAAATATGCATGGTTGATTTTACTAGAACGTATCCTTTTTCATGGTTTTTCAATTTTTATTGTAGTATTATAGAAAATCATATCATATAATATTTTGTTAGAAAAACCATCTAGTTAAATAGTAAGTACTTAGTTTACTTACTTGCGTTTATTTTTAAGTACTTAAACGAAGTTGACGCAGTGAACAAAGTACGCAATGTTTTGTTTTCACTTTCTCGAAATGACGTCATTCAAAGGGTTAACAATGGGTTTCTGGCAAAAGTTTTGACATCCATGCAACATCTTTGTCTGAACTCCGAACCAAAAGCGTACTAAAAAAGTATGTTATAAATAAATTTTCACGCGTATTTTTCTTGAAATAATACAATACGGCAAAGCTTTTTTATACAAACTGTAGCTTGCTGTACCGTCATGTGACTCGTTAATGGAGGTTACTGACTAGCCTCATTCTGTCGAAAAATGTTTATGTCACCTTTTCTGATGTTAGTGTAAACGGAATTGCGATGATATCTTTGCTGTGTTATGTCCCAGTAACATTAAACCTCCTTTGAAAAAACTATTGGCAAAAAATAATATTGGCATGAAAAAAATTACGCTTTAGTACCTACATTTTTATAAGTGGAAACAATTAATACCTATTTTATGCGCAAATTGACACAAAAATAGCCAGCTGATGTGATTTTTCGTTTGTGAGACAAAGTATTGAGCAAGTTTTTAAAGTTCCTATCACTGTTGTACTTTTTTATGTATTCCTGGAATTAAGAAAAGTTGAAAATACTGTAAAAGTAGACGCCAATTTCATCCTCAAAACCCTTTTTAAAGAGCCCTTTGCAAAACAATGAATCTTTCCTGTGGTCGACGAGGAGATTTTGGCCTGAAACCACCAAGTTGGCCGAGACTTCGGTGAATGTGGTCTCAAATGTTATTTTAAGATAATAATCATGTAATATTTTTATTTCCACGCGCTCTGAAAGATAAAAACCTTGGTGAGTCTGTTCTGTGTATATAGTTTATACTCTTATATAGAACTTGTAGATAGATACTCATCAATTTTTTATAAAACAATGTTCATTTTACTGTCCTTGTCTCTTTTTATAACATGTCTTCACAGAATTTAGTGATGTCCTATCACATTCTATTTTGCATCTCCACAAAACATTTAATGATAAGTACACACGTTGATAACAATAAAATACATTTAATATGAATGTAATGAAAATGTAAGTATTGTGGTCACATTTATTTTTTATTTCTTGTACTTACCTAATTTCTTCAAGCTAGAAACTTTTTTAAAACATTAATAATGGCTTATTTCGATATTTATAATGTATCTCAAAAGTCAAATTACAAATTATTTTTTTGCTGGCAAACATCTTTGTCGCTAGGTACTTTAGAGAGACTTTTATAACTTAAATTGGAATTCATGCTGTAGGTACCTACCTGAACAAGTTATTAATATGATTGAATTCTTTAATATCAAATACCTACTTTAAGTTTATTTTTTATAATCCAACATGAGTAACGATTGCAAAGCATTAATTAAAATCGACTTTATTGCCCTTTTTTCCACCCACGTAGGTAAATCATAGTTGATAAATTATCTTATGAAAATTTTCACTTTTATATAGGTTACTAAACATTTCATAAATATTATAAAAGCATCCTCCTATGAAAAAAAAAAGTACAATGGAATTTTCAAACTTGAACTTTCGGCAATGAATGACTCCGCCATATTTGCTTACCGTGTCCTTCAAATACACATATAAACATAATAAAAAAGCAGACGAGTTCAGAACCATTTTGAATAAGGAAAAAAAGTTGCTATCGCGCAAATAACGCAACTGAATAAACAACGGAAATACGCGTCCAGAAAAGATGCTATGACCATTACTGCATATTTAATTCGGATATTCAATATTTTATTGTAACTTTTTCAAGTACTTTTAAAAAAATATCACAGGATTGTTGGTGTATTTGATTGTTCCATTGGCCGAAGTCCACGTAGTCGCAGCGACCGAGGTAAAATCGATGAATTGCGCACTATATGTCGCGTCCTTGAGATTGTGGCTCTCGTATTTTACGTGACGGTTTTATCCGACTGCCTTAGGAGTGTAATTTTTTCTACATACCAATATGTTTTATTACACTTAGAATAACTTGCTATTTTTTATTTGGGCTTACCTAAAACAACTCTCTTTTATTTTAGTTTAGTAGGTACTCTGGGTACTCTGTGGTACATATTTTTGTTTTGACCCAGTTTACATAATCAAGACAAAGAGATGTCGACAGCCATACCTGAATGTACCTATAAATAGTAAATACTGTTCCATTTTGGTATAGGTACATGTAAACAACTGAGTAAGCTTTATGAAGGTCGCGCCAGTTCTCTGTAAATCAAATAAATTTCTCCCAGACGATGCCAAAGCTCCTATTCATGTTGTTTATTATTGCTAGTAGCCACCCACATGTCGAAATTTATAAGTAATATATTAAATAAGTATATAATTTGAATTTAACAAAGCCGAATCTCATATTCCGCCATGTAAAGTTAACCAAAAAACAGGTAAAGTTTTTTTTTTTCAAAGTAGGTACATACTCGTACGAACAGTAAACATTGCATGAGGTATATAACTTGGTATATTCGTAAATAAGCATGAATACTTATCACGTATTCTATCAGGTACCAATATTTTTTCTTCTTGTTGGAACTCGCAGTTGACCTCAATGTCACTGGTGTCAAGAGGCGATCGATGAGGTCGGAGATAAAACACAAGGGAGAGAAATGGCCCTTCATAAAATATATGCAAAACATTCCTTCCAACAAGCGGGACTCACTTGGATAGTCCTATTTTACGATACGTCTAATAGGGACATTCTAATTGAATACTCTTATAGATAAAGAAATATAAAATGCTATTAAAATATTTTTTTGAAAATACTCTTCTTTTTAAAAGATTTTTAATCTATTAACAGATTAAGTACGATTCTTACCCGAAGATGCAGGTTTAAAATCCAGTTTGCGACCATGTTTGTTTAAATACAAAAATAATAAACAAATTTAAAAGAATCATAAAGGAAAGAAGTATGGCAGGCGTGTATGAGAACTCTGTATCGTTTTCTGGAACTTCACAATTTTATGTCAAACATGTATATTTTATAAATACTATGTATGGTTAATCATGACAAAAGTTAACAGATTTTTAGAAGTTGGGATTTAAAAGTTATTCGCATTTTAAATATTGGCATCGTATTGTTAGAAATCCTGAACACAACTTTTGAACGTGAACGTGAGCTTGTGATAAGAATCGTTTGTCAATGTCATAACTAGATGTCACAAAAGTATATATTACTAAAATGGCTGTTACTGTTTTTGTTGAAATGAAACTAAATTGTACTACTGTAAAATGCTTCGACGAAGTTTATAAAAACACGTACGAAAAGCTTTTACACAGACGAACTCCAAAACGCTATTGATTGATTTTGATTAAATGAAGATGAACGTGGGTGACGTAGTATGACATTTGAGTTGTCAGATTTGACACAATAAAAGTTTTCGTTTAGTTTATTGTCTACATTTACGTTTCGTTATTGAATTTGTGTATGAAAAACAAAAACTATTCAAATTGCGATTTTTCTTTTCTCCGGACTTTTAAAAATGATCTAATTTCTGAAAAATGAAGATAAGAATCTTCTTACTCAATCGTGTAAGTTTAGTGTCAAAACGTTGACCTAAACAGGCGATACACCATCCCGCATTCTTCTTTCTATGCAAATTTATAGTACTAATCGAATTTACACACAAATTTGACTAATGCACGAGGTATTTCATGAAGAAGACTTAGGTGTACTATTAATAATGGATTATTCTTACCTAAATATGACGATAACGGTTGAAGGTGTCGAAAATTTTCAGCAAACAGCGAGGTACCTATATTCCTTTCAGGACGACACTTTGTTCCTTTTGTAGCTTTATTCTGCGATCCATGATAAGTCGGGTAGATTGCTCGTACTACCATAAAAGTGCCATAAACAGGGAATGTTCTGAATGTTCCTGTGACAAAGGACTGTTGTTTACTTAGTCAAAGTCATCTATAATTGTTAGGAGTGTTTCATGGTGCAATAAAATGAAATGTAATTCTTGGCACCGTCTCGTCATGTGAGACGCATATTTACTTTATTCCAATGGTTTAACGGTTATTTTGGGGCCTGTAAAGCATTTCCTATATTATGATGTAAGTTATTTATTTATTTATTTAACAATTTATGTACACTTAAGTTAAGATACAATATAAGGATACATAGAACAAAATAAGTACAAAGGTACAGCTTATCTCTATCGAAATTTCTTACAGCAGACCCATGACTGGAGAGTTTGAATTAACTGCAATAATAGTGTGTACTAAATATACATACATATAAATACATACCAATACATACACATAATATTATATATACTTTATACATACATAATATATATATATATATATATTATACATACATACATTGTTATATATATCTTAATATCATTCGGACAGTAAAGTGGGTAACATAGATTACAGTAGTAAGTAGTAAGTAAGTCGTCAGTTATGTGCTGACGATAATATTTACTCGTGTATAATTTTTGTATAATTTTGTATAATAAGGAAATTATACAAAATCACATAAAAATCATCTTCCTAAATCCGTGTAATTTTAGATGTTACTTTAGGTAAATGATTTTGTTTAGAATCTTTGATCTCATCATCAATTTATATGTGATGGAAATGAGTTCAAACGCAGGTTTTAGATGAAGGAAATATTTTAGGTTTTGAACCTTGCTATAGTTAGGTTTTAAAGTTTGCGTAGGTATAAGATTATATGGATATTTTTTATTCAATCTCCCTTAAACTTTTAATATAAAAATCATCTGTTATGTGCTAGTTTCGCCATACAAAAAATAACTAAGAATGTAAAATATCTGTATAAGTATTTCCAACCATCTTTTAATCAATCTCCATCTTTTACACATTGCGAGAAACCCCACAATTTCAATTTAAATTGTATCCACATAGTTTTTGTAGATGACATATACAGGGTGACTGGTGACAAAAAGATACTGAAGGAGAGCACTCAGTCAGTAGGTACTCGATTCTGATCATTATTATGTAATAAAAGTAAGTATGCGTTGCGTAATCAATTCTTTAACTTTCGATTAAGTTTACTCAGTAAATAATTAATAAGTATTTATATTTTATGATATTTTTTCTCTTCGTGTATGATCGTCCTTGAATTTCAAAAGTGACGCACCAGTCACCCTGTATTTTGTAGATAGCATTTATATTCCACTAATAGCCTGCTATGAAAACTCACGTAGAAAGAATATCTACCTATAATAACACATATCTCCATCACCAGGTGCCTTCAAAAGCATCGGAGAGAAGACTGCGTCTCTCTTCGAGAGGAAGAAGAAGGATGTGGAGCAGATAGCACAGGAGAAGGCGCAGGAGGCTGCTCATGTGGTCGAAGAGCAGGTGAAGAAGACTGGCGAGCTCGTCAGCGGCGCTGAGAAGTCTGCTAATGAAGCTGCAAGCTCAGGTAAGGAATTTTGAAACTACTTCAACTGCGTAGGGTTGACTGGGAATACCTAACGCGTACGTACCGTGGTCCGTATCTTCAAATAGGCACACCTACCCATAGATTTATATAACACCTACTAAGAAAGATTCAAAAATACAAATTTTCATAACGTTTTCCGTACCGTACGCGCGTATCATACGCAGTGCTTGGAGCATTCCGAACGTTCGTATAGTACGGACGTTGCAGTTTTGTATAAAACGCGCGTTCGAAAGCGTGACGCAGCGTTGGCAATAACATCTCTCGATAAGCGCGTTGTAAAAGCCAGCTAATTCGACCTCTGCTTGGTGGTAGGAGGACTCCTGAGAGTTCGCCGATCTTGTATTATATCCTTCATAGAAAGGCAATATTGCATGAAGAGCCCATTCCTTCCTAAGCTTATGTGATGTCATCATCCACCTCATCTTACTGACCATCAGGATGAGGTAAAATGCAGGTTTAATCACCTTAAAAAAACTTCTTGCCCTGCCGCTTCAAGTTAGTTGCTTTATGGCAATCTGACTTCTCCAAAGGCGGTAACGTAACCTGAACGTAAAATCTACATTAATAAATATGACAAACCTGTTATTTAAATATGAAAAGTGTGTGATATATTATAATTAATCAAGCTTTTTCAATATACCCAATATACTGACCCCTGATGAAGCACTACACGTGAGTCCATATGTTTCACCTAAAAATATTTAATAGGTATACAAGTCATTACTATAAGTAAGGTAAGTAAATGACACTCTTAACTTCTAAATAATTTAGTACCATTCTTTTTGTTTCATAACAAAACGTTTTGTGTACAGGGTTAATTTTAACTAACGCATCACCTCTTGCAGATAGCCTCTCCACATCAACCCCGACAACATTTGTTCTACTACTGTTTAAAATTAATACTTCTTAAAATTTTTGTTTTCCCATACAAAAAATATGTCTAGCCTCCGTTTAGAGGCGTAACTATATTTAATCTGAGCGTAGGTATGCCACGCACCTTGCGCAGTAAAATATCGCGTCATAATAATAATAGAAACTTCTTACAAAATGTAGAGCAAGGAGCAAAAACTTTTATGTTTTTATTTTTTGTAAAAAGTCGTAGAACAAATGTTGTTGGGATTGATGTGGAGAGGCTGCCCGCAAGAGGTGATGCGTTAATTAAAATTAACCCTGTATATAACGTTTTGTTATGAAATAAAAAGAATGGTACTAAATTATTCAGAAGTTAATAGTGTCATTTACTTACTTTAATTATATTAAATAGGTCGTGCAACAAAGAATTTTCAGGTTGAGGGGGATTCATTTTCAGCTTAAGCTATTTCACTTAATTCACACTTGACCCTTTCGATAGGATAACTTGTATAGTATCCTAGTTGACTGCCTTCAAAAACATATAAAATACAGTATAAACTATATGTATAAATATATCAGTCTGGTCTGGTCTTTAGGCTCAAAATTTGTATAATCAAGTAAAATTTTGGCGGTGATCTCGGCAGGAAAAGACCAGTATAACCAGTTCTTTGTAACGTGCTCATTAGAATATTATCGGCGTATATAATGAGATCCGCCTCCGATCAGCGTGTTTCCCGAAGTTCCGATTAAAACAAAAAAATGCGATTAAAACTTTGTTTGGATTTCCTATCCCATGATGATAAATAACTAGACTAAAAGTGTACAGTTTATAGAAGTAGCTTTGAATGCCCAGAACCCAAGAAAACGCCAGCTCGGGAATTTTTCTCAGCAAATAACCGTCAAAGTGTAACACTTAGATGACGAAACTTACGAGACAACTCACATTGCAAAGACAGCACAATATTACGTCACGAAATCAAAATGCCTGAATAGCTGCCCAAACGTCGCGTCGAGTTAAAAGTTCAATGAAATTAAATGCGTTAAAATCCGGTCGTCTTTAATTTGCATCTGACTTAAAACTTAAATTAAAACCCTAAGCATTACATGTTAGTTAAGCAGTATTATGTTAATCCACATAATTATGCGTGAACACACCACAGACCACAGCAGCAGTAATATAGTTAACTGCAGATCTACTATAAATGAAGGTCAGTAGATAGTGTAGTGGATCCTAAATGGTAGTTTTATCTTGAGGCTTCTAAATTTTCGTTCATGGATAGATAGCCTCTTGTACTTAAATGAGAATAGTTTCGAAACCAAAATAAGTTCTATAAGCACGTGGAGTCAGCCCTCGTAGGCTCGACGAAAAACCTCATCGGTCCTGGATCAGCTTGTCATAAAGGCCAGCTAATCCTGGGGACGTATTTATTAATACTTCATTGTACACACAGAGAATAAAATAATTAAAAATATAGAAGTACAAAAGAAATGTACAAAACGAGGTTTTATTGCTAATACTTAATCAATTTGTGCTTAGTGATAGACCTCTTCCTTGCTAGCGAAAATTCTGCCGAATTTGTCAATCTACCTTCTTAAAGGGATCTTAATTTACTGTCTCGAGATATTTTAAGAATATTGAGGACCAACTCAATTTAATTAGTGAATGAAAAAACAAAAGATTTAAGCTTTATTTATAAAACAAAATGTAGATAGAGTCTATAATTAGAGTAGGTACGTTTGTTTTTAAAAGATAATTAATTACCTACCTTTAAATCAATAAACAAGATAATCTGAACCTCGTCCGCTGCTAAGGTTAGAGTATAAAAGGTTATTTTTTAATCTAAAATACTTGGCATAACGTGCCCTTCGAAGCACGGAAGTTATTTATAAATTATATAAAAAGTCAACAGTTACCAACCTATCCAATGACGTGGATTAATGGATTAAAAACGTAAATTAATAATGAGTACATTAAAGAATTGTTTACTTAGTATAAAAATAAAATAAAAACCAATAAGTTATGTCAGCGTTTTGACTACTAACGCTCTACTATGAGAAATAGATCCAAGAAAACACCAACTCAATAATGTAATGTAACTATTGGTCATGTCAGACGGGGTGGTTGGTGTCGAAGGTGTTTATTAGAAGCGCAGTGTATTCAGTTTCATCTAAAACTAATCATTAACTATATAGAAATAACTAGAAGGTCAACATCTATCAACAATAGATGAGTCATCTACAGACTTTTCCACAGAGTTATCTATAGACATCTGAGAAGCGGAGTAACCTGGTCATTAAGATTATTGACTGTAGACCTGAATATTGCAGCGTTTAAACAATGATTCATTTGCGTGATCGTAATTAATAAAAGTTAAAATTAGAACAAAGTTTTTTGATAACAGAGTTCACGTGGCGTTTCACGTGATATCAGGAGTCTATGTCGTGGCTCAGTTGTGACAGGGCTCTTCCACTTCATGAAATATCAAAACAACATGTTTTGCATCGCGAAGATTCTCATCACCTCATTAGCGATGCCAAAAAAACAATATTGTAATGTCCCGTTTGCACACTATTTGAATACAACATTTAACACAAAACCGGATTCTCGAAACGTACATTGTTAAAACAAAACAAACTTTTGTCTAAGTACAAAAAAGGTGAATGAAAGACAGCCGATGAAAGATGATGGATGAATGATGCTAAAGTGATGATCAGTGAGATGATAGTGTTAGAGATCTATGGTGATGATGATATAAGATATCATGTGTCATGATCGACGTCGATCGATTCGTGTGGTAACACCCTAAAGAAGTTACACGAGTGAATCAACCAAAATTAAAACAATATTTAGTGTCAACGCTGGGTTCCGCGTTCGAACGCGCATACGCGACTTCGAAAAAAGGAGGAGGTTCGCAATTTCGTCTGTATTTTGTGTCTTTGTTACACGATATTTCGGACAATTATGAATTGATTTTGAAAATTGTTACTTCATATAATAGTTGGTCCCATTTAAATTTCATCGAAATCGATTGAGTACTTCATTGAAAATTTCAAACTTTTGAAAATATATGGAGAATTTATGTTGATGACACTCTCAACTCAGCCAAAGTTTTGACGTGAAGTCGGTTTTTTTAATGCTCCGCATTCGTTGATTATTAAATATCAAAGTTCTCAAGCTTAAAAATAGTTCCTCATGTAGGTAAGTTTCTTCTAGGCTAGGTACACAGAAACCAATCATCGATATGAAACTGCTGAGGATATGCATCATTTTGCATTGGGTGACTTAACGTTACCTACTTGCATGGTGCCATTATTCAGAAATATGCAGTTATGACTCGTAGATATGAATCATTAATCTTCACTTTAATGTACTTACTTACTTAATATTATTAAAGATAAGAGATCACTTCGGCCATCCACATAGAACTTTGTGCATACGTGCGTTCGAAATAACATGACTACTTAACTTTTACCTCTGGTTTAAAAAAAATATATTTATTAAAGACTATTAACCAGATTTATCGCGTATTTTTTTACATTTTAGCCTTCTGCTGTCTTTACTCATGCCTTGTTCGAACGGATCCGTTAGCGCTTGTGTCTTCGCGACTTTTTTTATTATTGCAACATTTAGTCGGTACATTTTATTTTGTCTCGCCTCCAGCCGCTGCAGCAAAGCAGAATGCTATCGATGCCCTGGACAAGGAGTTGTCGAAGGTGTCCCTCGCTGCTGGAGAGGCCAAGGATGCCGCCAACCGCGCTGTCGCTGATGGCAAGAAAGTCGTCGACACCACTAAAGGTACGTCAAGGTTAAAATAATGATCAAAATTGTTTTGAGCAAAAAGTAGTTGTTAAAATATGAAATTTTCGGTGAATTTTTTTGAAATATTTATGGGGCATCTTCATTTGGTTTAACTTGTTTTTTTTTCTATGGACATCATAAGAACAAATTCAGGGATTATAAACCAGACTCTGGTAGTAATTCTATCTTCGTTGGTCATCACCTTAATACGATCACTAAAAATCCCGCTAAGCGCGGTGAATGTAAAACTACCTACCTTTTAAAATGAATTTTGTTCAGCATCTTTGTCTCATTCTATAGTTTTTTAGATGCGGTGTGGACAGATGCCTGACGACGTGTATTCGTGGTTGGATGAATTGAGAGGAATGTAGGTAGATGATATACTTAGTTTAAGTATTGATAAGGATAAAAGGTACTAAATATAATATAATATAAGAACTTTCATAAGCAAATTATTGAAATTAACGGATATCACATTGGTATTTACTACTTTATAAATCTTTTCTTCCGTTCTTTAGATTTGTTTTAAGCTTTTGAGCAACTGTTGTCGAACAAAATCAAATCAGTAGCCACACAAAGAAGTGGACTTGAACTTAACGTAAAATTTCAGATGTTTCTTTCCCAAATAGTGCAATAACATGGATATATTTCTGGAGTGGATAAGTAAATTACAAAATTTATTAATTCCTCTTTATTACGTAGGCTTTTTCGCACAGCATTATCTTTATTGTAGACACGTCTTTTTATTTAGCATTTTAGTTTGTAATTAGTTATATTGCACTTTTTGGCGCAACTTTTTGATAGTAACTAGTTTTTTAGATTATGCATTCTCCAAACTTTTTTTTTATATTGCATTTATTTTTTTGCTTCCTTTAGATACACTTGCGACCACAGTAGATAACACGAAAAAAGCTGCTGAAAATGCTGCTAACTCTGCTAAAGGTGAGTGCTACTCTAAGCTAGTTATAGGTATATATAACTAAACGGTAATATAATATACATTAATAACCTTCTTCTGCATGGGTCTCTAACTTCTTATGCACTTTTGTAGATACTATTAGTAGTACTGTAGATAGTACCAAAACAGCTGTTCAGTCTGCAGTGGACACAAGCAAAACTTACATTGACTCTGCCAAAGGTAATTATGTTTTTTTTATTATGTGACAGTATGTAATAAATTCAACTTATTATTTGAATATACCACATAAAAAAAAAAACTAAAATATCATCCAGATGTATCTATTATTTTTTCAGATAAATTAGGTTATAATTTTTTTTTTCGTTTTTGCTTATGATCCTCAAATACTTAAAACATAACATATGTTTCAAATTATTAAATCTTCACTTATTAAGTTGATGAAACAAATGAAGTAATCTTTAATAAGATACCTACAGATTGCATATATTTATGTGGGATCAAAGTTATTTAAATATGATTAACATACAATGGTACTCGTAAATTTGTTTCACATTATACATGACCTGCGTGTAAATATTTATATATTTACATGACTAGGAAGGGATCAATGGACAGACTTCATATATGTATAAATGCTTATGTTGGATCATTAATTATTTTTATTTTTAAAGAAACTGGTTTATTTATAGATTCAGTATCCAGCACAGTACAATCAACTGTTGATACTAGTAAAAGTTATGCTAATTCTGCGAAAGGTAATATTTTTTCTACTTTTTTTTTTCTTTTTTTGTTTGTAGTCGTATTGTACCTATATTATTTTTTATTTTTAGATGCCTTATCAAGTGCAGTACAGTCTAGTGTCGATACGACAAATAAAGTCACACAGTCTGCTTTAGATACAGGAAAAACTTACGCGTCTTCAGCAAAAGGTGATTTTTATTTTATTTATTTGCAAAAAATGAGTTTTAGGGACTAGTAATTAGAATCAAAAAAAATCATTTTAAAACAAAATACTTTTCAGAATAAAATCAGCAACTCTGAAAGTATGAGATATACCTGTACCTAGGTACAATTATTGTTGTATTATACACAAATACGTTCTAATAAAACGATTTAAATCAACATTTGTTTCGATATATTTTTAATTCAGTCAGTAAGAGGTTGCTGCAATCAGTAAAATTTTTGAATATTATATATTTTTTTTTAATCTCAGCCAAAATACAGTTACTTTAACTAAGCAGTACGAAAAAACTTTGAGTCGAAGGTTCACGTGCTTTTAATTTTGTCATGTACTTGTATGTTATATATTTATTATTTTTAGACACATTATCAAACACGGTACAATCGACTGTAGATACAACTAGTAAGCTTGCACAATCCACTTTGGACACAGGCAAAAGTTACGCTACATCTGCCAAAGGTAATAAAAATTAAATAAAAATAAAATTAAATGAGTTTATTATATTAATGATATATTTAAATATTTTCGATGATTCTTTCAATATTAGTTTTTTGGAAATAATTAACTTAGAGCAAGACAACACATTTTTAAATCGTGACGTTTAGTGCTTTTTATTTTATTATGTAAATATTATTTTTATTTAATACTTTTAGACACCTTATCAAGCACGGTACAATCGACTGTAGATACAACTAGTAAGCTTGCACAATCTACTTTGGACACAGGCAAAAGTTACGCTACATCTGCCAAAGGTAATGAAAATAAAATGAAAAAAGTGAAAATTCCTAAAGATATATATTTCTTTTTTTGTGTCATACTTCGTGGCCACGCCACGCAAACAATTCTTACGAGATTTACCAGAACAAATGTCTATTAAATGTCGGTAATTATAGTAAAAGGAAAAAAAAATGTCGGATTAAGAGCAATCGAAGAAAATTTGTGGCGTAGCCATGCAGTGTCTTTTGCAGCCACATTAAAAATTATAGTTTAATACTTATTATATTTATGATTAAAGAAATGTCTAACAACTGTTGTTTCTATTGATATAAAAAACAGTGCCAAAATTACAAGGTAATACTAAAATTTTGAAAAAAACACTTTTTCGTAGAGCTTCATAGAGTTATTGTTAATTGGTTGCGTGTTATTACACCTTTTTTGGTACACATGTATGATTTGATTTTTTTAAATGTGATCTCAAACACAGTTAGAAGACAAATTTTGTTTCTAATATTAATGAATTTTAAATATTTTTAGTTCGTTCTTTCCAATTTAAGTTTATTTTAATATCACAAACGCGTTAAACTCAGCTAAAATAAAGAAAGCTGAACATTATATCTTTTATGGTGGCGTTCAGTGCTTTTATTTTGTTATGTATGTTTTTATTTTTTATTATTTTTAGACTCCCTATCAAACACAGTACAATCGACTGTCGATACAACTAGCAAACTTGCACAATCAACTGTAGACACAGGCAAAAGTTACGCTACATCTGCCAAAGGTATTGGAATGAAAATACTTACTTAGTTAAAATTTTCAAACTATTTAAAATGTCTCAAACGCGGTAAACTCAAAATCAGTTAATTTAGCTAAGCGAAATGATATACGTTTAAATTTTGGAGTTAAGTGCTTTTTCTTTTACTATTTACTTATATATTTATTTTTAAATACTTACTTTATCAAGCACAGCACAATCAACTTTAGACACAGGCAAAAGTTACGCTACATCTGCTAAAGGTGATAAAAATAAAATTAAATAGTAAAAAAAAAATCTTTTTGTTATAAACGATTTCATTATTTTAGATTCCATCTGACATACAGTAAGAAATCTTATTTTTGTTAATTATATTAATGATATATTCAAATATTTTCGTTGATTCTTTCAATATTAGTTTTTTGAGAATTAATTGACTTAGAGTTACTTTAGTGCTTTTTTATTTAATTATGTAAATATAATTTTTATTTATTACTTTTAGACACCTTATCAAGCACGGTACAGTCGACTGTAGACACAACTAGTAAGCTTGCACAATCCACTTTGGACACAGGCAAAAGTTACGCTACATCTGCCAAAGGTAATAAAAATAAACAGAAAATAGTAAAAATTATTAAAGATATATTTCATTTTTAATGTCATACTTCGTAGAAAATTTTGAAAGAACACTTTTTCGTAGAGCTCTGTAGAGCACGGGTATGCTTGAAAACGGGTAACAGAATGATTTAGTACAAGATTTATCAGAACAAATGTTCTATGTAAAGTCTGAAGTTGTCGTAAAGGCAAAAAAAATCGTTAAAGGATTATGATGTGGTGGCGTTCAGTGCTTTTATTTTGTTATGTATGTTTTTATATTTTATTATTTTTAGACACCCTATCAAACACAGTACAATCGACTGTCGATACAACTAGCAAACTTGCTCAATCGACTGTAGACACAGGCAAAAGTTACGCTACATCTGCCAAAGGTAAGAAAAATAAAAAGAAAATTGTAAAAGGTACTTATTAAAGACATATTTCTTTTTGTTATAACGATTTAATTTGTTTAGATACGATCTCAAATACAGTACAAGGTACCAAAAACGCTGCAAGTGCAGCCGCAGATAATACTAAGCTGTACGCCGACTCTGCTAAAGGTATAATATAATAATTATTCAAATACAGTTTTTGATTTTGAGTGTTATTGCTTTGTTATGCTAGTTTTATGTTGTAGATTTTATTTTGTCGTATAGATGTTTGTTTTTTTTTTTTTGTAAATAACAATAGTGTTTGTGTTGTTTTGCTATTAACTTGTAGAAACAGCGCAGAGTTCTTTGCAATCAGCATTGGAGACCGCTTATTCGGCTTTTGACATTGGACAATCATATTATGAGAGTGCTAAAGGTAAGGTTTTATAAGTGCGTACCTGAGGGGCAAATCATCTTGGTGATTTTGGTAAACTATAAAATCAACGCGTAAATTATAAACATTTGCGAATAACCTAACGGAAAGAGAGGTTTATTTGTCAAAGTAGTTTAATAATCGTATTTTCTGAACTAAAATATTTGTATTAATAAATACATAAGAGTAATTTACCTCTCAGATGCCTTTATTTTTTTTGTTTTATTTTTTGTTCTTTTTTATATTTATCACTATTATCAGGTACAATGAAGAGTACATAAATAAATACTTCTATATTTTTGAATATAATGCATTATTTATTGCTTCAGTATCTATTTCTCATTTTTACCTCAAATATCTACTTCTTGTAGATTCCGTAGCAGCGACCGTAGAAAGCACAAAAAAGACTGCACAAAGCACAATTGATACTGGAAAGACTTACGTTGACACAGCTAAAGGTAAATCCCAAAACTGTATACCTACGTTTATATGATACTTAAAAGGAACGTCTCTAAAGTAAATATTTACACATTTTGTAGATTCCGTGCAAAATACGATTCAAAGTTCCATTGAAACTACAAAAAATGCTGCTCATTCAGCTGTTGAAACAGGAAAAGGTTACGTAGAATCTGCCAAAGGTAACGATTATTCACAAAATAAAACAAAAACAGCTTGCTATTTAACGTCCAATACTTAGAGATATATTATGAATTTTAGAATCTGCGACGAGCACAATTGACAGTGGTAAAAACGCAGCCTCTTCCGCCGTTAATACTGGAGTCTCTTACGTTGGATCTGCAAAAGGTTGGACCTTCTATAACCAATATACTTAAAATACTATTATTAATGATAGACAATCTTTTCACATAACAAATATGAAAGCATAAATCTTTCAGAGTAAAGTATACTTTATACCATTATTTTTTGGTATTTGTTTTAAAAGCGCTTTATTTTGTTTAGACGCTTTAGCAAGCACTGTTACCAGCACTTTAGACACCACAAAGTCTGTAGCTGCTTCTACTCTAGAAAAAGGCACTAATGCCGTCGGATCCGTCAAAGGTATTTTTATTTCTTTGAACATATCAACTATATTTTTTTATATTAAGCATGGATTCGCTTATTTATTAGCCGTATTTCAAGTATAACAAAGTTCAATTTTATTTATTTAGATACAGTAACAAACACAGTACACAGCACAGTTGATGCATCTAAATCGGTTGCGTCTGCTGCTGTTGAGAAAGGCACATCTATAGTTAGCTCTGCCAAAGGTATAACAACAACTATTACGTTATTATTTTCTATTATTTCTGCGTTAATTTATGCATTCGTCGATATATTTTAGATACTGTAGCCAGCACGGTACAGAGCACTGTAGATACCACTAAAAATATTGCTTTGGCTGCTGGAGAAAAAGGCTCATCTTTGATTACTTCAGCAAAAGGTATCATCATGTATTTCATTTTATTTGTTTTATTTGGTTCTTTGACTTTTATATTTAATTTGTTTTGTTTTATTTTGGTTTCGTTTTATAATTGTAGACACCGTCTCGAATACAGCACATAGTGCCGTAGACACAACTAAAAACATAACTTCAGCGGCTTTCGAGAAAGGGACCTCTATAGTAGGCGCCGCTAAAGGTATCGTTGAAATCTTTGTATCTGTACACAAAAATGTATTTTAAATTGTGATTTAACAAGAAGTGCTTAGCTGGCGCATTGTAAAACATCAAAAATTAATCATTTAAGTATTGGTTATTTATTTATCAAATTAACAACTACCTATTATCAGTTCAGATATCACAAAATATAGACATTCTTATTGAGTGTTTTTTGCTTGGCTTAGATTTAAATATATAAAATATGTACCTAAAACTGTATATATATCTTTGTAGACACTGTTTCAAATACAATCCACACGACTGTAGATACATCTAAAAATGCAGCCGCGTCTGCAGTTGAAAAGGGCACTACTCTGATTGGTACAGCTAAAGGTAGGCATGCAAGAAATACAGTAAATGAAACATAAATAATTTAAAATCTACACACGCTTATTATCATTTATGATTTTGTAGATACTGTAGCAAGCACAGTGCAAAGTACAGTAGACACAACTAAGAACGTAGCCTCATCTGCTTTTGAGAAGGGCACATCACTAATTGGCACCGCTAAAGGTAAAACGAAGTTAACTGAAGTTGTGATTTTTTTTACTTTTGTTATTTTTTTCAACCTGCAAATATTTATTATTTTATTTTGCTTTGTAGATACAGTATCCAATACGATAACTAGCTCAGTAGATAATACAAAATCTGTCGCATCTGCTGCTGTAGAAAAAGGAAGTACAATTTTGGGCAGTGCAAAAGGTACCTACATTGTTGACAATTTTCATTATTTGAGTCATCGTTGAATGAAATATAATAAATTTGAGATCAAATTAAATACATCACCAATGCAAATGTGGTTTTTGAATATTTACTGGTCGAGCTCTATAAATTATCAATAATGTATTTGTTTCTATGTTACACCTTTTTTATTATTTTAGATACCGTAGTTAATACAGTACATAATACTGTAGATACCACCAAAAACGTAACCGCCGCAGCAGTAGAGAAAGGCACCTCTGTTCTTGGAGCTACAAAAGGTATATACTTAAAAAACGAAATTTAAGAAAATGATATAATTACTTGGTATAGAATGGCCTGAATT
Organism: Stenoptilia bipunctidactyla; assembly: GCA_944452665.1. Classification (NCBI taxonomy): domain Eukaryota; kingdom Metazoa; phylum Arthropoda; class Insecta; order Lepidoptera; family Pterophoridae; genus Stenoptilia; species Stenoptilia bipunctidactyla. Next base: position 25,487,222 of record OX101729.1, on the reverse strand, counting down.
ATATGATGTTATAATATTAACACATGTGTAAATTCGGCAACAATTTGCTGTAAATTCTTTGAAAACTGTCACTTATATGCTTACTTGTGAGCCTAAAGTCGCTAAACTTAAGTATTCTGAAAGTTCACTTGGAACATTGATCAAGCATAAGTTACACATACACTCAAGCATAGATTTGCTGTCTACATTCCTCAGAGAACTGTCCAAAATCTATGCTTAACAGGCCTTCAGTACACCTTTGAGTCCATATTTTTGTTTAATTTCTAGATACCGTCACAAATACAGTAAATAGCACAGTTGAAACTACAAAAAATGTGGCGTCTGCTGCTGTTGACAAAGGTTCTGCTTTTATAGGCGCAGCTCAAGGTACCTATATATAAAATTTAATTCTCCGTAGAGTGCATATATTACGACAATGGCTGAAATTAGACCCAATATTAATAATGGAAAATATCAAAATACATTTCTACACTTTTGGTTTAAATTTATTGCGGCCTTTACACCTGTGCAAGGTGGCACTGTGAAGAATGCCTAATGTCACTTATTAAGTAACGATCTACTCGAAATTAAGTTATGTTTACTGTTTTGCTTTAAGGAGATCTTTCTTTTTTTTCATACACCTTGGACCAAGTTTGTACCGCGAGGAACAGGAAAATAAATTTAAAAAATTAACTTTGAATAACTGAATACTATTAATTAATGCTTTTTACTCACATACTGCGCAAAATGGCTTGTAAAAGTTTTCAAACCCAATTTTTTTTCTGAACTTTGGCTAGCTGTAAGCAAAACTATAATGCAGTTAAATTAAGTAGAATGTGGGGTATAGTAAACCACAGAGTGTGCTCAATTTTCAGTATATGAATTGGGCCACCGAAAGTGATACGTCCCAGAAAGGTCCTTCTGTTAGTTAAGATCACTAATCATACCGACTATTGATTTTGTTTTGACGTCTCATAGATCTAACTAAAGGCAGTCGTTATTTCTTAATAGGAACATTTCTTTTAGAATTTTTATTTCGAGTCTATTTTGATCCGATCTTAGATATGCACTTTATGGAGAGTTTGTCATGTATAGGGTGAAAAGGTAAACTACTGCATCCGAAAGTAAAGTTACACATTTTCTTGAAGGGCTAACATGAAAGCATTAGGATAATTTGATTGTGCCATTAATTTGAATTTTTTTTGCGACTTTTACTTACGCGATTTTTGATTTAAATTTACCAAAACTTTCAAATCTTCATGATTATAATTCTCGTACCCTTGCACCCTACACTTAGTTATTTTACCTATATGTTGCACTTATGAGTGTCTATGCTTATTTTTATTTCATTTATTTTTCGTTTTTTTAGATACAGTATCAAGCAGTTTTAATACTACTAAAAACCTAGCGAGTAGTGCTGTTTCTGGTGTAATAGGTATTTATAATTATGATTTATGTCTATACAGTTAAAATGAATCTATGTGATAACTTTTTTTTAAATAATTGTAGGAACAACTCAAAATGTCGCATCTTCCGCGGCAGCAACGGGTGCATCATTTTTAGACTCCGCTAAAGGTACTTCCGAATAAACGTTCGGAATTCAAAATGAAAATTTTGAAATATTTAAAAAGTTGTAATTTTATTTATTCACTTAATAAAAATGCATGACGGGTAATGGTTTCCTTTATTCCTAACTTTCATTTCTTTTCTTTTATTAACTTTTTTTAGATTTAGTATCCCCCTCCGAGGACAAGGTAGAGTTAGTAGAAAAGGAAGTGAGCAGTTCTCTACAAGATACTAAAGGTAACTTCACATTCTTATTGTTGATTATAATCTAACACTTATTTCTGGCTTTCGGTTTCTTTCTGTTCCTGTAATCCTAACTATTTTTTAACAAAATGTGATTAAACGTGTTCCTTTTATTCTAGATAAAATCCAAGAAGTTTTTACTTCAACAAAAGATTCAGCCGAACTAAAAGCTAAGGACTCAAACGGTGCGTCTTGTGCTGTTTGTGGCTTGGCTAAAGTTCCTAATAAACAGGCGATTAATTTTGATGTGTTTTTAATTACATAATGCTGTGTGGCGTTGCATATTAACCTTGATTTTGTTCGATAACAATGTTGTTTTAACTAGAATTGCGTTAGAAAATTTAACGCGACACTCATTTAATTTAGGGCTTTGTGGAAACTTTGTACGATAATTCGAGATTGTTGTTTGAAACAAAACGTGTTTCATACTTTGTTAGCGTAATCTGTCATAAAATAAAGTTATTTGTTGAAATGATTTTAGGAACTACTTACTTCTTAAAAATGTGCGATATTCCCGTATGTTTATATAATTCATACGACAACAAAAATAAATAATCATTTCTACACATTTTTGCGAGTAATTTTAGTACCTAGTGCAGATATTACAAATTGTGATTGAAAATATTTATACCTACCTACCTATAAAGATTATGATCAGCACCCTTAGAGTTCACAAGAATGTTGATAACAGCTCTCAGTTTGCTTTAGTTCAGATCAGTGATTTTCTCTTTGTATACCGATAGATATGCTAATAATATTTATAAAAACGGTAACTGAGTTAAGTTGTTGCTACAATGCACATATAAAAACTTCTCTGATGTCATCGCATCCATTACCTACTGTAAAGAAAATGACGTAATTTCTTTATATTTCTGGCTCCGTGCTGTAATCTTAATTATTAATACCTTAGCATAGAATGGCCATTCCAAAACATTTTAAAACAAAAATATGGTTTCTTAATACCAAGGAAATAACAAAATCGTGTCCTTATATTAAATTAACAATTCAGTGTGTAAAGAAAACCATAAAAACATCTAAAAGCACGTCTGTGGCCGTGATACTACGCGAAATACTAAAAATGCTAATTGTTTTACTTACTTACTCAGTTTGGTTTACATTGTATTCCGGTATTTATTTAATAATTTGTATGTTTTTTTTAAACAAGAACATACTTAAAGTTGAATGAGAAAGGATTTTTTGTGGCACCGTATTTGTTTTTTTGTTTGCGTAAAGATTGATTTTTAATAAACTAATGCGTAGAAATAACCTCACCGTGCTTATAAATATGCATAAAAATATACAGTTCCAGCATTTGTTTGTGTTCGATTTAATTTTGATTTCAAACATCGAACAATCAAACGAAGAGTAATACACAACCCCATTAGACTCTGCTTTTGAAAATAATAGAAAAGTAAATGTAGGTATTTTTAAACATCGAACAGAAAATATAGATATAAATAAATAAATAATAAATAAATATTTCTGACACTCACACAACATTATCTAGCCCAAATTAAGTTTCTTAAAGAACTTGTGTTATGGATACTAGATAACTGATATATTTAAGAAATATATAAACATACATATTGAATAAATACATATTTTTTATTAGAATAAACTTAAATAAACATATAAACATCCATGACTTGACGGCTAATATCTGTGTGTTCATCACACAAATATCCGCCGCCGCCGGGATTCGAACCCAGGACCTCTGGCATAGAAGGCAATGAATGTTACCACTAGACCAGCCGGTCGTCCTAGACCAGCCGGTCGTCAAAATGATTTTGAAATACTGCAACTTTTTTTTATAACACCGCACTTTCAAAACTTTTTAAATAAGTTCTTTTGTTGCAGATGCTTTCCACAGCACCGTAGACACCACGAAGCAAGCCGCTGAAAACGCAAAGGAGGAGGCCAGGAAAGTGGCCGAAGCTGCAAAGGAAGAGGCACGCAAGGCGGCTGAAGCTGCAAAAGAAGAGGCCAGGAGAACTGCCAGTTAGTATACAGTTTTATTTGCTCATTATAATTTTTGATCACAATCGTAATTGATGGGATTTGAAAATTAAGTCGAAGATGAAATCACACGGGCTTAAGACAGCACTGTTCTAGTTCGATTGTGTATTATTCTACTTGTCAAAATGACTGTCTTGTATAGAAAATTTCTATAGTACGAATGAAAGTTTAGTATTGCCGCAGGAAGCATACCTAATCTTAAGTAAATTGAGTCCCTGAAACCGCTAGTTAGATTGACAACCCTGCATTTGATAGCCTAACACTACACGAACTTTATTTAGATATGAAGCAATTCCCACACAATCAAACGTCACTTGACTAAAACCAGCTATCAACCTTCAACATTGCTTAAACCTCCTTTCAGACAAAGCCCTAGAAGAGTCTAAAAAGGCGGCAGAGAAAGCCGCCGCGGACGCTTCCAACGCCGTGCACTCGACGGTGGACGCCACACTGAAGCGCGCGGAGGCGGCTGCGGACGAGGGACTTAACAACGCCTCGCATCTCGTCGATGACAAGATCAAAAGCGCGGATAAATACTTGAGCGATAAGCGGGATGCGGTAAGTTAGAAAAAAGTGTAGAGCGAAGGAGACAGGCCACTTGTCGTAGTGTGGTCCTGTTTTTAATTAAAGAAAAATGCAACACATATGCCCCGTCAAGATTTGACGGGGCGGATATTTAAGCCAATAAGGTAAGCGCGGCGTGAGCCAACTTTTGGCCAAAGCCTTTTGTTTAGATGTGTCTTTTCATATTGGACTATTATAAAAAATATAAAACTATTGCAGATAATTAAAATATTTGAAAATAAGAGCACTAAGGTGAAAGGGGCAAAGTGCGCCATACTTTTTGCATAGTTGACTTTGGTGCAATATAACCTGTGTTTGACACACGAATGACACTTACCGTGGAACCATACGGATCTGTGATGTTTTGCAACTACAACCAATGTCGTGTCATTCGAATGTGACACTTAACATAATGACTTTTAGCACAAAATTAGAAAACATGATACCAGGCGCACTTTGCCGCCGAATTGGGAAAGTGCGCCTGCTGTTAATAAAACGCAATTATACAGCATTAGAATAAAAACAGCTACATAATATTACAAAACAACAAGCAACGAAACGCAAAACATTTCATTATTTTTCATAGCCACATTCTAGAAGAATCTATGAATTACAAATAAAATTTCGGCTAAGTGCGCCATACAATCTTAAATCAGGGGTTTAAAACTTTTTTTCTCAATATTGATAATTGAGTGTCAAGTATATTTTTTCTTTTGTATACAATGAAATACTATGGTATGGACTTAATGGCCGATAACATGATGATTAAAAAGGGACTGAAATAAAAATTTTGTCATTGAAAATTAGTTATTAAATGTAATATTTATTACAAATTCTTAACAAAACTAGGTAAACAAAATCAAAATCAATGAAAAACATCTTCTAAATATATCAAGGCTTGCAACAATATAACTTGTTGAGTTACAACCATTACTTTGTTGAGCCATGTATACAAGCTGTTTTCAAGAGTCATTACGAACCGTCTCGCACGCAGGTTTGACGACTTCCAGCCTCCCGAACAAGCCGGTTTCCGAAAAGGCTTTAGCACCATAGACCACATCCATACGCTGCGGCAGGTTATAGAAAAGACGGAGGAGTATAACCAGCCACTTTGCTTGGCGTTTGTGGACTATGAGAAAGCCTTTGATTCGATCGAGACCTGGGCTATACTGCAGTCTTTGCAGCGGTGCCAAATTGACTATCGATACATCGAAGCGTTGAAGTTTTTGTACAAAAACGCCACATGTCAGTCCGTCTTCAGGATCAGAATTCGAAGCCTATCCAACTGCAGCGGTGCGTCAGGCAAGGCGACGTTATATCGCCTAAGCTGTTCACCGCAGCGTTGGAAGATGTCTTCAAGCTTCTGGACTAGGATGGGCTCGGCATCAACATCAACGGCGAGTACATACCTTACCTTCGATTCGCGGATGACATCGTAGTCATGGCTGAGACCCTGCAGGACCTGAGTAAAATGCTCGATGACCTTAGTGGAGCCTCGCAGCGAGTGGGCCCTAAAATGAGCATGGATAAGACGAAGATCATGTCGAACGTCCATGTTGCACCTGCTCCTGTGGTAGTTAGAGGCACCACGCTCGAAGTTGTTGACGATTATCTATACCTAGGACATAAAATCCAGTTAGGTAGGTCCAACTTTGAGAAAGAGGCCAATCGTCGGATCCAACTCGGCTGGGCAGCGTTCGGGAAGCTCCGTAAAATCTTCTCGTCGCAAATACCGCAGTGTCTGAAGACAAAGGTTTTTGACCAGTGTGTGTTGCCAGTGATGACATACGGCACTGAGACGTGGTCGCTAACTATAGGCCTTATAAATAAGCTTAGAGTCGCTCAGCGGGCAATGAAAAAGGCCATGCTCGGAGTTTCCCTGCGGGATCGAATCAGGAATGAGGAGATTCGCAGGCGAACCAATGTCACCGACATAGCCAGAAGGATTGCAGAGCTGAAGTGGCAATGGGCAGGGCACATAGCTCGCAGAACAGATGGCCGGTGGGGCAGAAAATTTCTCGAGTGGCGGCCACGTACTGGTAGACGCAGCGTAGGCAGGCCTCCCGCAAGATGGACCGACGACCTGGTCAAAGTCGCCGGTAAACGCTGGATGAGGGCGGCGCGGGACCGAGCGACGTGGAAGACCTTGGGGGAGGCCTATGTCCAGCAGTGGACGTCTACAGGCTGTGGATGATGGATGATGAACAACATAACAACAGTGAAAGAGAATGAGTGGATGAAGCATTAAGTAACAATAGGCAAATATCTTATTAACTTACGTTATGTTTTGGAAATGGCATTGCAGCTTTGGTAATTCTTTGGTACTTCTATATATATTAGGATTCGAAGGATCAAGAATTGGAAAATTACAGTGGATTATAGAAACAAAAATACATACAGGAACCAATCATGTACAAAAAACTATGTACAATACCTATAGAATCGTAACTGACCCAAAAAAATGGGTCCAAGAAATATCTACCACGGTGGGTGGTGCTTAAAATATCTACCTGAGGCCACCTCACGGGATGTGACCTTGGCGCGACCAATCGTATGCAAGCATGCCTTTGAGAGAGTATGCATGTTTCGTTGTCATTGCTGTTAATTTGTTTGCGTAAATGGAACCAAAATCAAAGCGGTATTGTATGAGTGTTACTCTTCTATAGGTATTGTTATTTTATTCTCTCTGTTGTTATATGTTATTCGTAGACAAAAAATAAATAAACACTTATTTTAGATGTATTTCACTAATAAACATGTTTGCAAATTAACGCAATCGGTCGAAGATAACTCCTTTAAAATTATTTTGCAAAATTTGACCTAACCATACAAATAAGCAAACAAACATTGCAAGTTCAATAAAAGCGTATAAAAAGACACGTTTAAAAAAGTTTGTAACCTCTGAATTACGGCGAAGTGCGCCATATTAGAAGTCAGTATGGCGCGCTTCCCCAACTATACAAATTTGTGGTTAGAATATTTAACTTGCCAAAAATATATACATTTTACTAGATAGGATTGATATAAAGCCAGAATCATAAAGCAAAATATTTAAATTATGCACTTACTTCACTCGTATGTCGATAAAAGCTCAAATTGTTGAGATTTATCACAATGATTACCGCATATTCATCTCTCCTCACCACTTTGAATGAGAGTGAAAATAAAATGGCGCGTGTATCAAACACACACGACTAGAGCCATCTGCGACTATCACCAAGAACTATGATTTAATTTGTAGTATCGATGTAAGATGTCACTACTAGTATCCCATCGGTAGTTTTTGAGATAGTTGTGGTAGGCGCACTTGCTCGCTAGGCGCACTTTGCCACCTTCACCTTATACAAATCTATTGCAGGAATTAAAATATTTTGGATAGAATAGATGGTGATGTGCATCACCAATGGTATACCTATTATACACGAGGAATTAATTAAATACCTACCTACTTCTATAACTGTTAACTCAAAGCAACATAAATCAATAAAAAATGACCGTCAACTTAAAAAGAACTTCATTTTTCCACCGATTTCATATTATGATAGTATTTTAACCGACTTTACCCTTGTCTGGTTGGCCTCGAGGAAGTGACCTTGACCGTGACGTACCTATTGCGGGCTAGACCACCCCTAATAGCTTATTAGAAAATAACTCCACCGCTTAGCAAAATTATAGAGTTCAAAATACACAGACAAAATATTTTCCGTTTGTAGTATATTAGTCACCATATTAACTAAGTACGCATCTTATTGTGTTTCAATTACAATGTTTATAACATAATGCTTTGTTTTATTGACGTTAGCTTTTTGACAATTTAACATAATTCTAGCGATTTTATTAAAAACAAATTACAAACAAAATTATAATTTATGTTTTCTTTTTATATCAATACCATAGAGCTCTGAATGGTATACCTACCGAAAGGCACCTTAACCGAGTGACGGTTTTGCCACCGGCTACGGCTAGCTCTTTTAACGGTTACAAATAATTATTGCGTTCTATACCAGAGAACACTGTCTATAAGAAACTGGCGTTATGGAACATTATCGATTTGATTTTTGTTTGTTAAACTTTTGATCAGCGCAAACTTTTTCCGTACAACATACTGATTTGATAAGAATTTTGATTTTTTTTTTCTAAAGATAGCGTTGGTACACCGTCTAAAATGAAATTTAATAAGTAACTATTTTTTTAAATCAATTTCGATATTTGTATATTTAAACAAAAATTACTTTTTTTTCAGTTGGCAACTTCTTTCGCATCAGCAGCACATGACGGGGCAGAAGGCGCTGCGGGTCTTCTCAGCAAGGGACTGGCAACTTTCCCGAAATAAATCTCATTCACTTATTCAGCTTCTACATATTTTGTACCATAAAAATTGCATTTTGCAACAGCTAGCCTAACATCATCGGCTTAATGTAACGTGATCGCTAAAATGAATTGGTTAAATGTTTAACAGATTCTGTCCAAATCGACACGAAGAAAGCTATTAAAAAGCTATAAATTATTAAAGTACATACCTAATACTCATTTTTTTAAACAAAAGTCTATAAAATCAGATGTTAATGTAGGTATTTAGATACCTTATTATATTATATATTGCTTGGATACTAAACATCCAAGATAACAAATATATTCTAGTAATATTATTAAAAATAATTGCGCTTTTTGATATGTTTTACGCGTATTTTTATATTTTTAGCGTTTTGTATAACTGTCTTATGTAAAGCGCACTTGTATCGCGAGATCAAGGACAATCGAGTTCATATATAAATACAGTGTATATATTTATATAATCTGATAAGATTGCAAAGAAATAAATAATTTAACTGTTAAAAATAGTTTACTTAGCATTTGGATATAACTAGCGTGCATTCTATTTTTGTACAAAAATAAATAAGTACCTACCATAACTATTATCTGAATGCAAATACTTACGTTCACAAATTATACAAAACAGGATCTGTTACGGTTTTATTGAAAAACCAAAATAATTTTGCGCATTTCGATATATTTTACGCCCATTCTTATATTTAAATTGAGCATTTTTATAAGTAATTATTTTAATTGTATAAGTCACCTTTAAGCATTTTGCGTGTATTTATGTGTTTACTTCAATAATGCTTTTATGACCGTCCAAGAAATCACCTTCCTTAAATGTCTACAAAATATCTCTGTTCATCTTTTAAATTTTTATCTTGCATTAAACTATTACTTATTGTCAAAACCTTCACTAAAATGTACCTACTTGTAGAAATCCTATTTTATGTTTAAAAAATTAAGTTCTTTTATTTTCAGAATATAAATTGTACACTTTGTTATTGATATAATTTGTTTTACATTAAAATAAATACCACAAAAGCTATATATTTTTTTTATTCCATGAATATATGCGATGCCTTGATTTTTTTATTAGGTCGTTTGAGAATAAATAAATAATAAATAAATAAATTCCCCAGACAATCATACCAACTACATGGTGTCAAAATAAGCTGAGCTTGTGTTATGAGATACCTACCATGTAGCGAACAAGGGGGAACCTAGATAATAAAAACATATACCTATAGATAAATGCCCAGAACCGAAACATTTTTTTTCTTGTTCCCTGGCGTTTGAGGTAGATAGGTTTACCCCATCACCAAAGTGGTCGCCAAATGGTGGGTAGGGTTCCAAGATAATGGACTGGACTTAAGAAATACCTCCTGGATCTTGATAAAATAAAGCCGGCACACATCACCGGCGCCAGAGGGGTGATATTTAACCGCAGATTTTATACGTAGGATGGTCCCTAGTCAGTCTGTCCCTGACGGAATCCTACCACAAACCATACAGCTAAAAATACTATTTATCCGCATTTTAATAGATATGAAACTCGGCATGTATTGTACCTAGTTATGTTCCATTGTCATATTTATTTATAATAATTTTATTAGTTAGGTACCTACTACAACGATTTAATAGACATTTTAATAGCCTAATATTTATTTAAATGGTACTTACCTATTGTCAAATAGGTAAGCATATCTGAGACTGACATGGAAACCCAAACTATACAAATGTTGGAATAATTCGTTGATTGAAAGCTGACGAAAATTATTGAGTTATTAATACAATTGATATAAAATAAAATTCAAATTTTGCCTCTAAATTTTGCAAATACAACTCTTACAATAAAATCTGTTTAAATACCATCACACATCTTTCATTTTTTACACCGGCCAAAAAAACATTCTCAACCTAACCCTATCCTAATATTGCTTGCCACAAATTAGAAGGATAGTTACACTGTGCTTGCTTTGCAAGTGTTACCAACCACGACTTACAAACTCTACCATTTCCTCTAAAATAACTAAACGCATTTCCATACACATATTGTATTGTTGTCAGTTGTCATAACATTGGCACACTTGACACATCGATCGATCAGTCGGTTGGTTATCCACAGATCTTTGGATCTTATCTTATCGTAAACAAACATGGCTTCTGTATTTAGAGCCGGATTTAACTTAACAAAAAATGCAATTTTAACTACTTCTACAAGATTTTTATCTATAACAAAGCCCCTTAATATTAAAGAAAGTAAGAACTTTTTAAAATATAAAAGTTACTTTGTCAAATAACCTAATTGCAAGTATAACCTTCAATTGCTTTTAATATTTTTTTAGTTCGTGAACAAAAAGATGGAGAAAAGTTAACGATTGAAGGAGTAACAGTTCCTTCACCACGTACAGCACTTTTAGTTCGTGCTGAGAATTTGCCTGAAGACTGTAAACCGACTCCTGAGGATCCATCTAAAAAAACCTGCTATATGTGCGCTCTTGGTTTGGACGTTAAACACACTGATGTGCTTATATTGAGCCAGTTTGTGAGATCTGATGGTTGCATGTTGCCGAAACGTATCACAGGGCTATGTGCAAGACAACAAAAGAAAATGGGCAAGATGGTAACAATGGCTCAGAAAGCAGGTCAGTCCTCATTGAAGTATCTGTTATAAAAATGTAAAATTTTGAATAGCTGTATAAATACACCTTGTACACCTACTCACCACCAGTAGGTTTGTAAAGTGATAAATAAAAATTCAAGTTATTTATTAATATCTTACTGTAACAATAATTTGTAAACAGATAATTTAAGGGCGTTACCACACATCGATTGGATTTTTTGGCCTAGTAAATACTATTGATTGACATCAACTGTTCCATTTGTCCGTTGATCGATTGCTGTGGTAACACCCTAACAATTATCCTCTTGTCAGTAAGTTGGCTATCACTACTGCTTTTTGCCGTATATGTTGAACCAGGGATTGATATAGTCTGGAATTTTACTGTATTTAGATTTTCACAGATTCTAGTAGGAATTATGTTGATTCAGATTGAAAACCTTATTTTAAATTAAATATTCTTTATTTACTTACAAGCATTTCTATAGAAATTCTAAATTATAGCCAACATAGGGTAATGTAAGAATTAGATAATTTTCGGTAATTTTTTTAAATATAACCATATTGAGAACCCAATAAATATTTTATTACATCAGGGTTAAAATTTCAAACTTTACACTCCACCATAGCTTTTTTTCGGTAAAACTTGTTTTTTTTTTATATTCACAAAAAACAGCCTAAAGGTAAGTGCTCAAAAAAAACCCAGCTCTGGGAAAAACGAGATGTATCTCAAAAAATCAATAATAATAAAATAAAAGGAATAAAATAATAATTGGTTATGATCGTGATCCTTACTTGCAAACATGTAAAAATTGCAAGTTTTATTCTTTAGGCATCAACAAAAAAATGATAGTTTAATTAATAATTTTAAACCCCAATGCAAAAATAGGGGTGTTTTAATATGATTTTTATTATTGAATCTTTGAGTTACACTTCTTTTCCCATGGAGCTGGTTTTTTTTTATATGGCCCTTGACATTCACCTTTCAACCTAATATTGTCTTTTTGAAATTGCTGCGCGATTTTTAAGTATCACTGGCTAGCCTGTTTTGTATTATGAGCATTTCTAATTTGTTCAAAAGGATAGACTATACAAAATACATTCTTTCAAGCAAGAACGAGGATGCACATAACCATACTGGCTTCCGGTGTGTAAACATACAGGCGAAAATGTTGATATACGGGACCCAGTATGGCAACAGTTAAGAGGTTATAGGAACTTCTTTCCAATTCTATAAAGCATTGAAACACATTTTTTGACTTGACTTTGAATCTTGGCATTTTGTTGCTAAGTTTTCTTACCATCTGAGAAATATATCTATCATAAATTTTCTTTGCAGGTCTGATGATCAATCTCACACCATCATATTGTCAGAAAGATCCAAAGAAAAGAAGACTGTGGAAAAAATTCAATACTTACTTTGATGAAAGTACAATATTTATGAGGAGAATACCAAACCAGAGAGACCGTTTTAGGCGATAGAAATTCATTTTTTGGAAAACTTAAGCTGCTATAGTTAATAAAAAATACTGTTAGACATAGACTTTATTTCTTTTAAATATTATATACAATTTGTTATTTAGGGTCTTTCAATAAGGACGGGTCAATTTCAAGATGGTATAAAACAGGCTATGTGTGAAATATTTATCTATCTATACTTATAATAAATCTGTAGAGAGGTCAATTCTGTACATGAAATATTTTTTCAAAATAACTATCAGGGGGTGATTAGTGATCGATACTGATGACAAAAATGCAATCAGTAAAATTTTTGTCTGTCTGTCTGTCTGTATGTTCCTTATAGAAACAAAAACTACTCGACGGATTTTAACGAAACTTGGTAAAATTATTCTTCATACTCCTGGGCAGGTTATAGTATACTTACTATTACGCTACAATCAATAAGAGCAGAGCAGTGAAGGGAAATGTTGGAAGAACGGGAGAAGTTACTTCATTTTTTAAGCTTCCGTCGCGTGTGCAGCCTTAATGGTTAAAGCTACATAGAAATCATGTATGACAGGAATATTCTTCATAAAATTATATAAAAAATATTCCACAACAGTATATGTCTATATTTTATGGTTGACTCACAATAACACGTGTAAATCCCGATAGCTTAGCAGTTTTTTTTTTATATTGTAAGGATAGGACGTTTGTCTTCCATGCCACGTGATGGAAAGTGCGCATGAAGACTATGGTGTTACACGTCCATCCACGAGAAACCTATTCACTCGACACTTAAAAGTTCCAGGACTGTAGTTTGTAGACTGTAGGACTGTAGTCGGAGCTTTCTGATTATATTCGTTTCCTCTTACGTTTATAATACTCTCACTCATCCCTAATTAAAAAAACATTATTACCTATTCAATAAAAAAAGAATCATAGAAATCGGTATAGAAACACCAAACTTATACATAAATTCGCTAATAACCCATCGCGCGTGAATACTGAATGATATAGGGATTATTTTTGCGTAACGGTTGCCGCGCTCGACGCGGCTCGCGGCGGTAGGGTATAATAAGGCGGGAGGCGAGCGCAAGCTTTTGCGCGATTTAATATAGGTAGGTACAGAAGGAACAAGCGTACCTTACCTGTTAAATTTCCCCAACCAATTTTAACTTATTATCGAGGGCATAGAGTTCAAATTCAAGTAAAAAATTTTGACACATTTGTAACGCTTGATGTACTGCCTTCTGTACATACAGAGATAAAATGGAAATCAAGGTTTTGTTTATTTCATGATCTTTTCTGCCTCTTGGAAGTCAGAAACCGTAGATTTATTCGGAATAAAAAGTAACGTATGTGTTAACTACTATACCAAATTACATTAATATTGGCTTAGCCGTTTGGCAGTGAAAAGCAGCCATACATAACTATAGGTAGAATTGTATGTAGGTACACTGATAATGGCTGGATGGATGGATTTTTGCTATTCTTTCACGCAAAAACTACTTAGCTTTACCTAGAATAACAATAAGCTAAGTATAATTAATGAAGATATTGCATGAATTAAGTAAAATTGAAGGCATTAAATAAAACACTTTTTAACCGGATTAATGGCGTATAATTTATATTTTACATTTTAACTCGACGTTTCGGTGTCTTTGCAGACCCCATGGTCACGAGCGACTGTTAAAATTTAAAATGTAAATATACGCGATAAAATCGGTTAAAAAGTGTTTTAGTTAATAGTCATACATAATAGTTATCGCGAAAACTTAAGACAATATTAAAATTTAAGGCACTTTGGCACCCGATTTGTTTATAACGCTATGTGTCTTTGTAATGTACCTACTAGATAGTTACCTACCTATGTTTGTGGTTAGGAGTTATACATATTATATGGGCGAAGATTCTTCATTTTTATTTTTGTTATTAAAGATAGTTAGGACCTTGGAGAACAAAATAACCTACTTGAAATACTAATTCAATACAGACGAAGTCGCGGGCATCATCTATGTAATATACCTACCTACCTATACTTTTTCACAAAACCTAGGTGAAACTGCGGATCACTGCTTTGTTGTAACAGTTTTTGAAGTAATTATGTCTGTTTATCTATCAGTAACGCTTTCACAGCTAAACTACTGAGTCGATTTTGACGAAATTTAGAATAAGGTAAGTTTTAACTTCAAGGAGGATATAATAATAGTATTTATCCAACTCTAATAAACGGTATCCACGCGGACGAAGTCGCGGGTCACAGCTAGTTTTGAATATAACATAATTCAAATGTCCGCCGCAGTTTCGCACGGATCCGGGAAGTCCAATTTTCAATAACCCCGCTGCATTAATTCTACTGAATACCGCCGAAACTATAATACGACAATTTTTTTATATGCTTCACTATTTATTACTATTTCATCACTATTTTTGGTATAGTCAAAACTCCTTTCCATTGAGATTTCAAAAGTGAGGATCACAGCTTCGCGTACTCTTCCCCGTAGGTACTTATTAAAAAATCCATTACAGAGCACAGTCTACAAAGAATAAACGTTAACAAAAATTACTAGCAAACCAAAAGAGGGCAAAGATAAATAATGATTTTGTATGCGACTGTCCGCCATAGAAATGTAGGGAAAATAAAATGTTTTTATTTTCAAATTAAATCAGCCCAAAATACTTATCGCTTCATACGACTATTTCATCACTGTTTTTTAGCACAACCCTTAACTTGAAAGTCGAAGGCGTTCTGGAGAAATTCGAAGTTTTCAAATGTTCAAGCTGTAATCCTCACCAGGGTGTACCCTTAAAGAAATAAAAAAAAAACGCCAGTGAATCACACCAACTATATGGCCCCAAAGTAAGCATAGCTTGTGTTATGGGATACCATGTAGTGAACTAGAGGGGAACCAAGAATATAAACACCCAGACACGGAACATTTTTTTTTCTTGTTCCGTGCGGGCATCGAACCTGCTACCACTGGCGTCTGAGGCAGGCAGGTTTACCCCATCGACAAAGTGGTCGACAAACCTTTATATCTCTAGCCAACTATTTATGAGATTTGGCATGTCGTTATTACTATTTTACGACTATTTTTTTAAACTTAAACCAAGTCTATAGACCTTACCGTTTACGTGCACGCAACCTATAGCTATACCGCCGAAACTATAACACGACATTTTTTTATATGCGTCACTATTTATGACTATTTCATTACTATTTTTGGTATAGTCGAAATTTCAAAGATTTCAAAAGTGAGGATTACAGCTTGAAGTACACATTGAAAGACCCTATAGATAATTTGTAAAAAAAAAACAAAACTTTTATTCATAACAAAAGAAACACATTATGAATGTCAAACGGTAGATTAGGGCTGCGCGACGTGGAGAGTCTTGGGGGAAGGCCTCTGTCCAGCAGTGTGCGTCTCTAGGCTCACGAAGATGATGATCGCCCATTATTCTTCAATATAGCAACCTTCTTCTTCGGCTTTAAGAAACGAAATGAAATTAGAATCCGAGAGGAAAAAAGCCGGCGCAAAAGAAACTCTCAGCACTCTTTTATCAAATGTGCTCATTATAGCTACAATTTGGCAGAAATACAACTCAGCTATGACATGAATAAACAAACAGAAGACAGCTATTCGTGCTTGCCATTGTCATGTCGCAGCCAAGCTGCTTACAGACCGTTCACTATAAGATGTCCCCTGCCTGCTGATGTTGGCAGCATTGTGGCAGCAGTGTTACCAATAATATGTGTCCATTTTAACCCAGTAATCTAACTTTGTTTATACCTACCACAAATAAATATATGTTTAATTTTCTGATTTTTAAATAATAAACAACTATAAGACTAGGAAGGTTTTGAATGACGACACAATTTATATTTTTTTTTTTTTTTTTTATAATTGGCTAAACCCGCGTTTGACCTCAATCGCACCTGATGGTAAGTGACGATGAGGTCGAAGATGAAAGCACACGGGTTTAGGAAGGAACTGGCTCTTTATACAATATTGCCGGAACACATTACCGCCGGAGCGGTAACATTTGGCGGCAGACTTTATATAAAGGGTGGTCGCTAGCCAGGCGGACCCAGAAGGGATCCTACCACCAAGCTATACGAGGGCGAATCAAATAATTCTTAGAATGAACACAAAAAAAAATTTAAACAAGAATATTTTATTTTTCTACGTAATCTTCTTCTAATCGAATACACTTAGAATACCGCATCTTCAACTTTCTTATTCCTTCCACAAAAAAATCATTTTATCGACTATTAAAAAACTATAACCTCGTCATCATCGTCAAATTTAGTTCCACGAATATGCTCCTTTAATTTTGGAAATAAGTGAAAATCACTCGGGGCTAAGTCAGGAGAATATGGTGTGTGATCAAGGACTTCAAAGCCAGCACTGCGGATTGCGGTGAGCGCAACTTCCGAACGATGAGGTGGAGCGTTATCCTGGAGAAACAACACGCCCAATGACAATTTGCCACGACGTTTTTCTTTAATCGCTTCACGTGATTTCGGGATTAAGTTTGCATAATAGGATCCAGTTATCGTTTGCCCTTTTGGCAAGTAATCAATAAAAAGGATTAATTCACTATCCCAGATAACGAAAACAGCTTGACAAGCAATAGTGCCAACATAACGGCAGGGGACATCTTACGATGAACGGACAATACATGGTGATTTACAGTTAATATTAGCACAGAATAAGTAATAGTTGGTACAGAAGAATTACTCCGCAAGAAGATCTAAATAAATTCGAGTCTTGCAACGACGCGATACGGTGGAATTCAGCTCGCACAGCATTACGTACCTGCAAATTTATATACCTAGAAGTTTTGTCTCTTTCTATCGCATGCCTCTTATCTTTTCTTACGCTGTTAGGGTTGCTGCCTAGTGAAGAATAATTAATCTCCTTATTTGTAATTAAGTATCTACCGATGTAGGTATTACTGTTATTCTACCTTTGAAAAAAATATTGTTTCAACTTACCTAAAGTACAAAATGAAAAAAAAGTTACGATGAATAATTAGTAATACTACCTATGTTTTGTTTGCTAAATTGAACATAATCAAATTGAATATTTGTTTCATTTTATGTCCATTTTTAAATACTATTTGCGACCTCGATCATAGAATTACTGTGAATGCTATTAGGTAGGTAGGTATCTACAACGTCCCGACGGGCGCGCGCGTGATACACGACCCATTCGAAATGCGCCGCGCCGGCGGAGCGCTTCGCTGTAGGTAAATAACGGATGTACCGCGCGGAGTGAGCCAGGCCTGATATTAGCAAAAAACCTGTGGAGACATCAATCCCTCGTTCTTTTATCGTCGGAATAATCTTTGAGCTTATAGCAGTTTTTTTTGCATAATGTTTCTATGATAGATCTTTTGACAAAAAAAAATTTTTACTTAAATAATTTTTCGTAAATTAAAATTTCTAAATTCTTGTACGTGATCAAAATTTAAGTTTGATCTATAGTTTATGACTACACGGCAAGTAATAAAAACTTTTTCATCTAACTGAATGTAGTCATAAAATGTAGATTAATCTTCAATTTTACTCACAGAGAAGAATTTTGAAACTTTAATTTATGAAACAAATTAAAAAAAAAAAAATTTTTTTCGAAAATCAAACCCACTCATCTTTCCTAGTGTGCGAGCAACTATGTCGAATCGTATGTTAACGAATGTTTGTATAGTATGGAGTCGGTTGCAAGTTTTTAGTAACATTGTAATTTTTTATTGTAGTCTTTTAAGAGTACAACATGTTTACAAACATTCAAAATTAACACGACACACATTTATTTATGCTGACCGTGCGGCAGTGAATAGATTTCAATTATTCGTAAACATACGAATCGATAAAGATCTGTGCTCGCACCGCTGCTAATAAAATATAATTGACTTTTATATGCAGACCCTGTAAGTATATAGTGATGCAAGGGTCAAGATACTAATCTCTTAAAACTTTTCTCTTCGAGATTCTCTATTTCCAAGTTTAGACATTCCACGAATAGCCCTTTGCTGCAGTGTAAATATCGTGTCTGTCTGCAGCATTGCCCCAAAGAAGGATGCCGTAGGACATTATACTATGAAACTAACTAAAATAAACCATTTTCGCCGTATCAGTCAACTAAGCCTACTCGCTAGTTGCGAGTTATGGGGGCCTCATTGCAATTTAGAATCTAAGGTTGTTTCAAGAAAAACAGTGTTATCAAACAGTTCAATCTGTTCCCATTGAGTTGCAAGTTTGACTCGACTTGTTTTACATTTGGTGCAGAGAATTTTATACATTTAGTTTTTTTTTTTTATAATTGAAAGCTAGATTCATCATCATCACAACTCTTTGTAATGAGCCCACTGCAGAGCATGAGTCTCTCCCCTGAAAGAAGAGGAGGTATAGGCCATAATCCACCAAGCTGGCCCAGTGCTGGGTGGTGGATGCCAGAATTTTTAGGGCGCCTAGATGGCTTCTGACAAACCCTAACGACTACTGTATACAAGTATACAGCACCCGGGACCGACTGCTTAGCGTGCCCTCCGAAGCACGGAAGTCGTCGTGCAATATGAATGGTCGGCGGTCACCCATCCAAGTACCGACCGCGCCGAACGTTGCTTAACCTGTGATATCGTATGATACACGCAGTAACCACGGCGCCACGACGACTTCTCGACGAAAGCTAGATTATTTTTACATTAATGATCAGAAATTACATTAATAGACCAGAGAGTATAAGGAAACAATAATGTTTATTTATACCCTGGCAAATAATTCAATGCAATAAAACGACAGTTCCAGTGTGCCCACACTTTAGGGAAGATAAAAAAATTGTGATGTGGTTTAAGCGAATGAACATAATATTTTTTTATAATTATTAATTAATTAATTCGCCTCACAATTTTTTTATGATTTTGTTAGCAAACAGCTAAATGAGTTTAAAAATAAAGTCGATTTTACTTCTAAGTACTTTATCCATTTTTACCAGACTACGGCGAAGCAAAAAGAAGGGATTATGATTTTGACGTGCAAGTATGTATGTATGTTTATATGCATGTATGTGGGTATAGATGTTCATCTGTTCCCTCAGAACTTCTAAACTACCAATCACAATTGGACAAATGAGGTGTCGTTAGAAACCTCTTTACTGTCCGCTGGTTATAGGCTACATAAAGTTATGTTAAATTGACTACAGCGCCCTCTAGGGGACTTAAAGTGAAGAACTAAAAAAAAAAACTTTTCAGTTCTGTGTGGGTATCGAATGAAAGAGCTGTGTTAGCATAGCACAAATATGTAAAAAATATTATCTACTCCAAAATAAGTGAAATAATAATTATAGTAAAGAATTAAAAAAAAAAACTTGACGGTTTCGTGTGATAAAAGATAGCCGTGGTCGTATGCCACCTTTTTAGCAAAACAGATTCATTTTAATAATAAAATCAAATCAAAATGGCATACGATCACGGCTACCCTTGCAACATAACTCCATCAATATGACGTAGGTAATACATAAATATTTCAGCGGAGACTATTACCTACTTTTTACTAGTCGGGTTTTAGTTTTGGAACTTATTTTTTTAAAAACACGAGACACTAGACTTCGAGATCCTTTTACAATTGCTACGTTCCTAAGTTATCTCTATCGACTATTGACTGGTTTCATACTTACTTGCATGGCCGCCGGCAACGTATAATTATCTACCGAGATGGATACCTCTGATTGGTGTGATATTCAAGCCGGTGGTGAACCGCAGGTGGCGTGTTGTCTCCACTCCTGTTTGCTTTATTCATCAATTCGATCACTCTTAATATATCTTCTCCCTATCATCTGTATGCAGACGATCTTCAAATTTATACACAAAGCAGTCTCGGAGATCTGCCAAATGCTATACATCAACACAACGAAGACTTGAAGTTGATATCGGACTGGAGTCATAATTATGGTCTTACTGTTAATCCTCAAAAGACGCAGTGTATATTAATAGGCAGTAATAAAATGATCCCTCGGGTTAACTGGAACTCACTACCACAAGTAAAATTCAACGGTGTCTACATACCTTTTAGCCAGACTGAGAAACATTTAGGTATAATAATAGATCGCACACTATCCTGGATACCACAGATTACTGAGGTGAGGAGCAAGATCTTTGCCGCGGCAAATTCGCTCAAGCGTCTTCGCAATTTCCTCCCTGTTGCCACTAAAATTGCGCTAGCACAATCTCTCCTACTTCCTATTCTCGACTATGCGGATGCCAGCTATCTTGACTTAACTGAAGAACTTCTTAATAAACTTGAGCGGCTCCAAAATCTCTGCATAAGGTTTGTATTCGGATTACGCAAATACGACCACATAGGTATCTGAATTCCGAACTAATCTCAAGTGGCTACCCATTCGTCTTCGCCGGAATACTCACATCCTATCTGTAGTCTACCGTATTCTGTATGATAAAGCCATTCCTGTTGACCTGCAAAACCGCTTTAACTATCGATTCAACAACAGCGACCGTAACTTGCGCTCTTCCTCAAATCTCCTTCTTAAGTAAATCCTTTTTTGTGCGATTGGTGTCGCTTTGGAATGACTTACCCTTAGAGATCCGCAAAGCTCCCAGTCCTTACACCCAAAAGGATGCTTAAACGCTATTACCGCGTGAAACACTGCTCATCGTAACTTATTAATAAGTATGTGTATGTATTATTAATATTATGTAAGTCTATACATACATACATAACCTCACGCCTGTCTCCCTTTGGGGTAGGCAGAGACAAGGGAACACCAATTGCTTCGATCCAGACATACCTCTTTCGCTTCCTCCACGTTCATTAATCTTTTCATACATGATCGCCGGTTACGGGTACTAGGGCGGCCCCTTCCGACAGCACCATCCATTCTTGCTCTGTAAACCTCTTTCGTAAATCTACTTTCACTCATCCTTTCCAAATGTCCAAACCACCGTAGCATACCCTTTTCAATCTTAGTCACTACATCTTCTTTCAATCCGCATCTCTTTCTTATTTCACTATTGCGCACCCTATCCCTCAATTTCACTCCACACATGCTTCTCAACGCTCTCATCTCCACAGCATTAATCTTGCTTTCATGTCTCTTCTGCCACACCCAAGATTCACTACCATACATAAGCGTTGGCGCCAAAACTCCCTCAAGTACGGCAAGACGAGCCTTATTTGGTATAGTTTTGCTTGCCATTATCGAGTATATGGCGCCATTAATACAATTTCCTGCTTTTACTCTCCTTTCAATATCACCTTCACACTTCCCATCTCTTGTAAACAAGGACCCCAAGTATACAAACTCTTTTACTTGTTCCACTTTTTCGTCCCCTATCATAATATTGCGTTCCGTCATATCTTCATTCCTCTCCATAACCATGACTTTCGTCTTTCCAACATTCACTTTCACACCTTTTCTTTTAAACGACTCATGTATATTTATGATTAATATGTAAGTAGTCTATTTTATGGAATCTGTGCCCACCCTAATTTCCTATATTCATGTCCTGTCCTTACTGGGATGCCTGGCAGAGATCGCTTTGAGCGATAAGGCCGCCTTTGTGCAAATGTTAAAACATTGTGTGGAAATGGAAATGTGTTGGAAAATGTTACTAATGCTGGTGTACAATAAAGAATTATTATTATGTTTAATAATTGATTATTTTCATTAAAAATTACTGTGAAGATCTCAAATACAATTATCTTTATACTATGTAGCGGTTTTACCCGCGCAATTTCGAATCCCGTAGAAATATCGGGATAAAAAGTAGCTGTTCCAGTCTCTACACTACCACTACGGCAAATTTCATCGAAATCCGTTGAGCGGTTCTGCCGTGATTGAGGAACAAACATCCATACATCTAAACTTGTTCATTTTGAACTGTCAGCAAAATAATTCAATGCTGTAAACGCAAACGTCATAATGGTTTTGGGGGCTATAAGAAGTCTTAAACAGAACACATGTAATAAAAATAGGTACTTACTTTATAATTAGAATTCCCTATAAATAAATAAAGAGTTTTACTAGGTCGACGACCGTTCGTGAAGCCGTCTATACATACCTACCTATACCTGTGTTGAAAGCGCCACCGTCGCCGCGCCGTGCGCAGTTACGTCCGTTCCAGTGTAACCATGCGTTGCGTATCTTATGAACTCCTTAACTTTCGGCTAAGTTTATAATTAATACTTATTATTCTTAATTTTATTTTTTCTCTTCATGAATGATCTCAAATTACCACGTCCTCGAATTTCGAAAGTGACCCACCAAGTCACCCTGTAGGTATGATAATTTCGGGATGATAAAAAAAAAACAATTTAAAACGCCTTTGAACTTTGATTGAACGGCTTTTGTCCATTTGGGCACAGCAGATTATCTACACTACAGGCCATATTAATTTGACCGGCTATAGACCAAACACCATGTATGATGCAGCGCATAAAATGACAAACCTAGATGAGATGAAAGTTTGAAGTCTTGGAGCTTTAAAGTTTTGAATCAATTATTAACCATTTCGATTTGGGTACCCGCTCTGTAGGCACCCTGTATAAATGCTACTTGGGAGCTCCTTCAGTTTCATTTCAGAGCTAGATAAAATAAGAAGCCTAAAAGTATATTTTTATAGTGAATTGAATTCTAGCAAAAATTAGAGCTTACACTGCTGTATGTTCAGAAGAAAAAGGAAAATAATTTTAGGAGTACAGAAAGTCAATTCACTTTAGAAACTTCCAAATCCACATGTCCTGGTTGGTACCTATCACGTATATATTTTTGATAAGACACTAATCAAACCGCGAAAAAGAGAAAGCAAGTTCGCATACAATGCACCTACTTCCAAAAAAAAGGATAAATTATGACTCCTCTTCCTAAGTTTTCTGTACAAAATGTTGCAGTCACATATTTTTGGCTAATGCCTATTTACAAATTTCAAAAGTTTGGTGATTAGTGTCAACCAAATTATTGCTAGCCTTAGTAGTTCAGTCAACTGGAATTACAACTGAACTACGGCACGGTACAGGTATGATACACAGATGGTATACAGGGTTGATTTGTAGTCACCAGCCAAATTCTTTTTACTCAATAAGTATCATTTTATAAATATATCCGCTAATATCTTAAGCAAACCGTGGTCATTACCATTTTAAAATAGAGACAACTACGCGCTACTACAAAACATCTTGTAGTACTACGTCGTAGTATTATCAAGTAAATGCCGCTTCGTAGTAGGTATGTTCATCAATAGCTACTATTTTTTTAAGTGTGGTTCCATATTTCTACTGTTTTGTACTGAGCGACGCTAAAATAAATATGCAGGTATGTTTATATCGTATCAAAGAAACTAACATTTAAATTTGGCTGGTGAGTACAAATCAACCCTGTCGATGTAGTATTACAGCGACTATGGCTACTAGAAGAGGCTTTTAGAGCTAGAAAACTTAAATCCCCTCAACCCGGTAGGCCACACTGAGAAGATAGTTTGAGACTGAGAAGAAAGAAGAAAGAAAAAAAAGTTTATTCAGCAATCATCAAAAAAATAAAATAGGGAACATAATATACAAAAAAAAAACAAGTAGAAAGCCGAAATGGTTAAAGCTCAGCATAATACCACGGTTTTTAGACCATGGCGCTGATTTTCAGCTTCACCAATAAATAGGTTGCTAGAGGTTGGTAGCAATTACATTTAAATTCTTAAAATAAATATTTAGAACTTAAATTACAGGAATACATTGAGGGAAAAAAATTATAATTAATAGAAAGAGTAATTGTAACAAATAAGAAATTTCATATAAACAAAGTACCAACTAATAGTGATAAAAAGAAAAAAAGCACAATTTTTTTTTTGATTATTTTTTTTCAAATTCAAAATAGATACCTACTTGGTCCGGTGTATTTCCTAGCAAACAAATAAACCTTAATAATGTTTCTACTAAATACGATTCGACGTTAAATATTTCTGACACTCACACATATTTAGCCCAAATTAAGTTTCTTAAAGAACTTGTGTTATGTATAATAGATAACTGATATACTTAAGAAATATATAAACATACATATTGAATAAATACATATTTTTATTAGAATAAACCTGAACCTAAGAAATATCCGCCGCTGCCGGGATTCGAACCCAGGACCTCTGGCATAGAAGGCAATGTATGCTACCACTACACCAGCCGGTCGTCAAAAAAAATTATATTAACACTTAAATACCGCTTAGTTGCTGATTAAGAAAATATTGACAAATGAAGTTAATGCTTTTCAGAGCAGTCTAAGTAGGTATAGACGTTATAGCAATAAAAACTCTTAACTAAGGCTTTTAGAGCTAGAAAGTTGTTTCTATAACTTAAGCTCAAACTGTCTTCTCAGCGTGGCTTACCCAGTAGGGTGATTTAGGTTTTCACTGATAAAACTAGCTACTTCACTCATCATCATCATCATCACAACTCTTTGTAATGAGCCCACTGCAGGGCATGAGTCTCTCCCCTGGGTGACGAGGAGGTTTAGGCCATAATCCACCAAGCTGGCCCAGTGCTGGGGGGTGGATGCTAGAATTTTCAGGGCGCCGAAATGGCTTCTGACAAACCCTAACGACCACTGTATACAAGTATACAGCACCCGGGACCGACTGCTTAACGTGCCCTCCGAAGCACGGAAGTCGTCGTGAGAAATGAATGGTCGGCGGTCACCCATCCAAGTACCGACCGCGCCGAACGTTGCTTAATCTGTGATATCGTATAATAAACACAGTAACCACGGCGCCACAACGACTTCAATTATCCTACTTCACTCACTATCCTCACATAATTAAGACTGTTCCATTTACATGTTATTTTTAATAAAAGGTTAACTAGGTACTGTAGTAGAGTGCTCACCAGGTGACAGTGGGCCCGGGCTCGCCCTGCGTCTCAACGTTGAAGGGGACAGTCTCTTTCTCCTCACAAACACGGCGCAAGGGTGACTGGTAGGTCATTTTGTAAAGGTTACTTTATGGGTCACTTTTAAATTAGAGGATGTGATAGTCTGAGATTGTACATGAAGAGAAAAAATAAAATAAATATTAATTATTTACCGAGTAAGGTTAACCGAAAGTTAAAGAATTAATTACACAATGCATGGTTACATAGGCATAACACAAAAGACACAGTGGGCGGTGGTTTCTGTATGGCGGGAACACGACTGTGTGCATGTTGTTTGAGGTGGCCATCAGGAAAAGTGTGGTAATGCCTCTTTATTTATTTATAGGGAATTCTGGTGAAAAATTAAGTAAGTACCTACTTTTATTACATAATAATGATCAGAATCTAGTGCTCTCCTTCAATACCTTAAATTTGTCACCCTGTATAAGATAAATCTTATTGCCATTGGATTTTATCTATATAACTCTCATCTGCAATAGTTATCCAAATATGTAAACCTATGATCCCATGATCTCTTTACATTTGGGTTAAACAACAAACTGACATCCTGATGAAATGTTAACATATGCTAGAAAAGTAAAACAAGGTATTATTACTTATGTAATTTTTATTTTTTAACCTTAACCTTAGAACCTAAGCTTCTGGAAGAACCACTTGTTCTTTCCACTCTTGTATCTTTCTTCAAATCTGACTCGGGTGTTGAAGCGCACCTTCTTACGCTTGGCTGGGTCTTTAAGGTCTTTTGCACTAAGTTTGTCAAAGCTGAAATCAACTGTGTAGCGGGTGGGCATAAGGTGATTGTAGTTGACAACCTGGAAACAAGAAAAACATTTTTATAATTTCATTCAAATACAATTCTATAAACATTAAATACTTTGCACCAATAAATAGTGAAAGAAAACTTATACTTTAGATAACTTTGAGAAACATATAATTATGTTTGATATGCAGCATACACAATTTGGGAAAATTGTTTACTATAAACCAGATTAGAAAAGGGCAGTAACAAGTAAAGCTTATGTGGCCACATAGATACTATTTAAGACAAAGTACCAGTTTCTATGACTACTACAATAAAGGTGCCTGTGATTTTGCAGTAAATAAAGAAATAAAGAGCGTTCATAGAATCCACATACCTTCTAAATGATCAATGTAAGGTTTAAATAAATATTCAGGTTAACCTAACCTAAGTCAATCTAAACAAAGCAATAACATGTATAATTAAATAAAAGATAATTACCTTGACGAAGGGCTTTATCTTAGAGCGCTTGTGGATTTTGTTTTTGCCCATCCTCTTGTGAACTTTACGGGGATACCTGTCGATACCAGCTACGAAGGCATGTCCATAGGGCTTGTCTGAAGTACCTTCGTCGTAGTTTTTGACTACAATGGCCTTGCGACCAGCGTACCGGCCACTTAGGACCAGCACTACTTTACCCGGCTTCATAATCTTACCCATCTTGGATGGATCTGCGAACAATAATATAACCTTCAAATCACAAATATTACTCACTTTACTGCAACACACTCTTGTAACTTGGTGTCTTTAGTAAACATTAGATGTTTCCACTTTCATCACAAGCTTGATTTCATTTATTACCACAAAATATCGTCGATAACTAGGAATGTACACTTTATTGACAACTTAATTTAACTAGATTTTAGGATGAATGAACTAAAATAAAAGCTCGACGACAAAGTTCAAGTTTAAAACATGACAGATCTTTATATTTTTTGTGAAAAAACACGGGTTTTTCTTGGGATTAAAATGGATATTTTTCTATATTCACCAAACACTCACATTCTGTTCATCCGTCGACAGAAAAAGACACTGTCTTGCTTGTTCAATCAAAATGTCAGTTTGGCAATGACAGTTGACATACACTGGCAAAATATTGAACATTAAGAAAAGATCTGGTTTCAAAGGTGGTCATTAGTATTACGTTAAAGTGGGAATATTTAAAAATCTACAGAGAAATCATACCTCAACTTTGAAACCTTGTTTTGCTCGGGAGTAAGGTTACATACTTGATGAGCAAGCTACAGTGGGTTTTTTATTATAATTAAAATCAATCCACCGGTAGCTCAGCTGAGAGATGAAAGACCCGCGACGCAATATTTAATATTATTATTTACTAAAATATATATATTATTAATATGTAAATTGTCGAGAAATATGGCAGAACAAAATTTAATAAGCATTACCTACATAATAAATGTAGTTGATTAATTTTACATTGTATCAAACACAAAAAAATTATTCACAAATTATTTGGCACTTTAAATAACAACGGTCAACTTGCGATGCGAGTAAAAACGACATTGTGAAGAAGTGGCGTTTTGTCAAACTCAAATGGTTATTTTTTCATATCAGTACAATTATAATGTTATGCTAATATAGGATCGACATTGAACATTCAAATATCTTGATAGTTTTGAAAATATAGTCTGGCTAATGAAAGGAGAGACTGGAAAAACCTGGAAAAAATAGCATCATGGTAGCCCCGACAATAGTACGCAATACATGGATTAAACAAACTTGATACTTGATTTTTTTTTTTTTATAAAAGTATCGTAAAAGATAACTAAATTGGTACTGTCCTACTTTTTGATGAGAAGTACTAGTCAACTTGTATTAATCAGGTTTAAAAATAACATAACAAAATACAATGATTATTTTTATTCATTATAATCAAATCTGAATCCAGCAATTCTACATGGAATGAATCGTCAGAGTCACTGGTATCGCTGTGTCCTACATTGATCATGTAACTATCTAAATCTGCATTTTTTTATTCATTTTAAAATACGAAAATTCTAAACCACCGTTCGATTTACAACAGCGTGACACCAGGGCCCTATTTCATAAAGCTACAATTCGTGGTAAACTGAAAATTGTTAGCGATTATCACATGACTTTCGTTTCATAAAACTACAATTCTACAGGTGACATACAAGTGTCAGTAAAAAGCGTTTCATTGTCGCGACAATTTTCAGGGTTTAAAGTGTTACTAGATGTAAAAAACCTAAAATTCATTTATACCTCATTTCACTCACCTTTGTTGATAACGAAACGTAACTAGAAAAGGGTATTTACAATTTCGAAACGCATGTCAATTTAAAACGACGTCTGCATGTAGGTACCAACTCATCGTCATCCTTCCATCCATCACAATTTGTGAATCATTAAATTCTATATCTCTATTTCACATACATACTTCCTTAATACTTATTTAAATCCAAATTAAAGGGTCACCAATCAAAATAACACTTCTTCTCAACAAAATGCGTAAATGGTTCTGCCATGCTAGTTTGTCTTCCATACAAATACCAAAATTCTATTACTACTAGCGCTACGCGCCGGGCACTACTGGAACTTTTCGTATTTTTTGCTGCGCTTCGATATCGATATATCTATAGTACCAGACAGCGTATCTATAGTTTAGTCAACCAATATTTTTGCGCTCGTTGCATTTGCTTATTTTTCTGTGTATTTTTTGTAGCTGAATTCTTTTTTTAGTGTTTTCTACAAAGTACGTAGAGTATAGTGTTAATTCCTCGTTTTTACGATCTCAAATCGAAGATTTTACTTTTGTGAAGTGATATTTTTACATAGGATGCTGACTTTCTAGTGAGATAGTGAGTTAAGAAAAGGAATAGCATTGATTTTGAATGACTGGTGCAAGGAGGTGAACAATTTGTGTGGCAAAAGCATTGAGTTTGACGAAAACGACCCGAAAAAACCTATGGCCTATAATTATTGTATCAAACACAAATAATTAAGAAGAAATAAATAATTGTCTGAGATGCATATTTTTTTTACTACTCCCAACTCGCATAGCATCATGTTTTGTGCAGTTTATTTCAACTTATTAGCATTGTGCAGCTTAAATTTGACTCGTTACTCGAATCAAATTATAATTGCGCAATAGTAATAACTGGTACTACGAATTTCTGAAAATTTGAAAGTAGCGGTACGGGCGGGCTGCATTCTATGGTTGTTTTGGTCAAAAAGGTTCTTAGAGTGGCCACTGTATGGCGCTAAAGTGCAAAAACCGCGAGACGGTCATCTATACTTTAGTACTTATATTTATCTATGGGTTCTGCTACTTAATCTAGTTTCTAGTAATATACAAAGTATGCTAAATGCCCATTCAATTCAATTTCGTGTACAATGGCCACCATTATCATTATTTTGCATCAATTATTATCACTGCCTGTCGGATTGTCAGGACAATTCTACAATTCTTGGTAATTACACATGACAGGCGTTTCATAAACGACAATTAATAGCGATTTGTATGACATTTCTCAGTAGACCGCCTGTCGCTACAATTGTTTTCCGCGCTAAGTAGGTAACTGGGTCACGCAAACACACGGGCGCGCGTCAACGACCTTCGCTCGGATGCGTAGGTACTATTCGCGTAAGATTATTGTTTTGGTGAAGTGATTTTCTTAAAAGAACTAGATGGAAATGTTTGATTTTTTTTTGCTATGTACCTAGTCATAAATTGTAGATTAAACTTAAATTTTATTCACTAAAAATTATTTTCAAATTTTAATTTATACTTAATTTTTTTTTTATTTGACTTCGTAATTTAAACCCACTTATGATTCTTAACCCAATTTTAAAGTTTTATAGTATATTATAAATTGACCCTGTATAATTTGCTATAGAATTAAAAAAAACTGGGAAACACTATGCGCTTATTTCTTAAGCTGCATTGTCATCATAGTTGTAAAAAACTCGTTAGCTACCGTTAATTAACCAAATTTTACAACACACACACATAACGTCACGCCTGTATCCCTTATGGGGTAGGCAGAACACCAGAGGTTACAAGACCATCTGATGTCACATTTGACGAATTTGGAGGTATTATAAACTTCCATGCTGGACTGGGAGCGAAAGAAAAACATAGAATGTGCCAGCTGCTTCTCTTCCCGGGCAAACTGTAAAAATCAGTTAAGGGACACAGGTTTAAAAGGCGGTTTTTGTGGACGATAGGCTGACCCCCTGTCACTACAATAGTCTCTCTCCATCTTTATAATACCTCCAAATTCTTTAACCAAATTTATACCGATAAAATGCAGTTATTAACGGTTAAAAATCCGACTGCGACAACGAAAAAGGATAAAGTTTTTCTTGTTAACCGACTTCAAAAAAGGAGGTTATCAATTCCACCCTTATGTATGTAATATTTCCAGAATTGCCTAGTTTTCATACATGTTTGTCTATATAAAAAACGTTTGAACAAATGTGCCAAATTTGTGTTCGCATATCTCCAGACCTACAAGTCCGATTTAAGTATGTGCCTAATTCCAATTTTTGTTGTACTAGGCATTGTTCAACTTAGGGTATACTGCTAAGTTTTATCAAAATCGGTTCAGTACTTTATGAGATAGGGAATTTCAACCAACTTGTTTTGTCACTCGAAGCTGGCATCATCGCAGACCTTGCGATACACATTTCAATCTGTTAGCGACATCTAGCAGTGGTATTTAACCGTAACAAGCATTTAATGCGGTTAACTAACCGTTAATAACGAAAAATGCAAATTTAACCGCTTTGTTGAAATCGTTAATAACCTTCGCATCTATAATTGTCATACACCAAAATTGAGAAAACTGATAACATTCGCTTTCAATGTTTCAGTGTTCGATTTTCAGAGGATTTCAGTCAGCTTCTTCTGTCTTTTCCAGATCTTTTCTATACTTTCTCAGAACTGGATAAGTATATAACAAGTTATCCCCTAGTTCCGCTTTGTGGTGTCCATAACACCGAGCTTAGTGAAACTTACTTTTGGGCACTTGCACGGTATATTCGGTATTTTGGTTTGGGTAATTTAACTACTTAGGTAATGTAGGTTAGGATCGTGATGTATTAAAATAATATAGAGAGTTCATGCAAATATTTCGTAAATTTAAAGATATTTGCTTATATATTTTTCCCGTGAGAATGGGGAAATTTTACGAAATGGTAACCTTAATTTCATCCTCACCAAAAGGGCCAAAAGAGCTTTGTTGGACTAGGTATGGTGCTTCAGTTTTTAGCGCATTGACGGTTTCTGGATGATTTGTATTCTGAGGTTTTCCTTTCAACAATAAGGCAATTGAATGCATTTCAAACATATTATATAAAAGACGGCAAGCGGGCACTGCAAGGAACCACCTGATGTTAAGCTGGTACCAGGTCCATTGACATCACTAATAAAGATGGTAAGATCAATGATGCGTTGCCGACCCAAAATTCAGCTGGTAAAGCTTTTTGATGCTGTCATTTCACTGTTTCTCCCTTTTAAACTTTCACGTAGATACTACTTATGTCGGTTTATGCGGCGGCTCCTTTTACATGAACGCTACTACGATTAAGAAATATTTTTTCAACACACTTGCTCGTAAAGTGAGCGTTATTCTATTGAATTTAGAACTATAAACTGGGCTATAAGTCACGCGTGCATAATATATTATAAGTACCCTAGTGCATAATATAATTAATCCTACAAAGTTGAATTGTACCTTTGTGCAAATTACATGCGAGTAAACAGAGCATATTTTATTGGTCCGGGTTATATTATACAATATTTTCAGAAACAACAAAGAGATTTTATACCACTTCAAATCCATATACATTTTTAAATGTTTGCGCCTTATATTAGTAAAACAAATTTGTATATCCAACAAATTATTCACAATTTACAATAATTTGTTATAAAATATTTGCATTCACCACTCCAAATTTATTTATTTACACTTCAGTTTATAAAGGTACAGTAAAAGAAAAAAGAACACTTACATTAAACATAAAAACTTGGCGGTCTTATCGCTGAAAAGCGATTTCTACCAGACAACCACTAAACATTTTCACTTAAAATAGGCTGTATATGCTATACAGACATTGACACATTTGGCTGAAAAAAAAACCTACGCGCATGCGCGAGGTTCGGCGCCATTTTTCAATCACAATTCACAGCTTTGTTATCAAGTGTGTTTGTTATTTTATAACCACGTATGTCTGTCTTTTACTCACAAGTGTGTTGAAAAACGTCGTATGTAACTCGTGAGCGTTGCTAATTACAGTCTAGGCTCATTATTAAGCGGCTCGGACTCAAATCACAGCCTCGACTGTAATTAGCAAATTAGCTCACTTGTTACATAATATACTATTATATGTCAAGGTTAGTGTGAAAGTGACAAAACATGGGTTTAGGAACTGGCTCTCCAAAAATTATTGCCGGAACACACCACTACTGGAGCCGTGATAAGAGCAGGTTTTAAACAAAACAGCAGTGCTAGCACGGATCTTTTCACGATCGTGTATTTGACATAAACGACGGTTATTTTCGTGATAGCTGTTAACGGTAGCATAGACAACACGATTCCTCACGATTGGTAATGTATCTCGAATCTATCACGAAATTACCGAGTAAACCGAATTCAGTAGCATGGAACTCATAGAAGACGACTGGTGGCGACTGTCAAAAAGTTTGTAGAGTAAAAATCGTGAAGCCGCCATTTGACTCGCGCTCATATTTTAGTGAAATAATGGATTTTGGATTCGTATTAATTGCCGAGGAAGAGAGGAGGAGATACATTAATTCACAAATGATGTCCAGAAGATTAATACGGGACGCTAACAATCCCTTTGAGCTTGCCGACCATGTCTTTTGTAAGGACTTTGGATTCGCATTAATTGCCGAGGAAGAGAGGCGGAGATATATTACTATGCAAATGATATCCAGAAGATTGATACGGGACGCCAATAATCCAAATAATAAGCTATTTCGCATTAATGAAGACATCGCCACTGTCCTTGTTTTAAATTTACAACAAGATTTGCAGCGGAGACGATCTAATGGATTGCCTGTTCATATAATGGTAAGTTCCTACGTGTATTTTAACTAATATCATTTGAAGAGTTTTGCAGCACCAATACTAAGGTGTGGTTTATTAATTTGGGGAAAAACGACGGACATTGAAAATTTTTTTGTTGCTTAAAAATCGTGTGTGAGAACTATTTTAGGCAAGGCTACCTTACGAACCCTGCAAACCACTATTTATCTCTGAGTTTATTGACACTGCCTTCAAATTACATATTGGAAGCTAAAGCTAGGAATGAACAAGAGTTACTGGACATGCAGAAAGATTGATTTATAAAGATTTCCCATATCTGTAGCTATATCGCAGGCTATGTTAAACAATCTCTGTTAAACTCCACAATGCTATTCCTAAATCATATAAAATTTTATCATCTATAGGTTACCTACTATAAAAAAATTAAGGTTTAGTAAAAAGTTAACAATTGACCAATACACTTTAATAAGTATATGACACATAATACAAATCCTAATCATTTTGTTATGTTTTGTTTCAGATATAAGGAGAAACTTTAAAACTTAAGAGAAATGCCTATTACAAATATAAATAAGAAAATAAAGAAACTAGCATAATGGAATAAACATAATATCTTACAAGGATAAGAATGAAGTTTAAAATGTGAGAGAAATAAGTGTGAACAGTGATTTTAGTGTACACAATAATTCTTTTAAAGCTAATACAAAGTGAATTAGGACTTGTGATGTTGCGATTTTGAAAAAAATAATAAATACTTTGATAATTGCATGTTTTCATTATGCCGCAATAAGCAAACTTTTAAATTTAAGTGAACCAAAGAGTTTGCTGGGTTTGGAAACATCATATAACATATATGCAAGCTTTAATTTGCAATCCCCATACCAATCGCATATTGAGTTGAGAGGGTTTGTTTCATATTGTGTGCCAGGACCGTACTTTGTCATAACTTGTTTACTAAAAGTTTGTGCCCAACTGTATATCACTCAGTCCAGTCTTACTTTTATTGTTCCAATTTGCATAGCTAGAGTATTTTACAAATATTAAGGTTTCAAAAACCATTCAATGCTCCGTAAACTAGACTACTGCCATACAGAATCTATCATGTACTCCGGACAGTATGAAACTAAATAAATTAATGTATAAATAATAATACCGTTATATAAAGCAATAAGTTAAGACCTCTTAAGGCTATGTTTTGTCTTATGTATACTTGTGTATTTTATTATGTATTGTTTACTAAACTTATTGTATTACTATTAGGTAGGTAGCATATTTCAAATTACCTTAATAATTGAACAACTATGCAATGCTCTCGTATTAATAAAGATTATAGATTATTATCGAAAATGTTTTTTATTTGTACAATACACTCATGGAGACCCAAGTCTAAACTTATAGTAAACATGTTTTATGTTCAACCATACACCCAAACCTGCCTTATAAATGTTATTATTTGTTTGGAACCTACTTGCATCAGGAATTTCAAATACTAACCATTCAATTATAAAGTGACCAGCTTTATTTAAGTGTGAAGTAATCCTATAAATTGTTTACTAAGATTTTACCTCACTGAAATGTAACGGTCTGTATTGTCGAAGGTTTTAATTTTAGCATAGAGTTTTATAGCATTTTCAGACAGATTTAAAAGTAAATTAATATGTTAAGTAAGTTGAAATGTGAATGACAATGCCTTTTTATATGATTTCAAGTTTTTTTTCGCAGTTAAGTCATTGAGAAGCTTTTTTATAAGTGTATTTTATATTTCAGATATCTTGTAGAATATTAAAATAAAAAACTATTAAAATTGAAAACCTTGTACCCGTTTAATTTATCACAATAAATTCCCCTCAAAGTGGCCAGACCTTACTTACAGAAAAGTAATACTGAACATGTATATCACTAAGTTCAGTATTATTTTATTGTTCCATTCAGAATAACAAACACAACATACCTCAATCCCCATACCAATCGCATATTGAGTTCAGAGGGTTTGTTTCATATTGTGTGCAAGGACCGTACTATGTCATAACTTGTTTACTAAAAGATTGTGCCCAACTGTATATCACTCAGTCCAGTCTTACTTTTATTGTTCCCATTGGCATAGCTCGAGTATTTTACAAATATTAAGGTTTCAAAAACCATTCAATGCTTCGTAAACTAGACTACTACCATACAGAATCTATCATGTACTCCGGACAGTATGAAACCAAATAAATTAATGTTTAAATAATAATACTGTTATATAAATCAATATCTCATTTTATTTTCAATCAGTTAAGACCTCTTAAGGCTATATTTTGTCTTATGTATACTTGTGTATTTTATCATGTATTGTTTACTAAACTTATTGTATGACTATAGGTGTCATATTTCAAATTACCTTAATACAACTATGCAATGCTCTCCTATTAATAAAGATTATAGATTATAATCGAAAATGTTTTTTATTTGTACAATACACTCATGGAGACCCAGGTCTAAACTTATAGTAAACATGTTTTATGTTCAACCATACAACCAAACCTGCCTTATAAATGTTATTATTTGTTTATTAAGATTTTACCTCACTGAAATGTAACGGTCTGTATTGTCGAAGGTTTTGATTTTAGCATAGAGTTTTATAGCATTGTCAGACAGATTTAAAGTAAATTAATATGTGAAGTAAGTTGAAATGTGAATGACAATGCCTTTTTATATGATTTCAAGTTGTTTTTCGCAGTTAAGTCATTGAGAAGCTTTTTTATAAGTGTATTTTATATTTCAGATATCTTGTAGAATATTAAAATAAAAAACTATTAAAATTGAAAACCTTGTACCCGTTTAATTTATCACAATAAATTCCCCTCAAAGTGGCCAGACCTTACTTACAGAAAAGTAATACTGTACATGTATATCACTTAGTTCAGTATTACTTTTATCGTTCCATTCAGAAAAACACAACATACCTAGTGTATTTCAGATACATTTAATTTTCATAAATATTCACTGCTCCTTATAAGGCTTTAACACTATAAGGTTACTAAACTTAACAATGCTTGTTTTGTTTATAATACTGTATGTATATCTGCGAAAACCTTGAAGTGGCTTTTGACCCATACAATACATCATATTTTAGTTAAGTTTTTCAAAAACAAATAAATAGGATTTGCAGTAATGACAAAACTTCATAAAAGTGGGTATCAGATTTTATTAATATAAACAAAATACAGTTTAAATAAAATGTTCAAACTATAGACATAAAGCTGCTTTATTTATATTATTCATTGGTCCTTTTCAATCGGCTCGATCCAGTAATTATGCCCCGAAAGTATAGTATCTAGTTTAAAGCATAAGCATCTAGTCTTATTGATACCGAGTAGGATTTTTATTGAATGGTGTCTTCTTCAAAAACGAAACTTTCTATTACATTCGTATCGCAGAAGAAGTACTATAAATCACATATTTCTTGTGTTGGAAGAACCGTGTTATGCGCTTTAATGTTTTCTCTTGAACAAGTGGATCGAAGTCAATATTCTTTTCCTCATTTGGAAGAAAAGCAAGTTGCCGTATATTTATCGCTTCCTGTATAAATTGGATCTTCACATATATTACGCATATTATTTATTTGATATTATTCATTTTTAATAAATAATTCCCTTCTTCTTCTTCTTTTGGTTAATTGGCAACCAACCAGCCGTTTACATATTTCCCAAATTAACAAACAACAACAATGGAGGCAACATGACATTTAAGTTTTTAATTTAGTCCCTAATTCAGTTTTTTGTTGCTAGGATACTCGTGAATTAGATTGAAAACCATCATTGATAATTGAAAAACCGTATGGCAACATTGAAATTATGTTTTTATGAAACCGGACCTTTGTTTACTTAAATACACGACATCACGATCGTGATGAAGAACCGTGCTACCGATCATAGACAATAATCGCTTAATTCGGAAGCGTAAACACGATCGTGATAGAAGAACCGTGCTCGCACTGCTGTAATCAGGATTCTTTACGTCATGGCATCATTGCAGGGTTTTGAACTATGATCTTAGAATAAATTTAAGATAATATTTTTTCAACGGCTGATTGCCATATAATAAGATTTGTCTTCCATGCCGCCTGATGGAAAGTGCGCATTAAGACTATGGTGTTACACGTTCATCCACGAGAAACCTTTTCACTCGTATTTAAATCCTGCTCTAGTACTTAGGTGTAGGTACCTAACACAAACACAAATTATTAATGTGCTTACGAACTTAAACTCTTAAAACACGTTTGTAGGTATGCCTAGTGATGTGTGCTGAAATTAGAAACTACAATTTCATATTGGGACTAAGTAGGCGGGTCAATAAGTCCGTGGGGTGGGAAGAGTCATTCGTCACGCCCGCTTGGACGATCGATGCGATTCGTCCGGTCCTCATTGAGTGGGTGCAGAGAAGGTGGGGGACTCTGACCTTCCGTCTTGTGCAGGTACTGACCGGTCATGGATGTTTCGGTCACTACCTGCACAGGGTCGCCCGGAGAGAGGTGACGACAGAATGTCACCATTGTGGGGCGGCCGACGACACGGCGGAACACACTTTGGCGGTGTGTCCAGCGTGGGGTCGGCAGCAAATCAAATGCACAGACAAATCAATGCGCTCAATCATAGACTTTCTCAAAACCTGGAATTCACGGAGGCTTGCTAGTGCTTTGGATAGGTACGTATAATGACCGGTGTTAGGAGGCCAATAACGTACTGCAAGAATAAAGTTGCAGAGAGACCACATCTCCGAGGTACCCCGGCATTAATTGCCATTAGGTAGAATCGACCGTTTCCTCAGAGAATCAGTCGCAGAGCAGGATCGGTATGCCATATGCTGGAAGCTAGCTTAAGAGACCATGATGCAAGACCTTGTCAAAGGCCTTAGAAATGTCCAAGGATACAGCTTTTCATAACCCTTCACCATGACCCTCCAAGGCCTCACTCTATAAGTGAACCTGCCACCTTTTGTATCCGTGGAGTCAGACTATTAAAATGCTCTTTAAAATTGCGTCCGTCTAGAACGAGACCCAGGTATTTCGTAGATCGACTCACGTCGATTTCTCCGTTTCCTACTCGAAGTGACAATAGTGTCGGATCCTGGCCAAAGTGCACACTATGAAACCAAAAGGCCTTGGTAGGTATATAAATCTTCCTAGAATTGTCTTGGTACGCCGCTGACGACTTTCCAAGTCGCGGATATCTACCTAAGACATGTAGAGTTCAAAAATGAAATAAAGGTTTTCATGTAATACAATAAGAATTCAAAACAAAAGATTAAGTAGATAAAATTTTTAAGGAAGTTTTTCATTCAAACAAGAAAGGAAAAAAAAACAAAGACATCTTGATTACTTGAGTTTAATATCAATAAAATAAGAAAAATATTTACACATATTTTATCAAAATACAAAAATAAAACACTTGTTACATACACGTAGGTAATAACGTTTTTTGAGAAGAGTTTTCACTCTTATTTAAATCATGCGATTCATGATTAATAACGGACAAAAAATATCTATAAAAAATCTCGATAGGACACCTCGCTACGAAAAGTCAACTGACTATTAACGTTCCGTTTCATTACACAATCTTGATTCCAAAATTTTAAGCGTTTGTAATTATCTAACTAATTCTGAGTTCTATCGGTACCGTCGTATCGATGCGGATCGATTTTGCATAAGAACCCGGCACTGTCGATAACAAAGAATATGTATGATAGGTTCCAATATCAGAATGATGACTGATGGGCGTTTTCTATGAGCTACAATTTTATTTAATTACTGAAAAGCCCTATTTAATAACTTGTATTTCAATTATCCAGATACCTTTAATCGCACAAGGCACGTAAATGGCAAACCTCAGATAGATTATTGACAACGGCCGTTTCGCATTATTGTGTGCGTGCCATATTATAGATTAGCAATTTGACATCAGTCGGAGACATGATCGGGCATGATTTTCAGGAGCCTAAAAATTGGTAAAACCCATGACAATTGTGCCGCTATCTAATTTGAGCCTAGATAATGTTGAGATAATACAAAGCATTAATTTAAAATCTTTTACAAATACCTAATTGAGAGAGAGAGACAAAAATATGGTATAGGTACAAAAAAAAAATGTATTCTTTATTACACAACTCCATACATAGTTTGATTATAAAATCGCAAAGTCTAAACGCAGTAACAGAATTTGGATCTAATATATAGATGTCCTGACCCGTAGTGTAAGATTTTAAACAAGGAACCTTGAACCTTAGCTGAAAATGGTGAACTGTGTTAAAGCATATGATATAAGTCGTAAACAGGCTTTTGTTTCTATAGCAGCTTGTTGCATTAGAAGCAAACAATTACATAACTTTAAATAGCAGAAACACCAAATTTATGGTCACCCTAAGAAATTATCAATCTTCAGAAATCCGCAGATCAAGCGTAACTTGTCAAATATCCCCAACCAATTTTTAACTTAATGTCGAGGGCATAGGGTTCAGATTCAAGTTAAATTTTCTGACAGATTTGGAACGCTCAACCTGCTGCCTTCTATTCTTAAATTAAAGTGCATTTTGTCAACAACACGG
This sequence comes from Stenoptilia bipunctidactyla, assembly GCA_944452665.1. NCBI lineage: Eukaryota > Metazoa > Arthropoda > Insecta > Lepidoptera > Pterophoridae > Stenoptilia > Stenoptilia bipunctidactyla. The sequence goes on along the minus strand of OX101729.1, from coordinate 25,447,104 downwards.
TTAACAACAACATGGCATTTTTTTACATTCCTGTATTTCTTACAGTGCTTATACCCCAGTAATGCTGAAATTTATAGATTTGTTTCAATTAATACAGATATATTTTGGGATTATTTTACAACGTTTAACGGAATTATATAATAGGTAAGATAAGAATTAAATGCTCAACATTGTACTAAATATAAATGCCAAAATATTTTTTCATGAAATATGTTTTGCCAAGTTTCAGTTTGCGATAATTTGAGTATGATGTAAAATATTTTGACGGGTTCTATTTTGTTTGGTCCAATATATTTTACAAACAGTTAAATTCTTCTTTAGGTCTTGTTACTGCATTTTAGGATAATGGAAACAAACTGAGAAATGTTATTTTTCAATGTTAGGGATTTTTGTGTTTGACAGTTAAACTAAAAGATGAATTCCATTTATATCTTAAGTACACTGTGCAAATTATGATTTATTAATTTATTATACTCAACGTGTTGTGAATTTAACTAAAAATCTGCTAAAAACGGAATGTGAGAAGACTATTCTTATTAACACTTTATTTACTGGTGATATCTCTCGATAGCCAACTAATATAATAGGCCGTTATTTATAAATTATGGATAGAACAAACAATGCAAACCTCATACATCCTTACATGGAAATAAGACGTCAAACTATTGATATGTGCAGAGGAAAAACATAGTTACTGGCACCGAAAATATAAATATAATATATATGTCTATAAATATGTACAAGTTAATAACATTCACTCTCTCACAATAAATAACAACTAAAAACTGAATATACAAATACAAAATCTACACAACAAGACTAATTTAAAATATATTTTACATGTAATGAAGAAATTATGTGTATAAATTGTAATAAATAAAATACAGTATCTTTCAAATATTTGTATATTCAATCTTTACACATTCTATACAAAATTATTCTTAGCTTCGTTTATGCATCTTCTTTGATATTTACAAACTTACTTAACGGTATAATATAGCTATTTATATCGTTTGCTATCTTAGAGCATACAATATAATACACCAAAGTTACAAAACTGGCTTTCATCAAAAACATATGTCAAACATGGATGTTTTAGCCAGACATATTACATTGTACACAGTAAAAATAACACTGTATATATTTATTTATTTACATAATATATAATCTCAATTCTTGTCAATATGGTGAAGGTATTAAAGATTTAGTTAAAATATACTATACATATACCCTTGTGAATGTGCTTTCTGAATTTCATATTCAGTAATATTTTGTAGTCTGAGCAGATGAATGTATTTTGCCCAAATTTCACGGAATTCCGTGAATAGGCAACATTAAATGGCGTTGATTTCTACTAGAAAAATTCCGTGATTTTATTTTATTATTCTATAAACAAGTTGCAAGTTGCGATTTTTTGTTGATTATTCAGTTAAAAATACAAATACCCTTGTATATGTAATACAAGGTTTCTGTTGAATATAGGCATTATTTAAGTTCAATAAAAATAGGATACAGTTTTTTGAACAAAGTATGATATTTTTAGGTTTCATTTATTTTACCAATTATATTAATTGGCTTACTGTAACCACAGAACTTTGTTTTCAGACAAAACTTAGTAAGTTGTCGCGAAGACAAATTTACAATGAACAAAAATCGCAAAATACCATTTCAATAAAATTTATACATTATCAAATTTAGATCCCACGATAAACACGTTATTGGACACTATTATCCGATACAAAAATCTCAGTACACTTGAATACAAAAGTGATTTTGGGAATTTGAGATCCAAACATTACTTTATTAATCTTTATAATTCTAGAGCACACAGTTAATTATTTTAGTATTTCAATTATCAAACACGATTCACCGTTACAAAAACTTAAATTAAATCATGGATACTATTTTTCTCTAATATGGACAGTTATATGCAATTTCTGTTTTAACAGTCCACTGTCGCGCTAAATTATATTTTTTACGAATTGTCAATACAGATAAGATCCAACATATCTAGATTTGAAAACTTTGTCAAATTATTTGATAAGTTACAAAAACCAATTGTGGCATACTTAGAAAATCACATAAGCTGACTTATTATTATAATTTGGATCAATACATGTCCAACTTGATTTTCTTACTTAAATCGTTGGACAGTTACTTAACGAGACTGAACAGTACAGATATCAAAGCTTATTGTTTAAATCAAATTCCTTCATCAAAAGATCATATTTTATGGCAACAAAAAAGGATCTTTTAGTCTTTATTTTCCTCAAAGTAAAATACTAATTTGTGATTATACTTAATCGAAACTTAAAACATGGATAAGTATTAACGCCGTAAATTATTCTAGATACCTATGTTTGTAATTAAAATAATATATAGAAAATATTTAGTGTAGTTTAGCACTAAATACTTAATAATTAAAACAATCTCTCTTATTAATTCTGAGAGGTGAGAATATACATATTCTATAACAAATTTGATAAAAAAAAACAAACAATTTTAAATTCCAAATCAGTTCTATACATAATTCAAGCGACTGAGCAAGACAGAGCTATACAATGAAACGAAATGGACAATTTAGTTTCATATTAGGGTGCCTTTCTCGCCATTATATACTATGAGTTGATATGTATCTGTATGGAATCTACATAGATATCTACAAATCTAATACTGATCACAAATACATATGAAAATACAAAAACGCTAAATCACATATTACTTTACTTTTTATTATTCGACAAATAAAAGTTAAGCTTGAGTATACTCTATACCGTTTGTGGAGCTTGACCATAATATTCGGTGGCGTAATACCGAAATACGGGCAGAAGTCATTCCGATGAACGAATTTTATAACGTGAGAAAAAATTGGATTTAGCTCTCCTTTTCAATCGCTTTCAAGTAACTTGAATAATTTAGCATAACTTCTACTATGTATTCCATAATGATACAGATCAACTGTAACATTTCAAGTTGATTTGTTAAATTACATACCCATTTTTACTCAACCAATGTAATTAAAATGTAATTTTGTACCAGAAGAGTGAATTATGATGTGACCTTAAACCTGAGTGAATGTATGAATGAAAAATATGGGCACAACATAATTTCGATGAAACATGTGATTCATTAGGAAGAAAATGATATTTTTTATAAACTAAATATAACGATTGCACATTTTGTGTCTACAGAATATTTGGCACAAATTGGTTTTTTTGTTTGTTTCAATGTTTACCAGTTTTATCCTCTTCATTTAAAGCTATAAAAGAAAAATAACATTTATTTCCCGACATTCAGATACATTGAAATTCAAAAGTAAAAAATGACAACAGGCGCATACTTGTGCAACGATAATGACGTCGCGAAACGAAAATCAGATTTACGAATCAGTCAATTCCTTAACCTCAAAGTCAAATTCTTTATCTATTATAACAAAGGTCAACGGTTCCGTGAGAACAATCTACCACTTTCTCGCACGAGAACTCATAAAGTCGATACAATATATTTATTATGTCATCTCGGAATCACAACACTGGGGAGGGGGGTACTATTTACACTCGCAGCCGGCGTTTCAAAAAAACCAACACATCACTCACAAATATACATACATATAAAAATCTACAGTAAAGTCTCTCGAGCGGAGCCCGGCGTCAAACACAACAGTCACTCGTATAAAAATTGTGCGTCGTAGTCTGCTACACGGATATTTCGTAGTTGCAGTCGTAGACGGAGGCGCGGGGGGGCGGGGCGGGCGGCGGCGGGGCGCGGGCGTCGAGCTGGTCTTGCACTTCGAGCGCGCGGACGAAGGAGAGGGGGCGGGGCGGGCGGGGCGCGGGCGGCGGGGCGCGGCGGGCGGCGCGGGGGGAGGGCTGCGCGCGCTCGGCCCACAGATAGTTGCCGCGCTGCGGCGACGCGGCGAGCTCGCGCACCTCGTCGCGCAGCAGCTCGCCCTCGGAGAGGAAGCGGCGCTGCGGGGACGCGCGCCCGCCGACGCCGATGAACTCGGGGCGGCGCGGCGCGGTCGGCGTGCCGGGGTTGGACCTGCCCACGTCACGGGTTAAGTCTGGCGAGCTCCGTGCCGCTGCCGTTATCGTACGGCCTACGGACAGAAGGACAAGGAGCTGCGGGGCGAAGCGACCTCTGCCGCCGGCAGCGCTCAGAACTTCCTATCGCTTTTACTGGTGAGAGGACTTCGCGGTTTTACAGTTGCGGTAACATCGGGAGCGGTTTTTGGAATTCGAGGATTTTTTACCCATACCTTTCGGAAAGCGAGCTGCAGGTGTATATACATTGTCTTTGCTCTGAGCTTTTATTGAAGTAAGATTTTTTTTCACAGTGCATTCACCATTGCATTTCTTTGTTATCTACAATAAAGCTTTAAAACAAGCAACAGCCTTTAAAATGCTACAATACCGAACGAAGCTTTGAAAAAATCTATTTGTATTATCTTTTAAAAAAATATGGATGTGTAGTATACAGGACCTCAAGTGAACCTGTTGTTTGTATTTAATAAAAACGAGACCAAAGACAAATAAAATATACAACTGCATAGCTATAAAAATCTCAAAATATCCCTGAAAACCTAGCCATAGCGGTGTAATATAGCTCAACTAAGCTACAATAATATAGCGCTTTAATTTATTTCGGTAGTTCTGAACGCGCCATTTCGGCAGGCGGCGGGCACTAATGCTGTCATGCTAGCATGCTTCAAAATAAAATAAAAAAAATATATACACAATTATAATACAATCAAACACTACTAGTCTAAGTATTAAAAATCTAAACAAACAAAAATAAAAAGAAAAAATATCCATATCATACAAATATAGTAATATTTTCACCAGGTTGAAACTCAAAGGTAGGTATTACTAGCACGACGTACATACAAAATGGCTGAAGAACTATTTATGAAACACTTCGACTGTGCAGATATTAAAAATAAAAATAATTTAAAAAATTGAATCAAACTGTCAACTGTGAACGTGAGAGAATGAGTGACACAAAAGTATTTATAAAAATTGAAATTCGAACACAACAATAAGACATAACTTTAGAAAGCCAGGGGTAGCGCTGACATAGAGTAGATAAACTCAAATTACCATTATACTTTAGGTTTGTCTATGTATCATAATTCCACGACAGACAACCGATGGTAGCCCTTTTCAGCCATTGTATAGTGCGTCGTATAGTGCCTTCTCTCCGATATGCCAAAACAGCTTGCAAATAAAGAAATAAATTACTTTTTCTTCAATAATAATATTTGTGTTTAAAATGTATCACTTAAAATTAAATTAAACTTCGCGGCATTAATAGATTAATTTTTTAAGCTTCAATCTGGCTTTATAGTCTTATAAACAGGGTTATTTTTTGTTATAATATAGCCAAGGTGCAAAATACTCTTTAAATCAATGCTTTGTAGTGGTTCCCAAAGTGTACTGACATTATGCATTTTATAAATAAGTCACTATTTAGTAACTTATCCCGTTTAAATATAAACTATTTACTATCAACATGTGTCTATGGATTTCGATTTTAAGCCACCTTTGTGATAGCAGACTTTTTTTTATATTGTAAGGATAGGACGTTTGTCTTCCATGCCACCTGATGGAAGGCGCGCATGAAGACTATGGTGTTATACGTCCATCCACGAGAAAGCTATTCACTCGACACTTAAAAGTTCCAGGACTGTAGTGCTCAGGAAAAACAGACGCAGGCAGATTGTTCCACACCTTGGCAATCCGTACCAAAAAGGAACTATCGAAGCGTTTTGTTCGACTTCTTGGTAAATCCACTATAAAACACACTTACAAGGACTATGAGCGTCAACTTTCTTGTTATTATTATTTTTAAAGAAACTTGGCATTGGTGTTCAAAAAATAACCTTGCATACGTATTCAAACAGAAAACAAAAGAAAAAACAAACTTAAAATGCATTTTCTCTAGAAGCTATCGTTTTGAACAGCATTCAATTGTCAAACATTGATTTCGGCATCAAATTGTGTGAAATAACTCTATAAACCCTCCGTGAAGTACTTAACAGTGCAATTGTCAAAACCAGAGTGTATGAAGGTCAAGAGTTACGTGTTTCGCAGTTAACGTAGATAATCTGTTTACAATCAAAACCATTTCATAAAGTGAGATAAAACCAGTAACTCTAGAAATACTAAGGTTTACAATTACCGAATTGGATTGGTTTTTAAAAATTGCAATTAAACTATTATCATTATACAGTTTTTTTTCTTTTATAGCTCAGTCTAATCAATTAATAAATTGCATTACTCTTTTTATAAAGCTAGAAATTATACCGCAAAAGATTTTTTTCTAACATTAGGTACACTCAAGCCTGACCCGAACCGTACCTATGAATTTGCATGCGCGTCCTTGTTTATCTTCAAAAAAGGCGCTGGTCAATTTCATTTAAATATTTCTAGTGTAGCTCTCGAAAAAATAAAAAACGTACTTAGGTCAGCATGTACTATTATTACTAACGACATCTACCGGAAGAAAGCAAAGCAAACATTCGCTTATGTTTAGAGTTTATTTTTAATAACATTCCTCCATTGCAAACGAGCGCTTGTATTAATCCAATTTTGCCAACCGTCTTAGCAAACAAGCTTTATTTAAATATACAATAATTACAAGCACATTTACTATTGAAAACATAGTTAAGCGAGAGTTAAACCTTCTTCAACTATTTTTCACAAGTAAAAAAAGAACGCTCTCTTATTTTTCTATTCATAAATTAAAAAAAAATATTCAACCAATCCAATTCGTCAACTGCAAACTGTAAGTGAACAGAATACACAAACACACGGACAGTCAAAAGAAACGTGATCTCATATAAACAACCATTACCGTAGATTCGTCGCCCCTATACGTTAGGTCCATCTGACAAGGCAAGCGACAACGTATGTTTTAACACACAACACAGTTATATGCGGGACCAGCAGTTAGTGAAAATATTATACGACTACCGATATTTATAAGCTTTTAGTTTTTTTTTTTATATATTCCATGGGCTTAAAGAAATTGTATTAAAATCACGCAACCAACAACAGTAGATGTCATTAAAAATCTAGAGTTAGTTAAGTTTTTTTTTATTAGTTTTATTATTACCATATTACTTATAAATATTGGTAGTCAGATTACACACATTTATGTGATTCTTTCAAGATTTTAATTCTAAGAATTTAAGACAATGAATAGTTGTAATCGATAAGATTTCGAGAAAGAACCACAATACAATAAAGGTTTTTAGGGACAGATTTGTTTAACTTGCAGTAAGATTTGCATGCACAGTTTGCCTTGAACTGAAATAAGATATACACAATTGCAGGCAACTTTAGGATTAGTATGATCCTTCGAGCCGGATAACTCGAAGTTTTGATTTGTATAGCTATTGCGATGTAGGCTAAATTGTATGTCAAGTGCCTGAGTGTAGAAATAATATTAGGTATGAAGCAAAATGTACACCATGAAGAAAGAAATACACCGAACATATAACCAAGAACCAAATATTTACAAACATGTTATAATGCAAACAATCGTACATGCAAATTATAACTAACACCTTCCAAAAATAAATACCAAAGCGATGCACTGGGACGGGATCGTTTGAGAATTGAGGTTTTGTTGTATGATGGGAAGAGGCCACGATAATGGAGGAAATCATAGAGATGTCAAATGGAAACATAACATTTTATATAGTGATTAGAAAACATGTCTATTTTGTAAGCACATTGACATCGAACGAGGAGTACCACTAAACTAAACAACTCCATTTAAACAAAAAGCATTAATTTAACTCAAGCTGGTTGTAAGACGGTCTAAGATAAATTGTTCTATCTTTGCCTCTCTTATTAATCTTTTTGTTATCTGTTGTTTTGTCTAGTGGCAACACATTTATATCGTAGTTTATAATCAGCAAAAATATTATAATTATTTATTTGTGATTCACTCCAGCTTTTAAATTACTAGATGTGAGAGTATTTTATTTCAATTGTTTTTATTATTATAGCAAAGTCCTGATAGTATCGTAAAAACATACGATTTTACATTTATAATAACGTCACAGTCTTGTTATTAATGAGACAAAGAGTTTGAAAGTAATCTATGTATATTATATTTTATACTTTTAAATGTATTTAATTACATTTCGAATGTGGTAATTCGAAAAATAAAATACTATATTGCGAATGAGTACTTTAAAGTTTTTACTTTAAAATGGTGCTGTGAAAATGGTCTGAGGACATTTTTATATTTTGATAAATATTCATGTTAATATCATGACTTAACTTTATAGCAATTGTAACTTTCCGGAAGTCGGGAGAAAATGTATTTGCAAAAATAAATCTCATTAACTTCAAAATTGTGTTTTCCTTTTTCACATTATTATCATTTTAATGCTTTTCCATAACCTTTGAAACCCCCACCTCACGTAGCTGTCATACTGAAAAGTCGTAAGTCTAAAGTTATAATAATTCAAAAGCACAAAATTGTTTCATTAAGCAGAACATGTTATAACATGTTTGATAAATTTTTCCATATCAACATTTTCATTTTTAATTTGAAAAAAAGTTCTAATCTTTAATATTCTTATATTGTATGAGGTAGAGTGTATTTTTTGTGTAAATTCTAATAAATAACCTAAATAAGGTGACCTGATAAAACAATAAAAAAATTAATGAACTGTGAAAACGAGATATTATCTAAATATCCAGTTTCAAGATTAATTCAGATGTCTATGAAAGTATAAAAACAAGAGTTTCACAACTTTTCAATACGACAGTATGTTACAATGGCAAACATTCCTCACTATTCCAACCCCTCATTCAATAAGTCTCTTTCACCCCCTTATTCAACAATGGTTTACTTCAAACCCTCATTTAATGTTTATTTTACCCCCTCATTCCATAAATGCACTATTATTTCACCTCTCATTCAATAAAGACAAATTCTTCCCCCCTAATTCTAATCCCTCCCCTTACCTATTCACCCCATTCTTACCTCCTTACAGGGCTGCTTAGCGCGAGCGGCGTGGGTACGCCGAGCGCTTTGATTCGTTGTTGCATGGTTAACGCGGGCTCGGTGCGACCGTTTGAGCCCGTGTCGTAGCGGAGTGGTTCCATTACGACCCGGTACCCGGCGGGACTGGCCCCGCTGTGACTGGAAGGTCAGAAATAATTTATTTACACACACTAAATTACTTATTTACACCGCCAGATACGAAAAATCAGGTAAGGGCTTACAGTTTCCAATAAAAGTGGCAACCCCAGTAGACCAAGGTGTGTGATAGAGGAGTAACCAGGCTTTTATTGAGTACAGTTTTCACTATTATGAAAAAAAGGTCCGTTTTTCTTTATATTTTATCTTCAGAACTTGTGAATAGATTTTGATCTGGTTTGGAACAGTATAAGAGTATTTTTCAGGACTCATAGCTATTAAAATCACGATACATTTATGCCGAGTTTTTGCCAACAAAAGAGGTTCCATACAAGTGCCCCGTTGCATGTGCGACGAGTTATGTAAACTAGTAAGTCCCACACGGGTGCCTTTGTATGGAACTGCACTCGCGCCCGCTTAACAGTTTCAGTTCTAATTGTAAGTTATTTCATCATTATTAGCCAGGGGTCGCCCTCTGTTGGACAAATGGACAAAGGCCTCTTCGCCGAGCTATGTCAATGGATATTCATATAGCTCGGTCCTACGTTGACCTCCTTCAGCATCTACCGGCGCCCTTGACAAGTTCGTTGGCCTATCTTGTCATAGCCTGCCTACACTCCGTCTACCACTGAGAGACATTAACTCATCTAGTATTAATATTTTTTATCCCGAAAACATGAATGTTTCTTTCAGGATAGACTTGTTTCAGGAAGAATTGATTTCACGATGATGGCCTCGATAATACTTCAAAACGTGCAGTAAACTTTTGTTGGAAGAATGTCTTTTCAAGCAATTGTTCAGTGCTAATTGTTGTTTCTAAAATGTTTATACAAATTCGATCAATTTATATATATTGAAATTAATATGAATATTTATCAAAACTTTGACGCGACCGAAGTTGCGTATAATAGCTATTTATATATTTTTTTATTGGTGACTAAACCCGCGTTTTACCTCAATGTCACCTGATGATAATTGAATATGAGGTCGACGTCGACAGCATATGGGTTTAGGAAGGATCTGGCTCTTTATAAAATATTGCCAATGCACATAACCACGGGAGCGTTGATATTTGGAGAAATATTTTATATAGAGTGTCTTTAGCCATGCGGACACTGAAGTGGTCCTACCATCAAGCGGATTCCTTTCCTTTTACATTTTTTACGATACGCTTATATAGGGCTATACTAAGCCGAACCTGCATGGCTAAGGGCCGAAGCTACGTCACGGGTGTCTGTCTACGCGTGTATTCAGTCTAAACTGCTACGGACGTAGCTACGCGCGTACAGAACGTGCTACGCGCGCGTGGTACGTGGCTAGCTCCCGCGTGTACTACACGCCTGCACATCGTTTTTAGATTTTAACCGAAGTTAAGCCAAATAGTAAGAGATTAATGCCCGTCTGCACTAAACTTCGTCCTAATCCCGATCCTAAGTCGATGCTTAAATCTGTACAGTCCGTTCGCAGTTGGTTTACCTCTGACGTATGTTTTCTCTATATTGACCCTACCGTTCAGTTTCCCTGAAAGTTTGCATAAAATTTTTAAATAGCCTTCTTTATTCTATTACAAATAAATGGCTGTAAATTTTCCAATTAATATTGTAAAAAAGAACGAAATATTACGCTCAAATATGAAATAATTATAGTAGACTAGATGTTCAAAAATATAGGGGCTTTCATTATTTGTAATACAAACGGTATTTTGTAATCGTAATTTAATACGGCAACCCAACATTCAAGGCAGCCAATCTAACAGCTGGAGTTAAACCAACTGTGAACGCACTGTACTCTGATTTTTATTGTAATTGACATGATACGCTTAAGTTCTTGCTTAAAGTTACGACATGGGAAATCGGTGTCATAATTTTAGGCAAGACACTTACGACGTCGTTCGAAAAGTTATGCCAATACGCTAGTTTAAAAAAATGATGTTTATTTTATTAATATTTTACCAAGTCTATTAAAAAAAAAAAAAACATAAAACATCGTCTCAAAAACGAAAATTCCTTTCCCCTTCACTAGTTGGTATATTGACGAAACCTGAGCTACACAACTTCCCACAATACATTATTTACAGTGTTCACATTACTTTTCGATCATGTGAAATGAACCGTCAGACAGGCCAAATGACAGTAAACGTCAATCAATTCTCGTTGCACGTCATAATACGTATCAACTTAGGATCAAAAAGTTTAGGCATATCATAACTAAGCTTATGCTTAATAGAGTTTAGTGCAGACGGGCATTAGTATTCCGTCACGCGTGGCGTACGCGCGAACGCTACGGACGTACGGTACGCGCGTATACACGCGTGATTCAGCGTTGGCCCTTAATTGCACGTTGTCGACTCACCTAGTATTCCTGGCGAGCGGACTCAACCGCGGGTAGTGCATAGTTCGCTGATGGTGCAACGGCTCAGCCGGCGGGAACAGGCCGGCGCCGGCGCCGGAGCCGCTCCGCTGCATCGCCGGCGGCGCCGGTTCGCAGTCAGCTGACTGCGACGCGCCCGGCCCTTCTAGCTCGCAAGGGGGTTCTTCACGCCCGGGCGATAGCTGGGTAGTCGGGGTTGATAAAACATTTGTATTTTGTTTGTATATTTGCATTGCGTATTGTGAGGTGCTTTTGTTTTGATTGTGTTTTGGTGGGAATAAACTTTTAAAAATGCACTCCCCACTAAATCTTAACTGGACTGATTGTACCATTAGTCACCTTCCCAGTGCGACTAAAAGTCCATATTTACTGTAAAGTTGCTGCACGCACACCAATAAAGTATTACAATAAGTATTTGCTCTCCCACAATCCTTGGTAGAGAGGAGTTCATTTTTAAAATGTTTTATCTCTACTTTGGCCAGAGGCTATTATGAATACGTAGTGAGGTACTTTTGTTGTTATAATCTGTTGGTGCGTTGATATAAGTAAATGACAAATACGTTGTGGTTACATAGTTGTATTGCCAGTGGTGTATACGTGTGTTGTGAGGTGCTTTTTATAAATAAATAAATGTTGTTAAGGTGCTTTTGTTTGCTTGTGCGTGGATATGTGTGTGTGTGTGTGTATGTGTGTGGTGATAGCCACACGGCTAACAATCTCATATTGATGGCTAGACTAGCGTTGGATCTTAGTCTTACCAATAGTGAGGACCAAGATGAAGAGTAATGGTTTAAGAGAGAAAGTATTCTTCATAAAATATTGCTGGGACACATCATCGCAATTACTAAGTGTGTTTACTAATCACAAAGGAGTCCTTACTAAAGATCAGGCTGAGTCATTCTAAAATGTAAGAGATAAGTGTATCGAAACAGTTGTAACAAAGTGTAATGTTTTTTTTTCTTTTTAAATAAAACTGAAATGGTATTGTTAATTATGCTGTCAATATAACACTCAAAAAACATCAATGCTGTTAGTATTTACACTAAATCTAAACATGAAGTTATATCCACAACTTGTTAATATGAGACTTAATCTAAAATAAATGTTAAACGACCAACTTAAATGACTGTAAAAGTAAAAAGAAAATAAATATCAACTATAACACATTAAGACCCGTATTTTAAAAGCTTATGTGTGTCAAGCATAGATTCGTTGTCAATTTTCCAACTGTCAAAGCTTTTATAATACAAATCTAAGACTATACATCGAAGTATATTTTAATATAGTTAGTGCCGACATCTAGAAATCAAATACACCGCTGTAATAAGAAACCATTGTTAGTGCATAGAAGAGAGCCAGACATTGTCATGTCTTCAATTCACGCGGTATATTCACATTGAAGTAAAAGATGCAGTGCAAAATTCGCCTTAGTGCCGTGAATTGAAGGTATGTATTCGTTTGCTCTACTAAGCGCGATTACTAGTGATACATGATAGGGTGGGGAGTTTTGATTCTATTGCCATTGAAATACGGTTTAGAACGCTCTATCAAAGCTAGATTAGGAAATTTTTACGATATGAATAATGATGGTGGAATCTTTTAAGAAGCGTTCAGTGATGATTTATAAATAAAATATTTCAAAATTAAGTTACTTGTGAAAAAATAAATGCATGCAAAGCGGTATTTAAAAAATACATTTGAAGGGTTAAAAGCACTTATTAATCATTCTTTATTAAACAATAGAATGGTTCAATATAGATATAAGAACAAATTCAGGGTTTTCTTGTAATTAATGTAAATAAATATTATGTTAAGTTGGATGCGTAGGAGTTTTATAACCATTCAACAAATGTTTTTTGTTTTGGCAATGGCAAGGGATAACATAATTACAAATCATATTTGAGTTTATTTTCAAATGATTTTACCACCCAATAACAAAAACTGAAATCTATTAAGTACTTCAACTGAGTGAAAAAACAAGACCTCCGCGCATCCAACCTCAACTAGCTAGTCACTGTCAGCTGTCACCTCCGACAGCTGACAGCGACAGTGACAGCGCAAGCGTCTGGCCCTCACCTTGTTGTAGTGCGCGTGCGCGCCGGGCCGGTGCGCGTTCCCATTGTCCGCCGTGTACGTCTTTACCTGGTGCTGGCTGTCCGTCGCTATCGTGGATATCGCGGACGCAGAGTGAGGGGGAAGCTCTCGGCGCTTCTTGCCCCCCTTGTATAGGTATTTAGACGGCCGGACTAAGCTGTGGGTCGGGAAGTTGCTTAGTCAAATAAGATTGCTGTTAAGACAGTTTTGTATAAGGGATGAATGTTTTAGTATTAATATAATTTAATCTAAGTTTTAGGGCCAAAGCTATGTTACGTAGACGCGAGCGCGGGTTCATTAAGAAATGCCCCGAACCCCGAGTTCGCCTAACGCAGCATTGGTTCTTAAGCTCTAAAATTTCAGGGATATTTGAGGTCCTTAATTTGAAATAAATATATTGATGAGTTGTCAAACAGGTATTTTTTTAAGTAGCTTATTACTATAAATGCGATTAAATCGGCGATTAAAACGGCGATTAAAACGGGAAGGAACTTAAAACCACCCGGTCAAATCCAAACTAGTATATGTTTCTACTAATACAGATCAATGAAAAATAACTACAAAATATACAGGGTTATATTTTACTCACCGGCCAAATTTAAATATTCTGTTTTTTTTTTGGAAGAATATACAAACATATTTATATATATCTTCATTTTTATTTTAGTATCACTCAGTACAAAAAAATTGAGATATGGCACTATATACTATGTTCAAAATATTCGATGTTGATGAATATTCTACGTACAATACGATACTACGATGCGGCATTTTCATTGACGACAAATAAACGCGTTTGTGTGCGTAAGCCCATGTTTACGATATTACGCTGAATAAAAATATGACATACCTATATTACGTGCAACCTTTTTTTATACTATTACGGGCTTAGGACCGGCAAATTGCAAAAAGGTTAGTGTGATTCAATGGTATAAATATGAACATAGTTTAAGTCTAATCCAATATAAAATGAATATTTTGCAATTTGGCGAAGGTATTTAAAACGATTGAATCAACTTAATTATAGATCTAATCAACTTCTTTACACTAATTTTATCACACGAACCTACATTATTTAATAAAACTTGAGAAATACTAAAACGTCAAGAGTACCTTAATACGTAAGTGTTCAAAATGCATACTGCACTATGGTATTCATTCATCATTTAGTATGACCATGCTCAGCTTACTCTGTTATCGGAAATAAAAATTTTATAAAATAAAAAAATATTTTTTTGCAAAAATGGTTTCTATTAATAATGCCTATTGAGTAGAAAAAATTTGGCCGGTGACGTGAAAGCAACCCTGTATAAATAAATGCTTAACTTATATCAATTTTATACAGCAGATAAGCAGAAAACAAATATAGTATTATTGAGCAATGCAATATATTTTATATTGATACCTAGTTCTAAATTTATAATATTACGCAGAAATTCATAAACTTCCGTAGGATTCTAAACGGGAGACAAAATGTATTATTTTACGCCCATATTTTCGCAAATTGATAAACTTACCGAACTCACTAGTAAAATAAGTAAGCTCTGATTGGTTGAAGAAGTCACGTGTTCTAATTTCAAAAAACAAATGCACTGGAAGGCCTTGTCGGAACGGTTAGGTGTGACGACGAGCGCAGCGTGGAGGAGCAGTTAGGTTGCATATAGAAATATAGGTGCGCGAGCCGAGCGAGCGTAGCGAGCGGTGATGCGGCAGCGGCCGGCGAAGCGCCATAATACATTAGTGTAGATAAGACAAATTTCGTAATTGTTTGTCTTCTTGAGCAATCAACGAGCAGTGTATTATTTTCCGTATTTTAAAAAAGCGTAAAATAAAAAGCTCTTTTATGATTGGTCGAACCATTTAGAATCTTGCGAATGAAAATTATAAACTTACCACGAAATTGATAAATTTGCGCAAATGTGAGCGTAAAATAATACAATTTATCTCTCGTTTAGAATCTTACGAAAGTAATTTACGAGGAAAATTTATAAACTTACGGTTCTTATTATTTTCCGTTAACATATCTCTTTCGTATTGTCATTAAAATTAACTACGTGCACAGAATAATTTGTAATTTCGTGGTCACTTAATTTTATTTTCATTTGTAAATAAATCTCTGGTAAAATATGCTTTTTAAGCAATCTGTAGTCTACTACATATTATAAGAAATACCAGACAAAATAATATTTTCATCCATTATTTAATCTTTCGCTCGCATTAAGAGGTCATATGGTACTAATCTAGTAATGTGTGATAGTAAACAAGGGTGGAGGATATCTAATACTTGTCTACGTGTGTACCAAATTTCACCTAAACCCCGGCTAGACTGTTCAAAACGCTTCAATTTCCTGTTCAAAAAAATTTCGTTTCAAACAGCCGTCTACATTGTTGCAAACTATCAAAGTCAGCTCCTGCCTTGTTTTAAACAGTGTAACCGGTGCTTTAATCGGATCAGTATTTAAAGCGTGAAAGCGTAAAAAACTCACTTTCGCACTTAAAATATTTAGTGGAGGAAAAAGGAAACTTACCTAGGATACTGCGGCCCAAATTGCGCGTAGCAGCAATTATGCCAACACCCCTTCGAGAAAGGGTTATACCCGCCCGTGAATTTCCCCGTGACCTGTTCATTGGTGGTGCGGCCCCGGGACACCAACACCATGTGGAACCCGGTCAGACCGAAGATGGGGATCGCGAGGAGGGCGATTATGCCCATTATTACCATTCTGAATTTGGTCGGTTAAGGTTTTTGTTTGTATGGTGTTTTGAATGTAATTTTAAGTTGGGTTTAGGGTTATTTTATTTATTTATAAAAGAACAAAAGGAAAAAATACATTTAAAACAAAGCAGTTTTGAAAGGCACAACAGGTGGCCTTATCACTATAAAGTCAGGGTTTATACTAAGAAATCAACTAGCGCTATCAAACATACTAAAAAGCGATATACCTAATATGATGGCAATTAAGTAGTATTTTACAACATGACAATGTTTAAAATACATTATTATCTAAAATATGATAGTCTAAAATACTTTTTAGAAATTAGACCTTTTTATTCTGTAACATTATTTTTTGAACTTGTAGCATAAGGCATCCTCCGAATAAGCGTGTCTAAAAAGGCAACTAACAAGAATGTCCTACGCTAAAAAGTATAACTCGTTCAAGTAGCGCTTCAAATAAATCTTTTTTTATTGGTCACTAAACCCGCACTCGACCTCGATTGCGCCTGTCTTTTTCTTCTTAACTGACTTCAAAAAAGGAGGTTTTCATTTCCACCCGTATGTATTTAATATTTCCAGAATTGTCCAGTTTCGTGTACGTTACTCTATATCAACGTCTGAACAAATGTACCAAATTTTAAAAGTGTATGTATGTTTTTATGCTTCTCTTCGCATATCTCCGGAACTACAAGTCCGATTTAAGTAAGACCTTTTTTTTGTACTGGGTATTGTTCAACTTAGGGTATACTGTAAGTTGCATCAAAATCCGTTCAGTAGTTTTTTTAGATAGGGAATTTCAACCGTTTTTTTTGCCACTCGAAGCTGGCATCATCGCGCAACTTGGGATACACATTTCAATCGGTTAGCGACATCTAGCGGTGGTATTTGACCGTAACAAGCCTATAATGCGGTTAATTAACCGTTAATAAAGAAAAATGCATATTTAACCGCTTGGTTAAAATTGTTAATAACCTGCTTCGCATCTATACGCCTGATGGTAAGTGAATATGAAGTACAAGATAGCTTAAGGGTTTAGGAATGAACTGGCCCTTCATAAAGTATAGTCGGAAATAATTACCGTCTATGCAGTGACAGTTGGCTAGCGAGTTGAGCACTGAAGGAGTCCTACCACCAAGCGGATTAGTCGCCTTTTTGTTTACACGCTTATGCAGAGGAGGTAGGGCTATTCATACGCTTAAAATAGGGATGAATAATTAAAAAGGATACGACACAATAGGCTCCACTTGCGTCAAAGTCTTGTTGTTGTTCATAATATAGTAGAGACTGAGCCCGAATATGCTCAGCATGTGTATGGAAAGAGAGATGAGGAAGAAGAAGAAGAACCGATAATTCCGCCGTCCTATGCAGTTGTTCACCCATGGACAGTGGTGGTCGAATGTCTGGAATAGAAATTGTTTATAAAGGTTAATGCAAAAGGCGTGTGACTTGTTTTATTATATGTTAATTTACAGCTTTAGCTGACCTGTCAAATATTTGACAAATCATGAAATGTATTAAAACAACACATAGTACAAATAATAGCTCATGTTCGGTTATTTCCAAATCATTTACTTATATTAGAAACCGCAGCAAGGATTTTAATATTTTACCCTCTCAAGTTACTCAATAGACTACTAGTATCATCCACTTGAAATGAAAATCCCGATATCGTTTCTAAGAAACTAAATCAAGTCTGCACCAATAGTTTAGATAAACAGGCAGCATTTCAATGACAATATCATCTTTATACATTTTCATACCTAACAAAAAGTAGTTTGACAGGTCAGAGACTGTATGGACCGTGGACATTACTCTTTGGAAGATTAAGGTATCATAAAAGCTTTGGAGAATTGGCAGCGAATGTAAGCTTGAGTCACGATCAACGCTTAATGGTTCGCGTTCACTGGGCCGCGCCGGACGGACCACACGCACGGCACGCAACGGATTTTGGTTTTCTTTGTATAAATTCATATGGAACTGAGTCCACTATCCGCACCGGCCTATCCACGCCTATCCTATGCGTGCCAATGACGTCACAAAATCCGTTCACTGCTGTCATCGCCCCTGCCGCTGTCATTCTCCATGACTGAAGAAGTCAATTCACAATAAGAAAACACTCTAATATAAAAAATCCGGATACAGTAGATATTTTGGGCTCCCGACCCTAGTCATTCTCTACACTTGCTATTGCGCTTTAGTGTCTTACTACGGGTTATCCGTCAGGGTGCCTGATGCGCACCCCAGACCCACGGGGCTGTAGCTCATTACACGATCTAGGAATAGCTCTTGAGTTAGGGATCGGAAAGGGCTGTGTTTAGTGAGTTTAAGCTCTGCAGTGGGGAGTCCCACACTGTCTGGAAATACGGTGGCATATTCCGTCGGCGAACGGTTGTCACTGTCAGCGGGGATTTATTCCGGGTCCAGTTCGTACTAGAGTATTCACCCTATCCCTATCTATGACCGCCCTTTGGGGCGTCACAGTAGAGTGTCATTCTTTGGCAGGAAAAAAAACAGTGTATGCATGCCATCGGCAAATCCGTTCAGTCCGTTGCGTGCCGTGCGGGTGGTGCGTCCGACGCGGCGGCCCAGAAAACGCGCACCTTATGATAGCCTTCGGTGATAATGAAGACCTTGCAATCAACTGCAATGGGCAATACTGTTTTCTGTACTGTCATATTTTTATCACATAAAAAGATGCATTCCTCCACGACAGCCATAATTACCCCACCAAACAAAAAATATTTAAATATAATCTTCATAAAAAAAAGCTGGTGGTAAGCTGTATACAGCACCCTGTCGAATAATATCGAACGAAAACCGTATTTATATACTATGATACTTGGTGTATACAGGGTTAATTTGTAGTCACAGGCCAATTTTTTTTTTACACAATAAGTATAATTTATAGAAACGATTTTTGCAAAAAAAGTATTAATTTTTAATAAGGAATTGAATTTATCCAGTAACATGTTAAGCAAAGCTTAGTCACTCTAAATTACCATATAACATAAAGATGACTACGCGCAATTACAAAACATCTTGTAGTACTACGTCGTAGTATTATCAATGAAATGCCGCGTCGTAGTAGCTATGTTCATCAACAGCGACTATTTTTTTGGTTCCCTAGTTTTACTTTTTGTACTGAGCGACGCTAAAATAAATATGCAGGTACGTTTATATTGCATCAAAGCAACTAACATTTAAATTTGGCTGGTGACTTAAAATCAACCCTTTATAATATATTACAATTAAAAAAGAAATATAATTCGCCCAAGTCCTCTTTAACTATAGTGAAGATTTTTAGCTTGCAACAAGCATGTTTGTTTGTCCAAGTGGTAATCACGTATAATGAAACATGAATTATTTACATTCTTGATTTATGAGATGCACAGGCACGATCGCTTGTTAAATAACATTAGGGCACTTGCACACATGAAATTGATTATAAGCCACTTCTATACAGGGTTAATTTTAATTAACGCATCATTTGTTCTACAATTTTTTACAAATCTTGATAAATAACTCAAAAAATAAAAACAAAAAATGCTCCTAACATTTTGTAAGAAGTACCTATAAACATTATGACGCGATATTTTACTGCGTAAGGTACGTGGCACACCTACGCTCAGAGTAAATAGAGTTACGCTTCTAAACAAAGGCTATAAAAAAAATAATATGGGAAAGCTAAAATAAAAAGAAAAAACTATTAATTTTAAAAAAGAAGTCTATTTCAATTTTTTTTGTTAGGTGGAGGAATTATGGCGATAATACCGCTGCCGCGTCGGAATGCATTTTTTTATGAAACAGAAAATTTAACTATACAGAAACGGTATTGTCCATTGATTACAAGGTCTTCATTGTCACCTTTTTTAAACTCTCGCTCTATTTATTATTGTGCTTTTGACAAGTTTTTAAGGTCGAGGTTGAATATTCTGAAATTACTCATGAAGTCGTATGCCTGCAATGACTATATTTCTTTGATTAAAAAAAGAACTAGACTCGAATAAACTAACTGAACTACTAGCTACTGTAGTGGGTCAGATTCTTTTGTCAATAGTCGCGCGTTTTTACCATGGACTTTTTATTTGCAAGAAACCTAAAATAGCAAATATCATCGTGGATAATCCGGGAAAATTTACTTAATTTTTTTTTTACATGATGGAATGCAGAATTACTGATATTTAAAAATCATAATATGATATTATATTATAAAGTCTTTCCAGCAAAATACCCCATCTACGATATTTAAGGTACTTTCCCTTCATGTCCCATATCCTTGTGACGACCTGTACACAACGAGCATTTAATCTTTGTCTTTCACCTAGGACATCGGTTAACACTCACCTCTATACAATGATTGCACACAGAGCAGTGAGAACAGCGCGGCGGCCTGTAGAACTTGCAGGTGACGCACCATTTCATGCGGACTGTGATGCCGTTTATATCTACACTACGGTACAGGGGGGCTCGATAGTCGTCCTCTCTGTCTTCGTCAGGTGGGGCTGGAAGAGAAGGAATACCTTTATGAGGGATCGTTACTATTTGACAAATAATCTGCTGTTTAGGGCCAGTTTAGAACAGCCGCAGCGGCTAAGCGTGTCGTAAAAAAGCGACTCATACAGAGTGACTGGTGACAAATTTTAGATATTGAAGGAGAGCACTCTGTACTCGATTCTGTATCACATTTATGTAATAAAAGTAGGTACTTAATTCTCACTAGAATGTATAGGGATACCTACATAAATATAGTGTTTTTTCGCGGCACTCACAACTCTGTAAGCTGCCGCATCAAAATTATTAAGCCGCGCGGCACCGCAAAAGCGTGTAACGACGCTTTGTGTGATGAATTCTTTAAGTTTCGGTTAAGTTTACTGAGTAAATAATTAATATTCATTTTTAATTTATTTTTTCTTCTTGTATGGTCTCAATGTATCACGTCCTCGAATTTCGAAAGTGACCCACCAGTCTACAGGGTGACAAAATATCACCGTGGTGTGTTCCGGCAATGTTTTATCAAGAACCAGTTCCTTCAACGAAAATATTTTTTAAATCTGAAAGATACATACATACCTACATAACTTCACGCTTGTAGCCCTTATGGGGTAGGCAGTACACCAGAGGTTATAAGACCCTGATATCACTTTTGACAAATTTGAAGGCACTATAAGGATGGAGAGGGACTATTGCAGTGGCAGGGGGTCAACCTATAGCCCCAGGCGCGGTCCCAAGGGACATGACCCCCCCCCCAAAATCATGAAAAGATGAACCCCTTATAAGAGAAGAAGCTAGAAGAAGATACTTCTGATAACAAAAATTTGTTGTGATGACCTCCCAAAATTTCAGTCTGCGACCGCGGCGCGCCTGTATCGCGCACTAAAAACCTCCAATAAAAACTCTGTCGCTTAACTGACTTTTACAGTATGCCCGGGAAGAGAGCAGATGGCACATTCTAAAAGACAGTTTCTGAGATAAGTACATTCGAACTAACGAATACGATCAAACCGTATAGCTTGTTTATCTAATATATAAAATTCTCGTGTCACAGTTTTCGTTGACATACTCCTCCGAAACGGCTTGACCGATTCGCTTGCTTATCCGGTATCTATGAGAATCGGCCAACATCTATTTTTTTTTTATATGGCAAAACAACGTTTGCCGGGTCAGCTAGTTTAAACATAGATTTGTTGAGTCTGGGTATAATAGTATTACTATATTGTAATTTTAGCGTTCAGTAAAACTGTTATGGTACAACATCGTTTAATTTTCCTGTACATTAACCTTTGTCAACTGTTATTATTTCATGGCCCACTTCGAAGATAATATGCAAAAGCATTGTTAATTAATAATGTGTTTATAAATCATTTTAACTAAATATACCTAGGCACGTATTTTTTTTTTGGTATATCGATATATCGACGAGTTGTTTCGAGAAGCTATTTTGATCAAACAAAGTGTTATAATTGAAGATATGACAAAGTTAATGTACAAACAAAGTACACAATCCTCCACTACGTTATAATGGGGCGGGCTAATTACAAAATCAATTCTGATATAGTATGCCTCAACATCATATCAAAAGTTTGCTTCGAGAAATTTCCGAATATCTAGTGAAAATTGGGGTCAAATTCTCCCAATTTAAGAACTCGTCAAACTTAGAAACTAGCACTCAAAATTCGTAAGCGTTTAATTTGACTTTAGAGGAATTTATAATTGAAACATTATCGACCGAGAAGATGTGGATGGCGACTTATCCATGTGAGGAATTCAGGTTTCGCCTACGTTGTTAGCGAAATTTCAAAATTGTCGCCAAATATAATGTTTCCGGTGATCATTTAGGCATTTTTTTATAGAGTTTGTCCTTCCTAGTTAGTAAGACCTCATCAACGCTTTCCATCAGGTTACATTGTGGACGTAGCCAACAATAAAAAAAGTTGTTTATACAACTATTGTGTTTAATAATCAACGAATGCAGAGCATAAAAAAAACCGACTTCACGTCAAAACTTTGGTTGAGTTAGAATGTCATCAACGTAAACATTCTCCGAAATCATAAAGATTAATATTTTTTTTAAGTTTTTTCATTTAAAATGCTCAATTATTCTTAAATAAATTTTACATTTTTTATATTTTTTGTTATCCAATTTTTCATTTATTTAATCATACACATTCATTCAAATATTTGAAATTGTCAATGAAGTACTGAACCGATTTCGATGAAATTTATATGGGACCAACTATGAAGTATCTTCTATCATGTGAAACAAGAATTTTCAAAACCGATTCATAACTGTCCGAAATATCGTGTAACAAAGACACAAAAAAAACATAACGACGAATTGAGAACCTCCTCCTTTTTGGAAGTCGGTTGAAAACTAACGAAAATTCATTGAATGTTTCGTATAAATATTTAATCGTCGAATAGGATTCTTTTTATACTCGATTGTAGTAACAATTAATAAATTGCATCTTGGTGCAGGATTTTGAAAAGTTTCACTGTTGGCGACAACAGGCCATACAAATAAGAAGCACGACTTATGCAGTTTTGTTAATATCAGGCCCTCGTCGACCAGATATTTGAATTGCCAAAATATTATACAAATTAAAAAAACGTAAATATACGGCACATGGATGCATAATAGGCAAATATATCGAATGTGATCGAATATATCGAATGTTAATGTTTTCTCGTTTTCAAACAAACATTTTATAAAATGTATTCAGGGCATTACGATAAGAAATACCATTTGTAAATTACCTTGACTCCGGCGCATGTAGTTATGTTAAAATTTATTTGTTTATGAGTTTCTTTGTTTGTTCTGTTATGGCGTGATAAAATGGTTTGCGATTATTTTTCCACAAAATACAATTCAAGAGTAGAATTTTTTTGCGTGGACTGAGGACGGAATGGCATAAGCACAACGATGAAGACACTACGCGTTTATTTCTTCGGTAAATGATGTTTTTGAACTATTTTTGTAACACTAGGATTATGTAGGGTAAATAATCGTCAGATATATTTTTAAGAGTCAGTTCTCGCCTTAACCCGTATGTTCCATTTTTTCATCTCATTCATTTTAGTTTGGGTGTCCAACTAAAATAAAAACTACTTTGTAAATTGTATGCCTCAATTGAGTACTATAACGTACGAAAAACTCAGTTCAAAGCTACACAGTAGGTAGGTACATATAAACCTGCGGTCTTTCATAACGAGTTGTTTTACAAGATCGCATTTCCAACTAACCCAGCTTGTAGTACAACAATACACACGTCGGAGACTCCGAACCAATATTCCACTTGAATGAGCGACTAAACAGAGCATCACTACGACAAACACAGATGAATTCCGCATCTGGGTCACGTGTTCATCTGGTTGTGACCGCCCGAGCAATATCAGTTGGTTTTGATTGTATGCAATACTACCTGGCTCGATAGTAGGGTATAAATTTACATCTTTTTGTAAATAATGTTTGAAAAAATAAGAGATGTAGTAAAATCAGCTAAAATACTAGATTTACCACACTAACAGCCCGTTCACATGGTCCGTTATACTGGATACGTTTTTGTACCGTAAATACGTATATCTACTGAATACTGTGCCATATGTGAAGTCGCTCATACAACTCCATGCACCATCGATGAAAAAACAAACGTATCCGGTAAAACGTATACAGTAAAACGGCTGCCTTATCACTTAACTTGCAAGAGCAAAGCGATGGCATGAATTGCGCAAGATTTGCTAAAAAATAACTAATTCGTATTACGTCACAGCTAAAACAAAGCCATAACAATCCGACGACTGTGCCGCCTCTATCGTACAATCGATGTACTAAAAGTGCATATATAATCCCTTTGACTTTCATACTTTTCGTGTGTACTTTTCTGCGAAATTTTAAAAGCAAACATCTGTTTCACATTTTATTAGTTTCTTTTTTAGCTACCAAATTGTTTTTGGCGCTAGTATCGTAGCAATAAATGCATTCTGCGATCAACGAACGATTGAACAGCTATCGCTTACATAATACGATGTAAAGCAATGGATCGCGCGTCCATGGCGTGATGCCTGCGCCATTATGGCTGATCGCTAATATTTCGTGATAAGGCAGCGGATCATGTGTGAACGGGTTTTAAGACTACATCCGACGCACTACATTCGATTTTTATTCGACCGAATCCGAGAAAAGACAGTCCGACGTAGCCGTAGAACTATCTCTACGGTAGCTTACGCCCTATGTCAGACAAGATTTCTAGATTTTTATTATCTTGGATTTGCATAAGAACCAGATGTCCGGATGTACCTATGGCGTAACCGCGCTCACGCTATCTCAACGCACTGCAAATCAATTGATCTACAAGTGACAAGCTGTTTTAGGCCGTACTTTACCAAACTGTCCCTAAGTTCGCAGTAGGATGTCAAAATTTTTAGAGTCTCCTAACGACTACTGCATTCAATTCTACAGAATCGGAGCGATGCTACTAACGGCTTAACGTTTCCCTTAGAATCACGGAAATCGTAGTGATATATTCCTTGCACCGAAATTAACGAGGTGGCTCAACCCGTCATATAAATCGATATAGACAGGAGCCGATGCACCGCGACTAATTCATTATTAACTTAACTAGCCCTTAAATTCACGTTCCGACAATACAAAATCAATACAAAATCGTCCGAGTAGTGGCTGTAGCCATGAAACCACTGATTACCATCAACAGCAACTCGAAATATTTCTGTGATTATCATCAACAGAGTTTCGTAATAGTTAGTGTTTGGCTGCGGTAAGGACTGCTCGTTTGCTTCCCATCCGGTAAAAATACCTTTGCCAACGCGGTTTGAGTCTCATCTTAGACACATGTAAGCTAACATTGCAAAGGATTTGACAAAACAGTCAGAAAAATCAACTCGTTATAAAGCAACCAAAGTGTTTTTTATATCATTCATGTATCCAGATTTTTTCAATAACATACACATAATTTATAGTTTAAATCTTCAATAGTTTTGGCTAAACTAGTTTAAATACATTGACCCATAAATGAGTTAGTAAGTGTTTGCTAGGAAACCCCCTCGTCGCTGTGTGGGCTCCATTACATAAGCTGTAAGCTTACTTTGGCGCCGCATAAATGGTTTGTTAGTCTAGCCGATTTATTCTTGTAGCGGTGAAAGGCTCGCAAAGTATTAAACTCCGTCTTGCACCGCTACTTCATTCTTATTACTAAAAGCTCCTTATTTCTGCTCGTCAAAGTGCATTTTAAATAGTCACGGTACGGTGTATTTGCTAAGTACATTTTTAATAATATTTTTAAGTTTTTTGCATTTAATAATGCTCAATTATTCTATGTATTCTTTGTGAACTCTTTAACTCAAATATAAAGTCAAAGATCACTACTTTTCTCTACTGTAAGTTATAGTATCCACTCTACTTACAAGAACAATAGTATGAATTATGTAATTATTATATTTAGTATATATTATGTATGTATTGGTGTGTATATATATTTATTAGAATTTAAATAGTTTGTAGTATGTTATGTATTAGTACACACTATGATTGCATTTTGAACAAACTCTCCAGTCTTAGGTCTGCTGTAAGAGATTTCAATAGAGATAATCTGTACCTTTGTACTTATTTTAATTATGTTTCTTTATATTGTATCTTAACTTGTGTGTACATAAATTGTTAAATAAAAATAAATAAATAACTTTTTTATTAAATTAAATCTAAGACCGTATTTAAAAAAAAAGTAAAAATGTAAAAAGTAGGACAGTATTTAAAAAAATCCCAAGCACGCATCATTTAACCCTTTAGCTGATAGATTACCTTTAGCACTATGGTCATTTTAGAATTATGGACATTTTATCACTTTGGTCATTTCGCCCCGAAAGGTAACTATAGCCACGATAATTTGAATCGTTGAAATATGATTAAAAATAAGTGTAATTTCTGTAATAGCTAGGGATATTTTTTACATAGATATTTTTCTAGTTTATTGGCAATACAGAGGATTTATTATTGCTAAGAGTGGATTTCAATAAAGAGTGTAATTTTTTTATCTAATTAGCAAACCTCGTGGCCGGGTGGCTATTGTATACAAGGTGACTGGTGACAAATTTTAGATACTGAAGGAGAGCACTCAGTACTCGATTCTGGTCATAATTATGAAATAGTAGGTACCTACTTAATTTTTCATTAGAATTACCTATAAATAAATAAAGTTTTGTTATTATTTACTTTACTTACGATTGAGTCAATTGCGGCACGTGACCTGGCACGCGGATCGCTGTCAATGCTAGTGTAACCATGCGTTTTGAAATCAATTCTTTAACTTTCGGTTAATTTTACTCAGAAATTAATTAATATTTGATTTTTATCATATATTTTCTCTTCATTTATGATCTCAAACTATCACGTCCTAGAATTTCGAAAGTGTCACCATTTCGAACCAGTCACCCTGTATATTCGATAAAGCAGGTTATGCAAAGTTCCGCCGGTCTCTGTAAAAGAATAGGTGACCGCCGATTATTGATTTCCCACGACGTCTTCCGTACTTTGGAGGAAAGTTTAATGTGAGTTCGACTGCTAAATTTGAGTCGGTAGCAGTCGGTGGAGCAGTCGTTAGGGTTTTCCAGAAGCCATCGGAATCCAAAAACTGCAACATCCTCCATCCAGTACTGCACCAGCCTGGTAATGGCCTCCTCAGCACCCAGGGGAGAGACTCATGGCATTGCAGTGAACTCATTATCTTTGATGATGATGAAAAATTAGCAATCTGGATTTTGGTTGTCATTGCAACGTGTTTAATAACCCATTAAAGAAGGAACGATATGAAATTGCACTCCTAGATAGGAGCTTAGCTTGGTACATAGGATACTCGTTCTTATATTATTTCCACTACTGGATCGAAGTTTCAGCGGGTGAAACCACGGTAAATAGCTAGTAGCAACCAGATTAGGCGCCTATTGTTTACATTTAATATGAGTAAAAGGTAATGTCTAAATGAGTATATTGGTAGTGTCAAATTAATAGGGATGTAAGGTCTGATTGCCACGCCGCCGGGTATCTAATTAGCTTATCGTTATCATAATCTTATTACAACAAAAATTACGTGTCTCTAGCCCAACCCAAAATGGCAAAAGATAAAAAGTAGAGTGTATAGTATTGTCTCGAGTTCATTATGCATCGTATGATTCATTATGTTGAATAACTATTACCACGGTATCTGTAAGGACGCAGAAACGTACAAAATCTAGGTGAAAATTTAAAGTTTAATATTCACAGACCTGATTACAATGGCTGTATTTGTTTATGGTGCCGGCGCATATTTGGAATTCTCCATATTTACATGCATCATACATACATCTACATTAATACATACATAACGTCACGCCTGTATCCCTTATGAGATAGGCAGAACACCAGAGGTTACAAGACCATCTGATGTCACGTTTGACAAATTTGGAGGTATTATAAAGATGGAAAGAGACTTTCCATATTTATAATGGGAATATATTATTAAAATATTATTATGGAAGTTTTTGGTCACTATGTTATGTTGAGAGGTCGGATTCGTTTCGCAGCGGATACGACTACACAGAATCGCCAATTTGAGTCCGAAACACTTTGATTATCATACTAATGTTATGACAATATAAAATTATTGTTTGGCCATTACACGTCCATTGCAAAATGATAATAGTTCAAGTTTGTTATAATGTACTTAGTATACCTAGCTTGTCCATTATCAGACCACAGTCATTATTATCTATTTAAAGATATTGATTACGCAATAAAATCAATACTCGACAGCATGTTACATTAATTAAAGGGCATGCTGACCTATGCATCGCGGCATTTCCATAGTTAATAGAATTTTCTAAATTTGGATTTAGATTTTGAGTTGAACATCAAACGCTAGGTTGCCATTATTTAAAAGTGGATATACCTACTTATTTCATGCCACGGCATGGAATGAACTATTTGAGTCTTTTTTCTAGACCTTTTATACATCTTGGTGCTTTCCAGTGCCTTGTAAATAGCTACATAAATATGTAATTTATTCGACTTTATCCTCACTTTTCATCAAATAACCTGAAAGACAAAATTCTCATCCATTTTAATTCAAAAATACGGTATACAGTGGAATTCACGTCGAGAATTGTGGTCGCACTGGCCGCTAATAAATTACTTATTTAATCAGACACCTAACTTATAATAGTTTAAGTTAACACGGCTTACTTGAGTGGCAGCATCGTAAGCGGAAACATACTAAATTGACTTATCTTTGCTCTTCTGAATCTTACTAATATTTTAATGTGTAAGTTTGGATTGACGTATTTTAATGAAATTTGGCATGGTAATAGTCTACAGTCTGGAATAGAACAGGGTTTTTATCCCGATATTCTCACCAAATGTGACCTTCACTTCCGTAAGAAAGGAAATGAGTAGAAATAAAAAAATAAATTTACGTCTAGAAATATCCGTATTTATTAAAGTAGGTACTTATAAATTTTCACAAGTAAAAATAAGTGGGACCTTGGCGATTTCTGGTCGGTACTAGGTGTGAGGTGCAAAGGCATAAAATGGTATAAAAGGCCGGTAGACAAAATATTAGTGTAAATAAAGTTAAAAATTAAAAACTCTGCTTAGAAGTGTAGGTGAACCGTTTTGCACACTCTGCTTAGAAGGGTAGGTGAACCGTCTTGCTAACTATGCTTAGAAAGGTAGGTGAACCGTCTCGTCTCGTCAAACACGCCGATTTCTCGCCCCTGCCCAAACACTCCTGTTAAGGAGCAAAATGAAACCCTGGGACCAGCAAAACACCTCCTCGTAACCGGACGGACGGGGATCCCGAAGATCAGTACAAAGTTATAAGAAGATAACTTGTATGCAAATTACTGGCACAACGAGGCGTGCGTCTCCTGCGCAATTCCAACGCGAATCTTACAACTTCCAATTACTTTTCGTGTTAAACGAAATTAAACCGGCTACGCTGGCCACCAGAATTCTCACGGGATTCTTTTGATTGCAATTTTAGTGCAATTTTTAGCATGCGCAAAATAACAAATAATATCTATTTCCGAAATGAAATGGAAAGATAGGACGTCTGAAGTCGTTAGCTCGTACATACTGCGAACCTAATAGCCCAGAAATTTTAGACATTTTTAACTTCAATCAGCGGAAAAAATCCTATTGGGCTGAATTTTTGTATACACCTTTATTACGGCGTAACAATCAAGATGTAAAAAATCGACATTGATATCGTGCCGGTTAAAAAAGTTACAGAAGACATAAGGTCACGAAAATCAGATATTCACAAATTTCAATTCACAGAAAAACGCAAGGGACATTTTTTTGGGAAATTTTATGATGAACAATTCTTGTAAAGACCTTTTTGCCTTTTGAGCAATAGATCGCGAGATATTAAAAGCCATGTCAGATGAAGCAAAGCCTAAATGAAGGCCTAAAATAAAGTACGGAGTACAAAAAAGGCACTTTGCACAATCGCCTGATAAAACTTATCAGTTATTAGTTTGATGGCAGATTCATTTTTATTTGTAAATATTGTAGCTTATTTCGAAGTAATTCTCAATTGTACGTACCTACGAAATAAGGCATATTTTACTTTAACTTTGACCGTAAAAGTATCGATTTTCTTACAAAAATCTACACTCTGATTGCGCACAAATCTAGTACCTAAATAATCAATATACATAATCATATATGAATTATTTACTATCAAAATTATACGATTTGTTCAACTGCGGTTTCATATTTATAAGCAACCAATGATTCATTATTTTGTTCACCTATTTGTACAATACAAAATTTAGGTTTATTACAATTTCATTTTATTTAAACTTGCCATTTTTTTAATCAATCAGTGCTAATTGAATGCTTGAAAAATTATTTGATTAACTAGGTATATGTAAGTAAGCTGCATATGGTGAGTTTCATTTGTTCTGTAGAAGTCTGTAGCTTGCACTTTAACCGGCGACAAGTCTGAGGGACTTCCGCTCAAGCTTAAATCATAAGCTTTACTTCATAGGTAAATTGATAAATTATCTTTAAATGAGTCATTGTGGTAGGCCGTGTACAGGATCCGACGATCATCGATACAGCCTGACCACATCGTATATGATAGTACCTTAATTGTAAAAAACAAAACTTAGCATTTGTAGAGTTCGGAACCCGAAGGGTAAAACGGGACTCTATTATTAAGGGCCAACGCTGAATCACGCGCGTACCGAACGTCCGTATCGTAAGCGCGTATGGCATGCATGACGCAATTTCGCAAGCAAAATTTCATTAGTGTGCTTTACAGTCGTGTCAATGGAATACTTAACCTCTATTTGGCTTAACTTCGATTAAAATCGAAAAACGATGTACTGGCGTGTAGTACACGGGGAGGTTCCGACTCGCACTTGGCCGGTTTTTTGTTTTATTTATTTTGCAGCTAAAAAAAGCTAGAAGTCGTTGTGGCGCCATGGTTTCTGTGCATATCAAACGATATCGCAGGTTAAGCGCGCCCGGCGCAGCCAGTAATATGATGGGTGACCACCGATCATTTATTTCTCACGACGACTTCCGTGCTTCGGAGGGCACATTAAGCAGTCGATGCCGGGTGCTGTATACTTGTATACAGTAGTCGTTTGGGTTTGTCAGAAGTCATGTCGGCACCCTGAAAAAAAAACTGACATCCACCAACCAGCACTGGGACAGCTTGGTGGATTACGGCTTAAACCTCCTCGTCAACCAGAGGAGAGACTCATAGCTGTGCAGTGGGCTTATTACACAGAGTTGTGATGATGATGAAACAAAGCTTGTTAGAAACTCAAATATCGCAAGTCGGACTCGTGCCCTATTGGATACCTACCTGAGATGATTGTACGTTGAAATATTTTTAATGAAAAGAAAAGATACGGACTGATACGAAAATGTTCAGTAATTCCTGAGTGGACCTACCGCTTGCTTTTCTCACTATCCTTTTACAGCAATTATGTCTAAATATATATAACATCCTTTTGTATAGCACTGAGGTGTCCTTTATGTCAAGTTAAGATTTTTTTTTTTATTATAAAGATGATCGCAAAACATATGCAATCTCATCTTTGTTAACGGATAATGATAAACAAATAATTAGTAAGTGCACACACCAGTTATTCTGAACGCCTTGCAGTTAAATCAGTCATGCTGGAATACCCATGTTTACATATTTGCATGTAATTGGCATTGACTACTCGAAGTTGCTATGCTAAACATGGGTAAGCTGTTTCAAGCTTCATAATATTCCGATTAAGTATTTCTGTCTTAAGCATTCGTTAAATGAAAATATATAATTTTGTAGCTAAACTATACAATAAAAAACCAACAAAAATATATTGGTATACATAATCATAAGAAAGATTACATTAACAAAGGTTAGTTTTTCATCAAAGATAAAAATCTTATCAGGATCAATTACATTTTAAATCAAATTTGCTAGAAACAAAATGTAGTCATTCATTGATTCCCAAGGAGAAAATAGTTGGTCTCATATAAATTTCATCGAAATCGGTTGAGAACTTCATTGAAAATTTCAAATTAAAAAAAGTATGTATTTTTTTGGAGAATGTTTACGTGGATGACATTCTAACTCAGCCAACATTTTGACGTAAAGGTTTTTTTAATGCTCTATATTCGTTGATTATTCACTATAATGATGCCTTAAAGTTTTATCAGACCCTAGATAAATCGTATTGTAAGGTTTCTTATTAAATTACAAATTCAATTCTTCCTGTAGTTTTTTATTATAAAGCAAAATCTTTTACTGTCAAAGCTGTTTCACTGTGAAAGGAACTTCCTCTGGGACTTCCTAAAAAGCTCTAAAAATTCAGCACCCTTTGTACAGTTGATTACTGCCTAGCAAATAGTGTCCTATAATTTATCCTCCTTTTGTATAATTATTTTATTAAGTAACTATTATCTTTCATGCAGTAGACACCCTAATAAATTATCCTGATGAATCTATGTTAACTGGAAGATATAACTTTTCAGTGATTAGGCTGTTATTTATACTCTTTAGTTAAGTTTTAATTATTAATATATATATTTTCTAAGTTTCAACAAGGTGTAACATGAGAAAACACTGACGGGATGTCAGGAAAGGGATAAAAGGGATGTTAACCATGTCGTCACCACCTGGGACTGGGGGAATCATTGAGCATTATTAAATGCAAAATCTCAAAAATAATATGGTCTCAGTTGGTCTAGCTGCAAAGCTATACCACTAGATTGATTATGTAAGCAATATAGCACAAAACAGAAAATGCTAATTAATTTCCACGCTGTGAGGCCAGGGCCCGGTAGCTCAGTTGCAGGAGCACCTGTCCGGCAAGCGGGAGTCCCAAGTTCATGTCCTGGTCGGGTGATTTTATTTAGCATATTTTTTAATGTTACTTAAGTTGTTCTTAGTAAAAAAAAATAAAAAAAAAACAGGATAAGAAAGTTTTCAAAGATACCTTACAGTTTTACATATATAATAAATAGGAAATCATAATTGAATTTGGAATATAGAAAACAAAACTTACCTTTTGGTATTACTCCCGGGTCCATGAAAGTGGCCAGTGTAAAATTGGCCAAAACAAAAAAGGTTATCACGCCCTGATATGCTGGGACCCATGGGTGCTTGTACAGGTAATACTGGCATCTAAAATAAAACATGATCATCATTCAATTGAAAGTGAGTAAGTTTTAGGGAACTTTTAGAATTGTGGTAATGCAACTAAAAGCCTACTGAACTTAGAACATCTTTAATTTTTTTTTACAGATATTATATTTAAGTATATGATAAAACAGTTGATGCATATTTATAACTAGACACTGATGTGTGTAGTAGTCCGCCAACCCGTAAACTATCTTAATGCAAAATATTAAATTCTTCTTTGCGTGTCGATGAATATGTTTATTACATTTTTCCCGCCCAGAAACTTGCCACCTTTATGGTGTTATCGGTGGCTTGTACGAGGTCCTCGGTAGTGCAGGTTTCCGGGCACTTGGGGCAGGAGAGAAGGTGTAACATTAAACAGGGTCTAGGCTGACCAGTCCTCTCACCACGATGAATATACCTACAATATTAAATTGCTGCAGTATTTTAAAAAGCAGAGCACATTCAAATGGTTTTTACATATCTTTAGTGTAATTGTATTTGCCTTATTTTGTAACCAACAAAACATCTGTGCTTAAATTTTGCATAGATTTGAGGTTGACACTACAAAACTTTGGCCGTACAGTTTAGTTAAATGACTGAGCAAGTTTTATAAAATCCAATTCATCTTAACGTCATAAATACCTACACTCTTTTCGGAAACATTACAATCTCTTAAAGTGCTTTAAAACAATTAAGTGAAAAAGATATGCACAAAAAGAACAAAAAAAGCCAACCAGAAGGAACCCTAATTTAGAGTATACTCTTAGATGCATACTCATTCAATGAGGTAGCTTATTATTAATTGAAATTCTCCTTGAAGGTGAAGTTTGTTATTAGCCTCAGTTAAATCTGAGCACTTAAAAACAATATGGATATTAGATCATTTAAGTGAAAACAAATCAAATCCTCATATTTCTCCATAAAGTATTTAATTTAACCACTGTACTATTACACCATCCAAAATCATAAGAATGTATGGTTTCCATAAAAAAAGATATAGGAATTCATACAATACATAAAGTGTTTAATGTTCAACCTCAGAAGTGTCAACAAAACCAATCAACAACTATAAGAAATAACAAGAACTTTAGTAGGAATTTTATGCAATGCTCATAAATATGGTGTGTAACTTATTGGAAAATTTGAGAAGGCCTGAAAAGAACTAAAGAAATATCTGATTTGTAAACAAATCATATTTTTCTTGTTGAAGAGAACTTTTTAAGCTGCCTTTGTTTACTTATGACTCATTATCATTTTAGTCACATCCTTTTATGTTTACCAAATAAATGTTTTTGTAGTCCATACCTTAGTAGCCTTGCAAATCTTTTATGGCAAACCGCAAATATAATTGTTTAGCATTGCTAGGTCTCGCAAGAAATGGTTTGATAATTAGGTGATGTGAAGTAATTCTGGGAATACACTGAAAGTTTCATATTTTGGTATTTGTTCAGCGATAGTAACATATTCTTGTGTGAAAGTTGTGCTATGAGCTGATGAAAATTTGTACTCGATTGGTTCGATATGAATAACACTTACGGAAAATAAAAAAATAGGGATGTTGTTCCCAACAGTAACGTCCAAGCAAAAGTGGCAGGGATGTATCTTGTATTGAGGTCGCATTTGGGCATATTGTGTCAATTTTATTTCCTAAAAGCGAATTTATCACAATTATTCCACTCGTCGCAAATAGATCAACATGGCCGCACCTACTAATTTGACAGCTTGATTGTGTTGCCATTAACTGACTTTTTTTTTTTACATCGGCCTGATATTAACTTTTTAAAACTGATTGATAAGAATAGCATCCACTGATCAAGCTGCCATAACAAAGTCCCTGTAATTTGATTAAGAGGACCTCACAAAATTAAGAACATACATGCTTTAAAAAAAATATACCAAATTCTCCCAAAAGATTGCTTTGCTCTAAAAAAGCCTATCGGCTATAGGAAAAAGCCTATAGGAAAGCCCTTTGATTGTCTATATGTCTAGACAGAGCGTCAGCCATTCCATATCGGACTAGCATATTCAATAACACTTCGAACGTAAGCGTTATACAGTGTGTCCGGTCACGACCTAGCGATAATTTAAAGTTACAAAATATACCTAATTTCATCGACAAAAACACCCATATATGGGGGTCTACCTCCACTCCTGTCGGAATGGCCGCCATTTAATTTTTTTTTTATTCTTGTAGATACCTCTGCTGAAAAATGCCGATTTCTCTGGACAGAAAGATCCTACAGATGTAAAAAAAATGTTATTTTAAAGGTAGAAATAGCAACTATCAAATAAAAATAAACATTTTGGAAAATTTTCCCTACAAAATATCTTAAAACATTTACAATGCTAATTAAGGTGAAAAAAATTTACTGTTTGTTTCATTTTTCTTAACATATTTCAAAAACTAGCACATTGATACTAATGTTTTTAATACTCTCTTAATACTTAAGGATATTACTTACAAATTGACGTTAAAATTATTGTTCTTAATTGCATAACTCGAGAGTTAGGGCTGTTTGAACATGACCCTTTTGCGAGGATCATGAATGTAGAGCGCTATTAATTTATGTAACAAACATTTATCTTCATGATCAAACATGATTTTTTTTCCTTCTTATTCACCGCTCTAACAATGATACAAATCATTTTCCGTCCTTGTCACATAAACCCTATTCAATGTAGCAGGTAGCTTCTACATGGGTTTGGGACCCTCACAAAAGGGTCATATTCAAACAGCCCTAACTCTCGAGTTATGCAATTAACAACAATAATTTTAACGTCAATTTGTAAGTAATATCCTTAAGTATTAAGAGAGTATTAAAAACATTAGTATCAATGTGCTAGTTTTTGAAATATGTTAAGAAAAATGAAAAAAACAGTAAATTTTTTTCACCTAAATTAGCATTGTAAATGTTTTAAGATATTTTGTAGGGAAAATTTTCCATAATGTTTATTTTTATTTGATAGTTGCTATTTCTACCTTTAAAATAACATTTTTTTTACATCTGTAGGATCTTTCTGTCCAGAGAAATCGGCATTTTTCAGCAGAGGTATCTACAAGAATAAAAAAAAAATTAAATGGCGGCCATTCCGACAGGAGTGGAGGTAGACCCCCATATATGGGTGTTTTTGTCGATGAAATTAGGTATATTTTGTAACCTTAAATTATCGCTAGGTCGTGACCGGACACACTGTATACAGTTTATATTGTATTGATGGTCGTGAATGGTTTGCAGGTTCGTATTACAAATCCAAGATATTTACATCCCTTATCTGCTATTTCGTCTATGTGATCCCGAAGAAGCATCTTATCTTCAAAATGCACGCCCAAGTCTCTAACTAGTGTCACTTTGTGAATTGGGACGCCGTAGAAATCGTAAGGGTAGGATAAAGGTCTGGTTTTGAGGGTAAAAGTGATATTTTCACATTTTTTATGTTGATCGTTATTTTATTTTTCTTGTAGTATTCAGATGACCTGTCTAAATCAGTCTGCATCTTCACACAGTCGTGCATGTAATGAATTTTCATAAAGATCTTTTTGTCGTCAGCGTACTGTTATAACCTAGCCTAGTATGGCCCTAAGCCTGAGTAAGCATTTTTAACTCACTATAAATTTTCCATTATATTATTTTGCGAAGTTGCATATTTAGCTTTCGTTTTTAATTAAAACCTTTAATCCAGTCAGTTAGACTCTGGAGCTCGCGATAACCACTTCTCTTAAGATTGGTTGATTTTGGGACACCTTCGTGTAGAAAAGTGTAAAAGTGTTTTCTTAAATAAAGAAAGTGTTTCGGCAGTAAAAAGTTTTTTTTTAAAAAACCAAACACCAAAGACCTCACAACAAAAATTGGTGTCAGAAGTGGGATTTTTGTTACCAGTTTTACGTTTAAAGCTAGGTAACACGAACTCGAGGTCAATTTGGTGCTCCGTGACACGTTGGTCGACAGTAAGCCTCAGCTCAACCGAGTCTGAGCCTGCGCTAACACACCAGGACGACGGTCAGCCTCCGCTCTTTGCGTGAGCCCGCTCCGCGCTCTTCTCCAGCCGTCCCGTGGACGACAGTCAGCCTCGCCTCTTGAGTGCGAGCCTGCTCCACACCCTCATCGCGTCTGGTCGACGGTCAGCCTCCGCTCTTTGCGTGAGCCCGCACCAGCCAAGTCTAGCTCATCTGCAACTCTACCATCTCCGGTCCCATATCCTCTTGTGGAGGACATCGCCGAGCAAGGAAACGACATGAGTGTCATAGTGTTTCTGTGAGTTGTGTTTTTCAATATCTCTTTCAATTTCTTTTTCAAAAATCTTTATTTGTGTGTGTTGTGCGACATCTTAAAAATCTTAAGAACTCTAATTTTATATCGCATATTTTTACTATTCTTTATAATCTCAATATCTTTTTATTCGTCATTAATTATACGTTTTTATTCTAATGTCACTTAAAAGTGAAAGTTCTAAGACGAAAATCGAAATGGCTGATAAAATTACTCTCTCAGTTCTTACTAAATTCATTAAAACTTATAATGGTGACAGGGAAACGTTACCAGCATTTCTCACAAATTGTGAAAATGCCTTAGCTTTAGCTAGTACCGAACAACAAAATATCTTACATAAATATATAATTTCTCAATTAGAAGGCAAAGCACAGCTGGCATGTAGCTTAAAAACTTTCCAAAGTTGGGAAGAAATTAAATCATTTTTAAAACACACATTCGGTGAAAAGAAACATTCAAGTCACTTGTTATTAGATCTCCAAAATTGCAGGCAGCATCATTCGGAAGATGTTACTCAATATTCTCTCAGATTAGAAGCTATTTTAACGAGGTTACAATCTGATGTTCAACATAGTTGTACCAATCCAGTCGATCTTCCCGGAAGAATATCTGCCAACGAAATTCTTGCTTTGAATGTTTTTATTAGAAATCTCCACCCTTATTTAGCTCATTATGTTAGGTGTAGGAACCCCTCAAATCTAAATGAGGCTATACAACAAGCCATTGAGGAGGAAAAAAATCATAAATTAGATAAAATTTCCCAACATTCTAACTATAATAGGCATCAATCTAATTATCATAAGTCTTTTCATACGAATTTTTCTAACTCTAAAAATAACCTTAAAACTAATTTTAACAGAAATCAAAATTCTTTTAGTCCTAGTAACTCTAACATCGAAAATCAGTCTCATAATTCAAACTCCCGAAATAATTTATTTTGCGCTTATTGTAAAAAACTAGGGCATACGATAAATTCATGCTATAAGCGTCAGTATATTAATCAGCGACGTTCTTTATCATTATCAGGTTCGAAACCTGAAACTAGTAGCACTAATAAAAACTCTACCGTCTCTCCCGGTAGTTCTCGCATAAATTTTTGTGAAAGTGCTGAAAATTCAAATTCAAATTTAAACTAAATGTGACTTCGAGTCCGTATCCGCCGAAGTCAATATTAAAGGATACGCATACTAAATCTTTTTTACCTCTTGCTGGTAGGCAGCAGAGTCATACTAAATCTTTTATATCTCTAGCTGATAAGCAGCAGAGTCTTAAAAAATCTTATTTACCTCTGGCTGATAGACAGCAGAGTCTTAAGGAATCATTTATATCTCAGGATAACCTGAGTCTTTCAAAATCTCTTATATCTCTAGCTGATGGGCAGCAGAGTCCTACGAAATCTTTTCTATCTCAGGATAATCTGAGTCTTAAAAAATCTTTTATACCTCAAGGTGATAAGCAACTGAATCATTCTAGTTCTTCAAATAATTGTATTCCTAATTCTATATCCTTAGAAAATACGTCTTCGGACAATTCTAACTCTATATCTTTAAAAAATGAATCTTATAATAATTTTAATGATAATTCTCACGATTCTAATTCTAAAAATGATACTTTGATATTTGAAACTTTTAGCAAAAAGGTATCTTTACCTCACATTTATATTCACACACAGTATTCTCCCAAGGAGTTATGTTTCCTTATCGACACAGGCGCAAGCGTCAGCATTATAAAGAAAGCAAGCTTGTGTGAAATGCCTGTTTTATCGTGTGAAAAAATAAAACTTAAAGGAATAAATGACGGAGATTCTTATTCGGAAACCTTAGGTTCTTTTCAGATGAAAATTAATTTAATTAATTCTTCAATTTCTTACAAATTTCATGTTATCGAGAACTCACTAAATTTAGATTATGATGGCATCATAGGTCACGACTTTCTAAACTTTTTTAATTCTATAATAGATTACAACTCTTACTCTATTTTAATTGACGGAAATACCATTCCAATAAATTTTAAATCTCAAAAATATACCATCCCTTCTCGATCTGAATCCATTATTGAATGTTTAATTGCCAATAAAGAATCCGAATTCCAAAATTTAAGTGAAGCCTTGGTTTTAGACCAAATTATTTGCGAAGGCGTTCACATTGCAAATTCTTTAGTTACCATAAAACCTAACAAACGGGTCAATATCTCAGTTTTGAACACAACTGAAAATGACGTTACGATTGATAATTTTAAGGTCTTCTTATCTTTCATCGATTACAATGAATTTAAAAAACCATTTAATAACAGTGAAATAATTAACTCTTTCTCTTTTCAACCATCCGAACGTGAAAAACGCGTTCTAGGTCTTATCCGTCATTCCCATCTTAACACCGAAGAAAAGAAATCATTATTTAATTGTTGTTCTGAATATTCGGACATTTTTTATCTTGAAGGTGAACCCTTAACATATACAAACGCCATTCAACACTCTATAAATACGGGAAACTCTCCCCCAATTAATGTTAAGTCATATCGTTTTCCCGAATGCCACAAGGAGGAAGTTGACAATCAGATAAAGAAAATGTTGGATCAAAATATAATTAAACCCTCAACTTCCCCGTGGAATGCTCCAGTCTGGGTGGTCCCTAAAAAAATGGACGCATCTGGTAAAAGGAAATGGCGTGTAGTCATAGACTACCGACGTTTAAATGACGTCACAGTTAGCGAAGTATATCCAATTCCGTTAATCACAGATATTTTAGACCAGTTAGGTCACTCAAAATTCTTCACTACTCTCGATCTCGCTTCTGGGTTCCACCAAATTTTGAATAATCCTGCTGACTCAGCAAAAACAGGATTCACCGTAGTGAACACAAACGGAACATCCGGTCACTACGAATTTAATAGGATGCCTTTTGGGCTCAAAAACGCTCCCAGTACCTTTCAAAGGTTGATGAATACAGTCCTTTCAGGTCTTCAAGGTCTTCACGCATACGTATATCTTGATGACGTAATTATTTACAGCCACGACCTTCAATCTCATATTCAAAAACTTAACTTAGTGTTCCAAAAATTTCGTGAGTTTAATTTAAAACTACAACCCGATAAGTGCGAGTTTCTTCGTCGCGAAGTCGCC
Source organism: Stenoptilia bipunctidactyla (assembly GCA_944452665.1). Taxonomy (NCBI): domain Eukaryota; kingdom Metazoa; phylum Arthropoda; class Insecta; order Lepidoptera; family Pterophoridae; genus Stenoptilia; species Stenoptilia bipunctidactyla. The sequence goes on along the minus strand of OX101729.1, from coordinate 25,406,196 downwards.
TATTTAGGTCATATTATCACCGATAAAGGTGTCTCGCCAAATCCGGATAAGGTCAAGGTCGTCCAGGAGTTTCCAGTTCCTAAAACTCCTAAGGAAATAAAGTCGTTCTTAGGGTTGGTCGGTTACTATCGCCGCTTCATCGAGAACTTCTCTAAAATCACTAAACCGTTAACTTCTCTCTTAAAAAAGGATGCAAATTTCTTATGGTCCAGTGAACAAGACAAGTCATTTAATCTTCTCAAAGAAAAGCTTACCACTGCACCCTTACTTCAATATCCCGATTTTAAGCAACCTTTTGTCGTTACATGCGACGCGAGCAACTTTGCAGTTGGCGCAGTCCTATCTCAAGGTCCGGTAGGCAAAGATCTACCAATAGCTTATGCATCTCGGACTCTTAATAAAGCCGAGGGCAACTATTCTACGACGGAAAAGGAACTCTTAGCTATTATTTTTGCCGTCAAAACCTTCCTTCCTTATTTATACGGCAATAAATTCCAAATTGTTACAGATCATCGGCCCTTAGTTTGGCTATTTAATGTTAAAGACCCAGGAAGTAAATTAATTCGCTGGCGTCTTAAGTTAGAGGAATACGATTATGAAATCGTGTATAAACAAGGCAAGCTTAATTCTAACGCCGACGCTTTATCTCGAATACCTATTCATACAATCAATTTTGATAATTTAAATAATTACACTTATGAATCTTATTTTAAAATGCAATTTACAAAAACAATTCCAACTCTTAACACTAAAATTCAAGAACACACTGAAAGCTTAAATTTAACAAAGTTTAAATCAATCGCTATTCCAACTTCTCTAGATTTTGATGAATCAATGCCTTATGTCTCAGAGGCTTTATCTCAATTTGCTGACACGTCAGAAATAATGAACTCTGAACGTGAACCATGTTCTATTAAATCTTATACAAATTCTCAGAACAATAAAATTTATCACTTCCTATTTACTAAGATACATCATTTTGACGAAATTAATTTTAAAACTATTTATAACGTTCTTTCTTCTTTACGTAATTATATTTTAGAAAATTACCCTAATGAAAGCGATCTCGCTATCTCCGATTTTTCGGAACCGTTCTCAAAGTTATCTTACACTAAGATTTATAATATGATAGCTTTTCTGTTTCATAATACTAATATTAATATTCATATCTATAAAAATAAGTTAATTTACCCTTCACCTGTAGAAGTACCTATTATTTTAAAAGAAAATCATGATTCCACAATAGCAGGACATCCAGGGTCAAGCCGTATGTATAATCGCATTAAGTCTGCCTATTATTGGAAAGGCATGCGCTCTGATATAGAGAGTTATGTAAAAAATTGTAAATTATGTCAGGTAAATAAACCTTTAAGAAAATCTAATAAAGCTCCTATGGAAATAACCTCAACTTCTACAAAGCCTTTTGAGAGATTAGCTCTCGATATCGTAGGTCCTCTCCCCGACGCGGGTTTCCAAAATTTCAAATACATATTAACTCTTCAAGACGATCTTACGAAGTTTTCTAGTGCTTATCCTATGGTCACGGCTACCAGTGAAGAAATAGCTCGTAATCTTGTACATTTTATGTCCCTTTTCGGTTTTCCAAAATATATTTTAACCGACTTAGGTACTTGTTTTACATCGGATTTATTTAAACAACTTATGGATATTATGAAAATTAAAAATTTATTTACTACTCCGTATCATCCGCAAACTAACGGAGCTCTTGAACGGTCTCACTCTACTTTAAAAGAATACCTTAAATCTTTTGTTAACGAAAATCAAAACGACTGGCATTGTTATTTATTCACTGCAATCTTAGCTTACAACACTAATCCTCATTCTACGACAGGTTTTACTCCTCATGAACTTTTATACGGTTATAAACCGTCTATTCCAAATTCATTATATGAAACTAATAATAACATTACTTATCATGAATACATTCGAGCACTCCAGTATAGAATGCGCTTTAGTCGCGAAAAGGCTATAGAAAATATTATATCAAGCAAACAAAAATCAAAAACCTATTATGATACAAAATCTCGTGAAACTTCTTATAAGTCTGGAGACATGGTTTATGTTAGACATCATCATAGACTCCGAAAAGCCTTATCTCCGATATGGAAAGGCCCATACAAAATTATAAAAGTACACAATAAGCACAACGTCACTTTACAGATAGGTAGAAGCCATGTTAAGTATCATACAAATGAAATAAAACCGGCTACTGCCTCTTAAAATTTCTATAATTAATTTTAATGTCTTATTTTAATCATTAATTTTTTATATCTTAGTTTTAGACTATTTACTAGTTTTATTATAATATAAACGTTAAAGTGAAAATAAAAATATTATTTTAACCTATTTTATTGTTATTCCAGAATGTTTGTTTCGGTAACTTTCGCCGAATCGAAGATTACTTCTATCTTTCATGCTCCTGGTATATATTTTGAACCTGTGACGCATATAAACTTTTATAATGACTATTGGAAAGTGATAACGCATATTGAATTAATGCCAATTGAACCATATCTCAATAATTTGGAAACTTTGTTAAGTAGAACGGAAAATATATGTCAAAATATTAAATCAAATGTAATTATTGAATGTAAAGATTTAATAAACCCAATTGAAGTATTAATTCAGTCTAATTTTATAAAATTAAATTCTCTTTCTCATATAATTTCTGAAAATTCCCCAACCAAGGTCAAGCGATCTTTGGAGTTTGGTGGCGAAATTTTGAAGTTTTTCTTTGGTACTCTCGACGCGGAGGACGCCAGAAAATACGACGCCGCTATTGAATTTTGTCAAAAAAGTGAAACAGAAATCTTTCAGTTAATGAAGGATAACATACATGTCATTAAGTCGACTATTAATAATTTCAACTCTTCTATTTATAAGTTAAACGAAAATGAACTAAAGTTAAATTCCCAAATAAATCGTATAAATGAAATATTATCCCAAGTAAGTAAAATAGACAGTGAAATGCAATACATGTCTAAAATAAATATTTTATTAAATATTATCGAAGGTTCTCTTTTTACTATTTCTAATTTACTAGACTCTACTTTAAATTCAATTTTATTTTCTAAACTTAATATTTTACACCCTAGCGTAATAAGTCCTTTAAATCTATTTTTAGAATTATCTAAGCACAATAATCAAATTAATAAAAGGTTAGACTTCCCATTACCTTTAACTATTCATAACATTCACTCTATTATAGATGTAAGCCAATTAAGCTCTTATTTTTATAATAATAAGATTGTTTTTATTTTACAAATACCTTTAATAACTCCCGACAAGTTTATTGTTTATAAAATCATGCCATTGCCTACTCCACATGATGAGTCTCAAATTAAAACATTCGCTTTAATTCAGCCGTCTAGTTCTTTTATCGCATTAAGTGACGATAGAATGTATTATGCTATGTTTGATAACTTTAATGACTGTAAACAAATTGATAAAAACTACTCTATATGTAATTCAATCTCTGTAATTCCTACTTCAACTAATCCGACTTGTGAATCTAGATTACTGACTGAAGTTATTTTGTCTCTGCCTCCCGAGTGTAGTTCGAAAATGATATTTGGCAATATAGATATTTGGCAGAAGTTAAATAATAATAAATGGATTTATGTACAATCTCAATCTAACAAATTAAGTATCAAATGTAAAGATAATATTATTCATGACTATTCAATTGTAGGTACAGGTATTGTAAAATTATCCGAAGATTGTATTGGATATTCGAAAACTACTCGATTAATTCCTTCTAGCTCTTATTCTTTTATGATGAAATCTCCTTTACAAATTAATTTTGATATCACTGCAGACGACTGTTGTCAAAAGGATATATTTAATAAAACACTCCCATATCTTTCTCCTATTTCATTGAGTAAAATAAATTTGGAATCCTTAAAATTTGCTACACATGAAATGGATCATTTAGAAAACGAAATAAATAATCTTCAAAGTCAATCTCATTTTATTAGATACAGTAATTATTATTCTGCATTTACTTATGTTTTAATTGTTTCATTATTTTTGTATGTTTTTTACAGATTATATAAATGTTTCAGAAATCGTAATTCTAAATCTAACTCTGGTTATTGTATTCAAATATTTAATCAGTGTAATAATAAAAAATCTGTTAAGAGTAAATCTAAGGTATCAAATTCTATTGAATTATCAGATATTTCTACTTCGGAAGAGGAAAACAAATCTGTAAAATCTCTGCCTCTTCCTGAAACTAGTTATAAGTCTTTTTCTAAAATTGATTTTTCAAAGTCCTCTTCAAGGAACTTAAACTTTTCATAATTTTGTATTTCAATTTATGTTAATGTGTTTTATCTTTTATAATTTTTACATTTTATTTTAACTTTGATTATATGTAATTTAAAATGTTTAATTTTTAACTGTTGTTTCAATTTTACAAACTTTTATGTCTTTGTCTTTTTATAATGTTAAAGCATTTTAATTTCTTAATCAAATTTTGTTAAAGGTTTCCCAAAAGTCAAGCTCACATATTATTTTGTATTAATTTTTCCTTTTGAACTTCGCTTTATTTTTAAAGGGTAAAGCTTCGTCGTAACGGGGGGGCTGTTATAACCTAGCCTAGTATGGCCCTAAGCCTGAGTAAGCATTTTTAACTCACTATAAATTTTCCATTATATTATTTTGCGAAGTTGCATATTTAGCTTTCGTTTTTAATTAAAACCTTTAATCCAGTCAGTTAGACTCTGGAGCTCGCGATAACCACTTCTCTTAAGATTGGTTGATTTTGGGACACCTTCGTGTAGAAAAGTGTAAAAGTGTTTTCTTAAATAAAGAAAGTGTTTCGGCAGTAAAAAGTTTTTTTTTAAAAAACCAAACACCAAAGACCTCACAACAGTACCTACATTAAATGTCTGAGGTAAAGCAGGACACATGATATCTGACACATAAATTTTATAAAACAACGGTCCCAAATGTGATCCCTGGGGTATTCCCGTTGAAATATATACGTTTTTAGCAGAAAAAGTTTGATTACACAGGCTAGGTTTGTTTTGTGCCAAATAAGCCCAAAGTACCGTTATTGCTTATGAGACCTTAATTTTAAAAGCCATTTTAACGGAAGTTCCTTTGTATTTAATTTAGATAATAGCCAAAACGACGTATGTCGACCATTTTTGATTAATAAATTATTTTTTAATAAAAAAAAGACGTGTGACACTCGGAGACTGCCGCGGTAAAGCTTGATTACAGCTTGACGTTCAAGCTGTAATCCTCACTAACCTATAGCTATACCTCCGAAACTATAATACGACTATTTTTTTTATGTATCACTATTTCATTTTATGACTATTTCATGACTATTTCTTGGCATAGTCAAAACTCTTTTCCATTGAGATTTCAAAAGTGAGGATAACAGCTTGAAGGACAAGTTTTCTACCCCTCTTAAAACCTCCTCATGAGGACTTAAGCGCGTTCTTCACTTTAGCCGTGAAACTCCCGTGAACAGGCGTGAATGTGAATGTGACGTTAACACGCTTTCGCGGTTGTTCCTCTATCAGTGTTGGTTTTTTGGCGGTGAACTAGTTTTCGCGGCGCACTGCGTTCAAGCATATACATTCACATTCATTTATGATTTGAAGGATAATACTGAATGTTTTTTATATATTTAATATTTATTTATATTCTCAGATTGTAGTTTAGCAGCTTTTGTGTATATCGTTCGTCATAGAAGGCATGTCAAGATGTTGTTCCCGGGTTGTGAGTGTTTACGTTCACGTCGCGAATTAACGGCAAGTCCACTGCATGAATTAATAGGCAAGTGGACAATGGGCTTTATCATTGGGCAGATAGCAAAGTGGACAAAAATAATCTGAATAAAAAAAAAACAAATGCTATATTGACGTTAACAGCTGCTTCAAGTTGTTTCACTCACCATTATCGGTCATTCAATCAAACCATTCATTCGCTCCCAGGTTAAAATGGCTGATGGTCGTTCTGTTGTGATGTGAAGTTAATTTCCCTAATAAATATTTCACTGTTGTACGAATTTGATTAGACATTTGTGAAGAATAGGTAAAACCTTTGTTTTTATGTTCCAAGATGTCGGACGGAAATAGTCCAAGTACGATCAGTTATCTAAGACAGTATAGGTTTCAGAAGAAGCCGAACGTGGCTGGAACCAATAGTGTGTTAACCATCAAACCTCCCTCAGCGCCCTCCCGTAAGCCCGTTTTATGTATACAATGCATTTATTCCTTAGATTTTTGTATAATTTTTGTCATGCGATAATACAAAAATTACACCATGTGATTCACAGTTAGACTGCTGACCTTCAAAAAGAATCATTTTTTCTGTTTATGCTGACAGAGAACTTAATTTATTATTTGCCAGCGTATTCCGAGACCTTACTTGCTTATAACATTATGAAATTAAATATTGTATATTTAAGTACTGACACAGATAACAATGTACAAACCTTTCTTAAATTTCAGAACCAAATATCAGAATGCAAATGCCAAATCAAGGCAACAAAAATGGCCAGGGTGTGTATAAACGGATTCGTATCATGGACTCTGATTCAGATGATGCTTCGTCACCAGCTAAAAGGCCTAACATACCTAATAATACATCAACAGTCAGCAGACCAGCATTTGTTGTTCAAAGCGGGCCTGCAAGAACAACCAATTCAAAACCATTGACTCAATCACAGCCTGCATCACAAGAGTTAACAACACAAATAAAGGAAAGGAGATTTAAAAACATGTTAGAAATGTTTCCTGAAATTTCTCCTATGGTGTGTGTTGTATATTTAAGTATTTGATTTCAGTTCTAATTATATAGTAGATAGTTTCGATTACTTATGAATAAAACTAGTTTCGCTTTGCCTCTCAATTATGTTGTATTTAATAATATGTAAAGTAAAGTAATTCATCAAGTCATTTATAAACCACAACCACGTCCAATGCAAAAAATTCCATTTAGTACAAGCATTGATATAAACCATAATATTGTGCTGTAAGACATGTTATCTTTACTACTTGCTCTCATTGAAATATCCATATTTTATGATTAAGTTTTACCATTATAATTTATATTGCAGTTCATAAAAAATGTGCTTGTAAAACATGGCTGGAATGAGGAGCGTTCTAGAGATGAGTTATTAAAGCATGATCCAGAAAGCAATGATAAGGTGTCTACATCTTCATTTTTCGGTTCAAAACCAAGTTTTTCTGGACAGTCTCGACCAAATGGTGGCTTGACAAGATTGCCTCCTCAAGTGGTAGTAAGGAAACCTTTGGCCTCTAAAGGGGGAAGAGCTCGACGTGGGAGCAGCGGCAGTGAAGATGATGATTATGGTGTAAGAAAAGGAAAAGATGAAAGGGTTTATGACAGGTGTGTTATTTATGTTATTTAAGATTCAATCAGAAATCAAGTTAACAAGTAGCCCACTATGTTAAGTTTTAATTAATTTCTATAAAAATTAAATTCAATATAAACCACAGAGTTTATAAGGCTCTGATAAAAAAAACCCCTAAATTAAACCCAGTTGCAAATTTCAGTTTCAAGAAAGATTTTGGAACATTAATAAGTTAGCATTCTGTCATACTTATTTTTACTGGTAAAATAATGTTGGATTCACTTGATACACTCCCGTTGATTACAAAACTGATTCTATATTTTCAAATCATTTGGTAGATTCAAATCGAAGATCAAACAATTTCATTATAGCAACATCGCTAGGATTGTTAATTTAGAACTATCACGGATATTATTTGCAAACAATTCAAAAATTAGATATATTTAATTGGAGAAATCAAGAAAATCATAAACTTTATATTTTTGTCCAAATTCCAATCCCATCATGTTTGAAAATTATTTTATTTCAGTGATGATTCTGACAATGAAGTAACAGATGACTTAGTGGGAGACAAGCGGAAAGTATTTGAGTTCCTAAACACAAGCAACATGCATGAGCTGGCGCTGCTCAGCGGTTGCTCGCAGAAGAAGGCTGAAGCTATAATTGCTCAGAGACCATTTAAAGGCTGGCTGGATATGGTATGTATAAGATTAATATGGTATGTACAGATGGTGTCTGTGGTGCAGTGGTTTAGACGCTACTATGCCATTTGTGAGGTTACGGGTTCGATTCTAGTACGAAAACAGAAAAAAAAAAATGCGGGTGTGGGCATTTGTCTATATATGAATTTAATATTCTAGGTTTCCTCCTAGTTTGCTACATGGTATCTCACATAATGCAAGCTTTGCTTTTTTTGAGGCCATGTAGTAGTGTGATTGTCTGAGGATTTAATTATTATTTATAAATATAAAAATAAATATAAACTATTGTAAAGAAAGAAATTGGAACAGATATACGGTACGGAATAAATAAATATATATTTTTTTTACATTTAATTCATTTAAACATGGTGCCCATTCTAATTGGTGGTCACAAAGACTCAACCTAGTTAATACATAATTTATTTTATGTAATTTACTGACTTTTCTTGTAGAAATATATAAACTATGATACAATAGGATAGCAGCTTTATAAACCAAATTTTTCAGAAGTATAAAATAACAGTCAAGAATTTCATAAGGTGTGTGTTTTTTGTTGGTTGAGGCATTTCTGCCATGCATAATAGTGATTCTGTATAAAAATAAAATTTGTTAACTTTAGTGTTTTTTTTTGCATTAAGAAGAAAATTAAGATATTCATTGCATTGTATGACACCTGTTTAAGGCACAGATGTATGTTCTTAGTGTATAATTTAAACACTGTTGTCTTCCATGCTGGACTGGGAGCAGAAGAAAAACATAGAATGTGCCAGCTGCTTCTCTTCCCAAGCATACTTTAAAAGTCAGTTAAGGGACGCAGGTTTTATTGACGTTTGTGGGCGATAGGCTGACCCCCTATCACTGCAAGTGTCTCTTCATCATTATAATACCTTCAAATTCGTCAAATGTGACATCAGATGGTTTAAAGCTTCTGATGTTCTGTCTACCCCATAAGGGATACAGGCGTGACGTTATGTATGTATGTTGTATATCCATTTCTCACATATTCAGATTGAAAATTGAAAGGTGCAAAAACTACTTAAGTTGCATATCCCAGACTTAACTTTAGAATCATGTTTAAAGGTTATTTATTATTTTTTATCAGCTCATGAATAAATAAATAATACTTGGCATGTACTTTTTTTATAGTAATACAAACATAAATATCTGAGTTCAATTTGTTTTTAATAAATTCTATTGACTATTCTGCATCAAGGAACATTATGTCTTATAGAAATCTAAAATCAAAATAAATCACAGCTATACCATATAGTCAATTTAGAAACAAGTCTTAATAACTGTAATCAGCTATGCCACTAAGACTAAGAATCCACTAACACTATCTTCTAATCAGGTGGAAAAGTTCAACAACAACAAAATGCTGAGCACAGAATTACTGAACTCAACTCAAGAGTTGCTCACAACGCGCAACAATATACAACGACTGATGAAGAAGTGCATCGGTCTCGCGCAACAGTTGGAGTCGGCAGTGGCGGCGGGGGCGGGCCGGTTGAAACAGCCGGAGATCTTGCATTCAAGGTAGGTCTCTATGTCTGCAGTATGATTTAGGTTATTCGGAATGAGAGAACCGGTTTTAATGCTGAAAGGAAGACCTTTTTTCTATTATTTTTTTTTCTTGTATTACTTTTCTGGTGTTAAAATAAATAACATTTTATTTCATTTTGTTTTTCTTTATGACTTGAATAGGAGTAGGTTTCGCGGCTCACTATATGTAGGTCATTAAACCAGGCGCGTTCTCTCTTATCGCTAATCTCTTATCCTAAGAAATTCCTCTAAAGTCAGAAGTTACGGGGTTAAAACCGCGAACGGCTACCATAACTCGGCAAATAATCATCTTCGGCCACATCTTCAGTTACAATCGGGTGACATTGAGCGTTACGCGTTCGAACGCTCGTACCGTACGTCCGTATCTTCAAATAGGCACACCTACCCATAGATTTATATAACACCTACTAAGAGAGATTCAAACATACAAACTTTCATAACATTCTCCGTACCGTACGCGCGTATCATACGCGGCGTTGGCGCATTCCGAACATCCGTATCCAATGTGCGTATGGTACGGACGTTGCAGTTTTGTATGAAATGCGCGTTCGAACACGTGACGCTGCGTTGGCACGTAGAGTTAAAAAAAAATATGCCTTCTGAATTAAAGTCGCTTTTACAGACCCCATGGTCAAAAGTGTTTTCAAGTTTATTAATTGTAAAAACTTCAAACTCAACCGTTTCTTTTCCAGCTTAAAACTAGCTCCATACCAGCTTGTAGGTCTGAACTGGCTGGCTGTTCTCCACAAGCAAGGAGTCTCCGGGATCCTGGCTGATGAGATGGGGCTGGGGAAGACTGTGCAGGTCATAGCTTTCCTGGCACATCTGAAGGAGACGGGTCAGTCGAGAGGATGCCATTTGATTGTGGTGCCCGCTAGTACACTTGGTGAGTATGCTTTGTTGCTGGATAATGTGGCTTAAAAGTATACGGTAGCTTATTTGGTAGAGTACCCGACCGGCAAACGGAAGACCCAGGTTCAAGTCCTGGTTGGGTGATTTTAATAGTACATTTTTCAGATCTTTAACAAACTCATTTTATCGTTTTTTTTACTTTAAATTCTTTATGCCGAAAGTTGTGTCGAGGTTTTTGGTGTACTTTACTATTCATAAATATTTATTTACTAAAAATATTTCGATAACTGAATCTGTCGTTCATTCAAAAATTAAATGTTTACAATTGTTCACTTTTAGAGATAGTAGTGTTTCTTTGCGGTTATTAAATAAACTTAAAAAACAATTATTCCTACCATATTTAATGTGCCTCATATTTTAAAATGATCTCATGTATGAAAACAACCTCATAGGTATTTAAAAAACTCTTCAATCCAAAAATCCCTCAAGAAAAACCTCATATTTGCAGACAACTGGAGCGGCGAGTTGGCCCGCTGGTGCCCGTCGCTCCGCGTCAGCAAGTACTACGGGCATCCCGAGGAGAGAAGGATGCTTCGTATTGAGTACGCCAAGGGGTTGCAGAATATTGACATCGTGTTGACTACGTGAGTGTTGCCATTTGTAAAATTGGTTTGTTTTTTTTGGGAAGGGGCTATTATTCAGGTGGAATTGGTTCGGTCTTGGAAAAAAAATCAGGTGTTGTTTTGTATTTGGCTGTGTTATGTGTGTATTTAATTTAAGTATTTGAAAAATATACAGGGTTAATTTAAATTAACGCATCAACTCTTGCGGGCAGCCTCTCCATATCAATCCCAACAACATTTGTCCCAGGACTGTCTACAAATCTTGATAAATAACACAAAAAATAAAAACAAAAAAAATTTGCTCCTTACTCTACATTTTGTAAGAAGTACCTTTCATTATTATGAAGCGATATTTTACTGCGCAAGGGTCGTGCCATGCCCACGCTCAGAGTAAATAGAGTTAGGCCTCTAAACAGAGGCTATAAATATTGTTTTTGTATGAAAAACCCTGTATATACATATATATCCATTGTTTAGTGACTATAATTCAAGCTATGTGCTTGTTGTAGTAATATATGTATAACGTTATGAGAATTTATGTCCAACAGTTAATTAAAGTTGAGTTATTTAGCTAATTTCAAAAGCGCGTGAATCGGTCTTTCGTGCGTTCCAAAAATAAAAATAAAATGTATTTTTTATCCGTGATTATACGCGCGTTTCACCTGAATCTCAAATGATGATAGAGTTTAAGAAGAAACTGGCTAGTCATGGAACATATCAGCGAAGGAGCAGTGATTTGGAACGGCAGATATTACTAATATTATTAATGTGAAAGTTTGAAAGGATGTATAGAGTACAGCCTGCAATAGCACAAAGGCTATTTACTTTTATTCACTTTTATCGTGATATTCCCGCGGGAATAGTAATGGCGTGGATAAAACCTCGCGAAACAGCTAGTTTTATATGAAGGGTAGTCGCTGGCCTGACGCACCCTGAAGGGGTCCTACCACAAAGCGGGGGTCATTAGTTACCTTTTAAGACTTATCCAGGGACGGTAGGACTAGAAGGCTCAATTGTAACAAAAGTATAATCAAAACTACATCGTCTTAAGTTTTTGCGATACATACTATTAAATAAAACACTTTTAAACCGGATTTATCGCGTATATTTACATTTTAAATTTTGACTCGACGTTTCGGTGTCTTTGCAGACCCCGTGGTCACGAGCGACTCGCGAAATATACGCGATAAATCCGGTTAAAAAGTGTTTTATCAAAACTACATCCATTACAGCCTGGGTTCCTAACCTGGGGGTAATTACCCCCGCGGGGGTAAAACAACAATGCTACGGGGGTAACGAAGAACCTAATGTTGGAAAAAAAAAGAGAAAATCGCGACTTTTTTTAACAAAGTCGTGACTGACGTGTCGCACTGTAGAAGTTGTGGGTATCTGAACCTTTATAGCATTTACCTGGCAGCTAGACAATCTTTACGAGACGAGAGGAGGTCCGTCACAACACAAGTTTAAAATAAACTTATGGTGTGTAATACGACCAGTAGAGCTGGCTCCGGAATTAAATTGCTAGACTTGTTTGCAATTTTCATAACATCAATTGGCAGTGCCGGCACGCTCGGTACGTTTGGACGAACTTTAATGGTAGGCCTCCAAGAAGGCGAATTGGGTGATCTGAGCCGATCTTGTGGTCACCTTGGTGACTTAAATCCCTTGGATTTTTTTATTGGGGGTGTCTTAAACAGAATATATGCCAAACAACATAGAATGCAAGCGAACTGTGAAGAGGAATTGACAGCGGCTCAAGAAATATCGCAGCTGAGTTTAAAAGACTAAAGAATATTTTATTTGAAGATGTGATGTGCTTAGGTGAAAGTACACAAAGATCTCCAGGAGATTAAAATTTCTTGACTGTAAAAAAACGTATTTTGTTGTGTTTTTTGTACCTGCATCTCTTCATAACAATAAAGAAAAACATAGATTAGCAAATGGTGTTCAAATTTTGTTTAACTCTGCGATAATTTTTTTTAAGTACTCATAAAATCATGTAAATTTAGTACCTTTTCTGAATGTATATAAATGAATATTTTTTTTGGAATAATTAGCTAGTTTAGGGTAATTTAGTTTTGCGGTGATTTTTTTCATAAAAACACCTCAGATTTCGAAAGTAATTCATTTTAAAAGACTCAAACTTGATCTACTTGACAATCTTACAAAAGTATAAAAATTCTACCTTGGCCGAATGTGTGGCAATGGTGATCTTGCGCTTCCTCCAGGTTCATCAATCTTTTCATATATGATCGCCGGTTATAGGTACTTTTGACTAGGCTCTTTTTCAAAATGTTGCCAATTTGATCGGCATACGTGCGCCTAGGCCGGCCCCTTCCGAAAACACCATCCATTCTTGTTCTGTACACCTCTTTCATAAATCTTCTTTCACTCATCCTTTTAATGTATAACCCGGATCAATAAAATATGCTCTGTTTACTCGCATGTAATTTGCACTTAGGTACAATTCGACTTTGTAGGATTCATTATATTATGCACTAGGGTATAATATATTATGCACGCGTGACTTATAGCCCAGTTTATAGTTCTAAATTCAATAGAATAAGGCTCACTTTACGAGCAAGTTTGTTGAAAATTGATTTATATTATTAGTTATATATTATAACAATTTCCTGCTTTTACTCTCCTTTCAATATCACCTTCACACTTCCCATCTCTTGTAAACAAGGACCCCAAGTATACAAACTCTTCACTTGTTCCACTTTTTCGTCTCCTATCATAATATTGCATTCCGTCATACGTTCATTCTTCTCCATAACCATGACTTTCGTCTTGGTTGGTGGACTTTCGTCTTCCAACATTCACTCTCAAACTTTTCCTTTTAAATGACTCATACATCACAGTGGTCATTTGTTGATAAATAAAAAATAAATATCAATTATTTACTGAGTAAACTTAACCGAAAAGAATTGTTAAAGTTAAAGAATTCATTACTAAAAATCATTAAGTAAAGTAACAAAACTTTGTTTATTTATAGGGAATTCCAGTGAAAAATTAAGTACCTACTTATATTACATAATTATGACCAGAATCAAGAACAGAGTGCCCTCCTTCACTATCTAAAATTTGTCACCAGTCACCCTGTACCTATACGTAGGGGGTAAAATCTGATGTCATTATAATTCACAGGGGTAAAGATGTCAAAAAGGTTAGGAAACCCTGCACTACAGCCTATCCTCATATTTATACTAATACAATAATTAATTTCTTATCATTTGCTCTTCCAGCTACACAATGGTTAGCAGTTGTCCCGAAGAACGCAAGATGTTCAGAATAACCCCCATGCACTACGTCGTGTATGACGAGGCACATATGCTGAAGAATATGTCCACTCAGCGATATGATAACCTGCTTAAAATAAAGGTAATATATCACTAGAAATATCATCATCATCATCATCACAACTCTTTGTAATGAGCCCACTGCAGGGCATGAGTCTCTCCCCTGGGTGACGAGGAGGTATTGGCCATAATCCACCAAGCTGGCCCAGTGCTGGGTGGTGGATGCCAGAATTTTCAGGGCGCCGAAATGGCTTCTGACAAACCCTAACGACTACTGTATACAAGTATACAGCACCCGGGATCGACTGCTTAACGTACCCTCCGAAGCACGGAAGTCGTCGTGAGAAATGAATGGTCGGCGGTCACCCATCCAAGTACCGACCGCGCCGAACGTTGCTTAAAATGTGATATCGTATGATACACACATTAACCATGGCGCCACGACGACTTCTGAAATATCATGGTACCGGCGAAATTAAACTTCCAAGACAGCGTTCTGGTGACCTATGCCTGTTCATTTCCAGAAATATCAACCATATTTCTGGGATATAAAGTACAATCCCGCGATTTAGGGACTAAGATATTGTCAGCGTTGTTGAAATATCTGAGAAACGAACCATGTAGCCCCAAAGTGAATTCTGTTCTGTACCATGTGTGCGGACTCCACACATCTTAGCTATCTTGTAAATATACCCAGGTTGAAACAGAAAATAGTCAGGTTTTCGCAATTGGGCCTGCTAAAAATCTAAATAAAGACTGATGCATAAATATGAATGACATTCAATATACCATCGAACCAACTGAATTATGACCATTTGAAACTGTCAAACTTGTAAGGTCTATCGCGTATAATGCAATATTGACTTTTTAGATCTTGTACGAATTCTGTACTCATAAAATGTCAGTGTCGAATTAAATGATAAAAAGTGCGTCACCAAGGAAACCCATATTCAAGCGAATTTCGAGCTACTACATTTGGACGGTTTGGCAAAATGAGCTTGTTGTGGGTCATTCAGTTGGTTCGATAGTACATGCTTAGTTTATGGAATGTAGATCATTTGTATTGCACTAAAAATATAGCTCTAAATCTAAAAAAGTTTGTTTCATAAAAAACCTCTGATCGAATTCTTCGCCACCGCTCTTGATCAGATTACTTGTAGACATATCTCTCATCCATTATTTATAAATGAAAGACAATGTTCAAATTTTATAAAACAAATTGCTTTGTTGTTGCTGTCTGATCGATTTAAATTCAAAAACTATTGAAGTGATTCATGACATGAAAGTATTAAGTGTATAAATCGTTATGATTTTTGTAAATAGGCTAAAATATGCTAATGAAGACAACTCGTGGGCTATTAACTATGCGGGTCAACAGAAACACGTAAGAAGTTACTGGTCCTTGTTAAAACATTTCCAAATCACGTCACAGCAGGTCCTCTCATATTTTGCGGCAGATTGCTGATCGCTAGCCAGACGAACCCTGGAGATATCCTACCTCGAAGCGAGGATCGCCCGACTTTTATATGCCGATATAGGAAATTTCCCGATTTTTCTAAGAAATTGTATTTTATCTAACATATTATTATTTACTATTCCAGTCAAAACACCGCCTCCTTCTAACCGGCACTCCGCTACAGAACAATCTGCTAGAGTTGATGTCTCTGCTCTGCTTCGTAATGCCGCACATGTTCTCTGGGAAGACGGACGATTTGAAGAATCTGTTTCAAAAGAACGCTGTGAGTTTACTTTGCCCGCTAAGCTATTAGGCCTAATATTGTGTGTTGTGTTTTTTTTATTTTTTGTTTAGCGGTTAACATTTGTTTTTATATCGAGACAATAATTAATGAAAAGATGTAAGTAAGCAAACTGTAAGAATAATAGTATATTTGATAATTATTGAGTGAAACCTCTAATATTATTTTAAGTATACTGAGTGAATTTCCCAGTTTCTGGTTTCAAAAAAGAATTGTTCGTTTCGAGTTTGAAATAACTTATCTTGATACTTCTGTTTTTGTTTTTCTATTTTTATATAGATAGATTAGAACAATTGCATTGTGATCCTAACAACAATTACAACAAATAATTAAACCTGCCAAAGTGACTATACATATTTTAAGTTGTGCCCTTAGCTCTGCAATATGTGCTGTTTATAAGTTGAGAAAACCTGGGTTCAATTCTCTGCTGCTTATATGGTTAAACTATATTTTATTTACTGACTCAAATCAAGCTGTAAGCATATTCTATGTCAGCTTTTATTACATACATACATACATAACTTCACGCCTGTATCCCTTATGGGGTAGGCAGAACACAAGAGGCTATAAAACCATCTGATGTCACGTTTGACCAATATGGAGGTTTTGTAATGATGGAGAGAGACTATTGCAGTGACAGGGAGTCAGCCTATCGCCCGAAAAACGCTTATAAAACCTCCGTCCCTTAACTGACTTTTACAGCATGCCCGGGAAGAGAAGCAGCTGGTACATTCTATGTTTTTCTTTCGCTCCCAGTCCAGCATGGAAGCTAGCTTTTATTAAAAAGTTTATTATTTATTTAATATTTTTAGTGTCGGCTTGTAACTTCTTCTGTTCATACAATTCCAGAAAGCTAAAATCACGAAAAAGTCTGAAGGTTCAATAGAAGACGAGGTCCCAGGTTTCGAGCAGAGTCAGATAACCCAAGCCAAGCGGATCATGAAGCCGTTCCTGCTAAGAAGGTTGAAGAGAGACGTCTTGCAGGACTTGCCGAAGAAGACCAACCACACAATATTAGTGAAGATGTCGGAGAAACAGGAGCGCCAGTACAAGGATTTGATTGCTACGTTCCAAGCTAAGGATGGCACGGTGAGATACTGAAAGAAAAATATTTTTTATATTTATATAAAGAAAAATATTTGTTCCACCTCAACTTCGCAAGAACTATACTAGAAATAGTTTCTTTTATAGTTCCCTAGTAAAATATAGTAGTAATTTCGCAGACCTAGATATTTTTTGTACCTCTTTACCTATTATCAAAAGTCAAATGTTTAGCATACTCTCATCATAGCTCGATTGGCTCATTATTGCGTATGTTTCTTTTGTATGCCTACAATCTAAATTTTAAATTACTTATTTTTTGTAATCAATTAAGCTAATTTAAGTTCTATTGTAAAATTGTTAAATCCAATTAACTTTGTTCTGTTCTTTTTGTCTATTTTCATTGTTAAAAAATGTCAACTTAAACATCTGTTTACTTAACTTCGGCAAAAAAATAAAAAAAATAAGAAAAAGATAAATGTGTTTTGAACGACGACCATTTTGGCGATGGGGTAACAACATCTGCGTCAGACGTCACTGGTCGCGAGTTCGATCCCCGCAATATGCACATACTCTTGAGTATAACATGTTTCTTTGCATTGGTATGGGTGTATTCTGCATGGTATTATATATTTACGAAAATAATAAAATACTTCATTTTTCTTCGAGCTTTAAATCCAGTTCCAAAAGTTTTGTCATGGCCTTTGTGAAGCAACAGTCGAGTTTTCGCTTTTGATATGGGATTTGATATCCTGAGTTCGAGCTCAAGCCAAATCTGTTCAGGAAATGAACTATTCTTAAATTGTTCTTAAAAAATATATTATTCTTAATTGGTTCAGGCCAGGTCTCAAGGACACAAACTTATTAAAACTTACTTAAGTGTTACATAATCAGTTCAGTAATTTAAATTATACCAGATCCACTACACTTTTTTTTTCTCCTTTAAATAGTTTTATTTACTTTTTATCTTTAATAATTATTATAACCTATGCCTAATTATTATAAGGAAGAGCGAGGTTTTCCCTACACAAGTATATTCTGATTACTTTCTGGGAAGCCCCGGCAACTTGTTTGTAAATAATTCACTGAAATAAACCTTATTTTATTTTATTATATTCCAGATCCACGCCACATCAGAACACAGCGGAGTCGGAATGATGATGGACATGCGAAAATTAGC
Organism: Stenoptilia bipunctidactyla; assembly: GCA_944452665.1. Lineage (NCBI taxonomy): Eukaryota > Metazoa > Arthropoda > Insecta > Lepidoptera > Pterophoridae > Stenoptilia > Stenoptilia bipunctidactyla. The sequence goes on along the minus strand of OX101729.1, from coordinate 25,387,820 downwards.
CAACCATCCTTTGCTACTCCGCTACCACTACGGAGAGATGGAACTGAGGAAGATAGCCAAAAAGCTCGCCAAGGACCCCAGCCACAAGGAAACCAATGAGAATTACTTGTATGATGACCTGGCCTGCCTGTCTGATTTCCAGATATACCAGATGACTTCCGAGTATTCGGTGAGAAATATGTAGTTTAAATGGTTATTTTGGTAAAAAGTAGGTTTGTTTTGATTTTTCAAAGTTTCACCGGAACGTTGTATAGTTTTTGCCATCTACAATTTTTCTCCAAGATTTTCACCGAAAAGAAAAGAATCTCTTTTAGATTCTATTAACGAGTCTTTAATAGAATTATCTATAGCCGATATTGTAAAATTGCGTCTTATTATTGTTCGTATTTGTAACTCTTGACTGATTGAAAATATGAGGCTAGAATAATATCCAAGATTAAGTCATATTCGTAAGCTAATATAGAAATTAATAAAAATTAAAAATATGGCACCACAAACTTTTTTACAAATAGTCGCTGTTGATGAACGTGGCTACTACGACGCGGCATTTCACATATCTACCTTTTTTGCAAAAAGACGTTTTTATAAATGATACTTATTGTGTAAAAAAATTTGGCCAGTGACTAAAAAACAACCCTCAATTTTCTAATCCAGTGTAAATAGTATTTATTTAGTAAATTGTGAAAAAAATGAACTATCACCCTTGATTAACCTCATGGTAGGTTTATTTTGTTGATATGGTGGAGTCATCAAAGTACGATCATATTAGAAGAAAGTCCATAATCATATCTTATTCATTCTAATTTTATTCAATGTTTAGTCCCAAGAGTCTCTATTATGCTTAGAAGTTTCCGTGTAAGGAAGTGTTCATTCATCCTACGGATAGCCAAAAAAACTATAATCTGAACTAACTTTACTATCCTAGTTTTGTCCCAGATAGGATTGTATACCCAAAATCTTACTTGTTAATTTTTTCAGGGCTCGTTAATTACATGACATTCTCAAATCAACCAATATTACTCATAGCTGATCACTGTACTAACATACCAATAAACTTCTTTTCCAGAGTATAAAATCGCACGGCATACCCCAATCATTGATATTAGACTCCGGAAAGTTCAACAAACTGGACGAACTATTACCAAAGCTGAAGGAAGGTGGACACCGGGTGCTCATATTTAGCCAATTCACTATGATGATGGACATACTGGAACCGTACTTGTCTATGAGAGGACACAGATACTTGCGGTTAGATGGAAGTACCGCTGTTACTGACAGGTATGAAAGAGTTGCTTTATAAAAAAAATAATAAATAATTTAGCATATTAAATCAATATATATAAAACTGTTCTGTTACTGACTGAGTGACTGAGGTACTGAGTGACTGACAGACAACGTACAGCCGTAACTACTGGGCGTAGAGAGCTGAAATTTGGAACATACATTCTTTAGGGGATGTAGGGGTGCACTAAGGAAGGAATTCCCGAAATTACCACGGGAACGGGAAATATAGGACTTTTTAGTTTGTATGAAAAATCATATTCCTTGAGTGCACCAATGTGAAACTTGGTGTAAAGGTTTTTCAATGTGGGTCTGGTTGTGTTATGAAAGTAATTCCCGAAATTCCCACGGGAACGGGAAATATATGATTTATTTATTATTTATTTATTTATTCATAAGGTACACCAACAGCATAACATATAATAAAATTTACAAGTAAAATTGTTACGGTACTTTTCTTATATGTATACCTATTATAGGCGTACACAACTTTGGTAAGAAAAGGAGTAAACAATTGTAATGAGTTCCCGAATACAATGAGATTAAATTAAATAACAATCATAATTAAAAATAAGAATTAAAAATTAAACTAAGAATAAAAATTAAAGATTTATGAATACAACAATTTCAATAATAAGATTAAAATTAAAAATTAATAACAATAATTACAATGTGATGCAAAATAATAATAATAAATAGAAAAAGTCAAACATTTTACATTTATACTGAAAACTTATAGATTTAGGATTTAAATTGAACAAAAAGTCTATTTTTAAATGCATACAAATTATCATTAAAGATATCCAGCTCAGGTAGTTCAGCAGAAATGAAATTGTATTGAGATAGCATTCTGGAGATTGGGTGATGAAAGCCCATGTTTGAACGACACTTAGGAATGCTGAAGATTTTGGTAATACGGTGTCTTGGGTAATTATATGGTATCGATAAATTTATTTTATTGAGAATGAAAGCACAGGAAATTTTGCCATTTAGTACTTTATGCAGAAAAGTTAAGTCAGCAACAGAACGACGATTTCGCAAAGAGCACATGTTGAAGTGCTGCATTCTTTGCTCATATGGACGTCGATGCGATATGTATGGAGAAAAAAACGCAAGACTTCTTGTAAATGCCCGTTGAATGCTTTCGAGACGTTGAGAACTGGCATTGTACACAGGGTTCCATGCGACACAAGCAAATTCAAGATGTGAACGAACAAGGCTATTGTATAAAATTAGTTTACTAGAAGCTTTGAAGTTGCAAGTGTTCCTTTTAATAAAGCCTAGAATACGAGAGGCTTTACTTGTAATGTAGCTAACGTGAGAATCAAATTTAAGTTTGCTGTCGATGAGAACTCCAAGATCATGAACCTCACTAACCTTGGCTAGTAACCTACCATGCAACTGATATGATGTCTCGACGTGTTTAATTTTTCTCGTAAATGATATATGAAAACATTTAGAATAGTTTAAGACCATTGAATTAGAAAAGCACCAGTTGCTTACTTTATTTAAATCTGATTGTAGTAAGTGCACGTCATGTGGACTATTAATGGTTCTGTAAATCTTGAAATCATCGGCGAAAAGTGAAATTTGGCTATGTTCTACCTGCGAGACAATGTCATTTATGAACACCAAGAATAAGATAGGGCCTAAGTGGGAACCCTGTGGGACGCCGCTCTTTGCATAGTACGTAGTAGATTCACATCCATTAACTACAACAGCTTGTGGTCTATCATTAAGATACGTTCTAAACCAATTCAATAGAATGCCCCTTACACCGTATGATTTTAGTTTGGACAGTAAGATGCTATGGTTGACTTTGTCGAATGCACTTGACATATCAGTGTAGATAGCATCCACCTGGCCCCCTCTATCAAGTTCAGCAGCAATTTCAGACACAAAAGGAACAAGATTACTCTCTACAGACCGGCCAGTTCTAAATCCATGTTGGAAGTCGCATAGTGATATATTGACATGTTGATACAAAAATGGATATACTAAGGATTCAAATAGCTTGGCTAAACAGGATAATATAGCTATAGGTCTGTAATTTTTAATGTCGGCTTGATCGCCCTTTTTGAAGACAGGTGCGATACGAGTTTTTTTCCATTCTTCTGGGAAAATGCCAGTTTTTATGGATAAGTTTAGTATTAAGCTTAAGGGCAGGGTTAAAACTGTTCCACACCGTTTAATGAAAAGAGGTGGTATGTTATCTGGACCTGCAGCTTTTTGTGTATTAAGCTTGTTAATTTTCTTTTTAATTTCTTCTTCACTAAAAACTATGTTACTGATAACTCTTGAAGAAAGATTGTGTGATTGAAAAGAAGAATTTGGAGACGTTGTTGTTGATTGAGATGAGTAAACGGAAGAAAAGTGCGTGGCAAATAAATCAGCTATCTTTGGACCGTTTGAGACAGTATTGTCGTTCAATGTCATTGAAGAAGGAAAGGAAGATGATTTCTCGCGTCGACTTTTAATATAGTGCCAGAACATTTTAGGATTTCGACTAATGTTGGATTCTATAGTTTGCTTGTGTATGGAATGGCATATGTCATAAAGCTTGTGACATCGGTCTCGTAACAATTCGAATTCATATTTGTCCCTTGGGTTTCGATACTTTTGATACTGTTTACGAGCTTTAGCTTTTTCTTGGAAAAGTTTAATTAAATTTCTGCTGAACCATACCGGATATTTTTGCGACTTAATTTTTCGTTTAGGAACAAATTTCTCTATTACATCATATATCTTTGAATAAAAAATCGATAACATATTATTTACATCGTCAACACCATCGAAAAGCCTCAACCAATCAGCACCTCTCAAGTACGATTTAATTGAGTCATAATCGGCCTTAAAGAAGTTAAAATCGTTGCGCTTCTTAGAAGAGTAGTATTTATAGTGATGGGATAAGCAGAGGCAAAGAGCAAACAATACAAGGATGATGAGGATCTAGTTTGCTTATTGGACTAGAGGCGGAAGACACTTGAACACCTTCAACGTTTGTGATTATTAGATCCAAAATCTTGTGATTGGCGTTACAAATATTGTTGATTTGGCTAAGAGCATTTAAGGATAAAAAGTCTACTAAGTTGTAGCCAACACTATTATTATAATTGGACGCTATCATATGTGAGTTTGCGTTATTAGAATGCCAGTCGATAAAATTCAAATTAAAGTCACCTAAGATAATGACATTATTACCCTGATTCAAGACATTATCAACATTGTTCAAGAATGTTTATAATGTCTTGTAATATATTATGATGTTTTAGTTTCATGAAAAAATCCCATCCTTTGCGTGCACGGATGTGATACTTGATATAAAGGTTCCTCAATAAGTGTCTGTTTGTATTATGGAAGGAATTCCCGAAATTCCCACGGGAAGAGGTTAGACTTTTTAGTTTGTATGAAAAATCTTATTCCTTGAGTGTACGGATGTGATACTTGGCATGAAGGTTCATCAAAGAGTGACTGGTTGTGCTACGAAAAAAATTCCCAAAATTCCCACGGGCACGGCAAAATAATAATTTTATTTTGTATGAAAAAAACTTATTCCTTGAGTGCATGGGTGTGATACTTGGTATATAAAGGTTCTATAAGTGGGTGTCTGGTTGTATAGTTTCTGAAATTTCCACGAGAAGGGTAGTTAAGCGCATACGAAGTTGCGGGATAAAGCTAGTTGTTAATAAATTAATGAGTCAAAATCAGTGTTCAAATTATGTATGATAATAGGATTTGACTAAAATCAAAAACTAATATTTATTAAACGATTAATGGAATATTTATAATATTTTCATTTATTTTGATTTCTTAAAAATTTAACATTGTTGCTAGCGCCATCATCACAGATGGAAAAGCAGGGCGCAACATACTATTTAGTTAATTTAAAATACACTGGATAAAATGGCGATTAAAAGGCGTTTTTTTAAACCACAAAGTTTATTAACTGATTTTTAATGTTTTTTTTTTTTGTTTACTCCCGTCTAATAATTTATCTTTCTTATAAACTTCCAGACAAGACCTAATAGACCAGTACAATGAGGAGGACATATTCTGCTTCCTGCTGTCGACGAAGGCGGGTGGTCTGGGCATCAACTTGACTGCGGCGGACACTGTTATTATACACGATATCGACTTCAATCCATACAACGACAAGCAAGCTGAGGACAGGTGCGAATTGTTTTGTTCTTTAGCAAAAAATATTACAAAAAGTTTTTTTTTACAAGGAAATTAATATCCGCTAACATGGTCACTCTAAATTACCATTAAAATAAAGATGACTACGCGCTACTACAAAACATCTTGTAGTACGACGTCGTAGTATTGTCAATGAAATGCCGCTTCGTAGTAGCTGCGCTCATCAACAGCGACTATTTTTTTTAAAGTTTGTGGTTCCACTATTTCTACTTTTTTGTACTGAGCGACGCTAAAATAAATATGCAGGTACGTTTATATCGTATCAAAGAAACTATCATTTAAATTTGGCTGGTATAAAAATCAACCCTGTTTAAAATAGCCATTACAAACGTGCGAATTAAGTCATAAATCATTGTTTTTGTCACTTTAACACACCCCATGAGAACTGTAAGTGCGAATGAACAATCGGACAGAATATTTTATGATTAAGGTATAGCAGTTCCTGCGGTTTTAAACAGGTAACTTTTGTCTTAAGCGTTCCTAAATAGAGCCGAAAAAACATGGAATCGCTACTTTAAATGAAATCTCTTAGAAAAGCGGTCCTCGACATTTGTTTACTTGTTTAATAGACAGTTGTTATTTATGAACATTATTCATGTGGCTTATTGGCTTAGTAACTTCGTAGCCAAGGGAAGAAACTCATGATTCTAAAATATATTTAATTATAGAAGGGTTATGGTGATAAAATTAAAGAAGTTGAAAACACAATGGTATATTTATTTGAAGTCGTCGTGGCGCTGTGGTTACTGTGTGTATCATACGATATCACAGTTTAAGCAACGTTCGGCGTGGTCGGTACTTGGATGGGTGACCGCCGACCATTCATATCGCACGACAACTTCCGTGCTTCGGAGGGCACGTTAAGCAGTCGGTCCCGGGTGCTGTATACTTGTATACAGTAGTCGTTAGGGTTTGTCAGAAGCCCTGGCACTGGCCAGCTTGGTGGATTATGGCCTATACCTCCTTTTCACCCAGGGGAGAGACTCATGCCCTGCAGTGGGCTCATTACAAAGAGTTGTGATGATGATGATGACAGCTATGTAAAAAATCCATCAATGTTATAAATTACCTATTGTTCAGATGTCACCGAATGGGGCAGACCCGCGAGGTGACGATATACCGGCTGCTGAGCGCCGGCACCATCGAGGAAGGAATGCACCAGGTCGCGCAGGAGAAGCTCTCGCTGGAGAAACATGTCACTGAAACTGATGGTACGATTATTTGCTATATTTGGCCTTGTGTTATGGAAAATTTCTTAATTATAAATCATTTATTCATAACTCAAACAAAGATTCCTAGTGGAGAATCACTTACCAATAAGTATGATCGAAATCAAATGCTAGTTTATCATGGGTAAAAAATAGGAGAATAACCTACACAAATAGCGTTATTATTGCTTCTGACACAAGTTTTTACATAATTTCTTGATTGTATTAGTTTTTACTCTACAACCAGTATTTTGGGAGCGACAAGGTGTAGAAAGGGAAGAAGTTATTTATTTTAAGGAAGCGGCAAAATAAGACTATGTTGATTTAAATATTTGTGTGGCTAAACACTATGTACTAGTACCTAATTCAATTTCAGTAAGAATGCAAGCTGGCCATAATTTGTTAATTTTTTATTTATATTGTTGTAATTTTGAAATGCTTTTTGCAACAATGTTTTTGTCTTATTTAGAATCAATTAAGAGAAGTTTTAAAAAACTTCCAATTTTTAATTTCAGAAAACGAGCCCTCAGAGCAAAAGAATGTGGTCCGTCTACTCTCAGTTGCGTTGGGTTTGACCTCACCCAACAAATGATTATCAGCCCCCAGCGCTGGCTCAAGCAAACACAAATAATGCTACCGGGCCAATGTGCAGACCGTTACCTAAGAGTACTCAGAACCAAGTGTCCATTAGTGTGTGTTGAAAAGTGGAATGTTAATAATGATAATTAACTAGTGTAAACAGTTTGTGCTATGATGCTTCTTGATTTAAAGGTAAACTTCAACTTGAATCTGGATTTCACAAAAAAGTTTTAGCTTTTCGTACTTCTCCAATGATTTCTTATATTTTGTATAATTTTATGATATCTGGTGTATGTTAAGGACGCACATTGTATTTGTTACATGTAAACATGTACGACATAGTAACAGCCCGTTCACACATTGTCCGTTTTACTGGATACGTTTTACCAGGCACGCTTTTTTTTCATCGATGGCGCATGGAGTTTTATGAGCGACTTCACATATGGCACAGTATTCAGTATATACGGTATTTACGGTACAAAAAGATATCCAGTAAAACGGATCATGTGTGAACAGGCTGTTATTGTTGCAGTGAAATAATAACTATACTATTAATTTTAAAATAATGAAAGGCTCAATTAATTACTAAATTTCGATAAATAAATTGATTTTTTTTATAAAGTAAACAAATGTAATCGTAATATTCTTCCGAATTTGGCAGTGGGCAACTAAAAGTAGATCTGATTAATAATATAAATAACATTACTTAGCCAATTGTCAGCTTTTGCGTTTAATTAATAGTTAAGCTGTTTTGTGCAACCTTATAAGGAAGAAACCAGACTGATAAAAAACAAAGTTTTTATATGTATACAGGGTGGAATTTTTGAATGCCTCTAAATAAAAGAGATAGCTTTTACTCCAAAGAAACATTCCTATATTTTGGAAAAGAAATAAAACTGCATTCAAAGATTTTCGAAAATTCGCTTGCTTCACCCGGGAATCAAACCAACTAAAATCTGTAAAAATGACACCCTGTAATTTTATTGAGGGTGTCGATCGTTAGGGTCAATCACAACTATGAAATCTCTCTACCATACTAGGTTAATTTAATAAGAGAAAAACCATAAAATCTTCATTTTTAGATTTTAGTTGGTTCGATTTCTAGGTGGAAAAATCTTTGAATGCAGTTTTATTTCTTTTCTAAAATAAAGGAATGTTTCTTTGGAGTAAAATTGGCTATCTCTATTATTTAAAGTACTTTCCCTCCGGGGGGCATTCAAAAGTTCCACCCTGTATATAATGCTATCTCCCAATATAATGCAATAGTGCACAGAAATATCTTTTTATACTAAGTATGAATTCTTGATGTGTTTATTTAATCACAGTTTATATAAAACATGGACCTTTCCATGAACATCTTTGTCATTTGAACAGTATAATCAAAAAACTATGATTAGTAATGTTAATGAAACTGAGATACAGTGACGCCTGTGAAAAACCAACTTTATTTAAATTTAAAATAGAAAAGATTTATAATAGTTATCATATCACCTAAATTGTAATGAATCCTAAAAGACTTAATACTTATTTGTTATTTGTCACACCCTATGATAATTATAAACTAAAGTTTACTTAAATTCACTTTGTGTTATTTTTATTTGGAACGAAATATACTGCCAATGTCACTTCTAACATTTTAAAAGACCACATGATTTCTTGCCATTATTACATTGAATACTTCTTGCTTCATATTTTTAATTGAAATGTACCTATCTATATGAAATAATTGAGCTTAGACCTAAAATGTTAAATAACTGATCTTTAGTTCTTAGTAAATATATAAAAAAATAGGTTTATATACACACAGCTTCAATAAGGAAATTAGATAGAATTAAAAAAAAAATGTGATAGACAACTTTTTACACCCTCAATTAAAAATGTATAACCATAATTCATTTTTTTTGTCTGATGACATGTGCTTAGTCTTTTCAGAGGCAATTAGTTATTCCTTCAGACTGGTATTTAAACTTATAAAGAAAAGGACATACCACCAAAGTGACTGTTAAGTTATACTTAATAAATATTCTTGATAAGTTTATTTAGTTATTTATTATTTTTTATACAATTTTCTGTTTAAGTAGTAAATTTAGTTAATTACTTTAGAATAGACATTCCCTTAACATACTTTAATTTTTGAATGAATGAGGAATTTTCTGACAGCTCATAAAGATAAGTTCAAAAAACCTCTATAGATGGCACTTTTAAAGAGCCGAAGGCGTTAAGTCTGTATACTATAATGTAGGTAAGTGGTATCTATCATCTATGGTTAATTATAAGTTCGATTTCTGATACAGACGTCAATTAATTTATTTTACTTTTAAAAACGCAGTGTGGAATAAATGGCTATATGACAGACAAAACTTCGCATTTTGTAAAGCGCCATCTATCGAAGCCTTTTTTACCATTTTCGTACCGTTTTGTTTTTAATGAGCTGTCAGAAAACCCCTAGTAAGTTTTAAATAAATTCGAATTTTGTAACTATGGATTTATATTGAAATTTTATTCAGTAATTCAACATAGTTCTTGAAAATTTAAGTGATTAGGGTTATTTTTGGTTGTAAAATATGTTTGGTTAGTGTTCTCTTACAGCATGTTATTTTTGATTATTGTTAATTTAAAATGATTTCTTTTTAGCCCTTTTTGCATTGCTACAATAAATACGCCCATCGACCATAACCAGTATTATGTGCTATGTTCTTCGTAGGTTACACATGTGCACCAGCAGTAGACACATCTTTCTAAATTCTGTTATATGTCAAATGAACCTTACTGATTTTATTCATACTGTTGAATGAAGTTAAAATTGTCACCCTATGGTACTGTCACCTATCGTAAAATAAGCACGAATTTATTGCAGCGCTCCAGTGAGACACTTTCTTATGAAACCTGTTGATATTAGGATATTTGGCAACGGGTATGTCGAATTGTAACAAATTAATTGAATTGAGTACTGCATCTAGCCACATTGGTTCTCATTTATACAGGGTTAATTTTAATTAGCGCATCACCGCTTGCAGGCAGCCTCTCCACACCAATCCTTACAACATTTGTTCTACGACTTTTTACAAATCTTGATAAAGAACACAAAAATTTAAAAAAGGTTCGCTTTTTCTCCTAACTCTACATTTTGTAAGAAGTGCCTATTATTATTTTGAAGCGATATTTCATTACGCAAGGTGTGTGGCATACCTACGCTCAGAGTAAATAAAGCTATGCCACTAAACCAAGACTGTAAATGTTTTTTGTGTGTGAAAACAATTCTTTAAAACCTATTAATTTTGATAAGTTGTAGAACAAATGTTGGGATTGATGTGGAGGGGCTGCCGGCAAGAGGTGTTGAGCTATTTCAAATTTATCCTATATATTGGATTGATGAGTATTTAAAATGATTGCATTTTCTAAGAGAAGAGTGATTTGATACTGGCTATCAGTTTAAATATATTTATTTTTGTTATATCTCTTTAAGTGAAACTCCAATTGATCATACAAAATATTTATGAAATGTGTTTGTGAATAGTCTGATGATTTTTATAATTGACAGTTTGGTTTGACATCAATAATTATATGTATTTTGTATTTCTCACTTTGTTTCAAATAATTTCAGTTTACTAAGAAATATATAGATTTAAAAGCACCGATATTGTTTTTTTTTACCTTTAACGACCTCAGAACATAAGTAGAAAATTTTATTAAATCGAATCATAACTTGAGCTGCAGAAAACAAAGCTCTCTTCCAAACGAAAAATAAATACTCAGGGCACAGCCACATACCCATGTAATTAATTGTATTACATGGATCTGTGGCTTGATATGGGCTCCTTAATTATCAATAAACCCCTCAGACAATATCTTATCAACTACATGGCCCCAAACTAAATGGATACCATGTACCGAACTAGGAGGGATTCTAGAAAATAAATACATTTATTTATTTATTTATTTATTAGGTATATCAACAGTAGTACATACATAAACATTAAATTAACAATTTTGACACTTTGTCTTGTACTTATACAGACATATACATATACAGTGTGTATATTTCATCCAAGTATAGTACGTTAAATTTTATCGACAAAATACTATACAAAGGGGGGTCGCACGTCTTTGAATGACAGCCATTTTAAAATTTAATATCTCGTATTTCTACGAGTTTACTGAAACTATTTTTTTTCATGTTTTATATCGCCCCCAAACTTAAAAGTTATTTGAAAGATTATGATATTTGCTAGCATTTAAAGTAATTTTTGTTACGAAATAGTGCATGAAATCCTTTAGTTTAACCGAAAAACTTTGAAAAATTTCACTAGTTTGTAGTTAATATGCGCTACCTAAAATTTTTCAAATAACTTTTAAGTGTCGTTGACGTCTGTCGCGATTTTATGGAAATTCGTGAGCAACTTTCATAGCCGAGTAGCTTAATCAGCAATAATCACAGGATCAAAGATGGAGGGTTAACGTCAAACTGAACCCTACCTCATTTGTGATTGACTTCGTAGGTGTCTCATTCGTCAGTGATTCAAATGTGACGCTCGATACCTTACTCGATATTTGTGATTCTTTTGTTTCTAGGCTTAATAATACTTATATAATAATAATAAAACTCTTTATTGTACACCAACATGGTCACACAGTTAAAAATAAAAATAATGATCACAATTAACATACAAAGGGCGGCCTTATCGCCGAAGCGCGATATCTGCCAGGCAACCAAGGCATTGGTGCAAAATTAATGTGGGTGAGGTGTACGGCTCGTAAAATAAACTACATACGAATAATTACATAAACGTTTACATAAATACTTATGTATAGGGCGTCTCAGTAAGAGTGCACTTTTTCATTTTAAAATTTAAACAAGTATTTTTTGATAGAGTTGTGGTATTTTTATTGTATTATAAAAAAGACATGTTCCGATTAAGTATGGAATAAAATATCCGGCAAATCACTACTATGGAGTCTTGTGAAATCTAGGGGTTTAAGCGAATAAACCCGAAACAATTATTTAGCTCAAATCGTAAATCCAACGCGTCATCGGCGAGATACAGCCACATCTCTGTGCAAAAGAAATGGAAAGGGGTTTGAAAATTTTTGGTGCACCTTCTGTCCGCCATTTTGATTTTTTTTCGATTTTGCGTCGCACTATAAAACTTATATATTTCGATTGCTGACATACAGACGAGCAAAAAATGTTATATAATATATGGGTCTATAACGTCACGTTTTGGAGACAAATGGAAAACAATTTTGCTAAATAATTCCAATTTTTATTACATTTAGTCGTTGAAATACCTCTCAGAATGTATCAAATTAGCATGAATGTTTGTAGTGTTATCTTGCACATTAGTTAAGAGTAAAAATAACTGGTTTTTACACCTACCTATCTGAAACCTCACAATGCCATATTACCTCGGCAACGCCGGCGCTGCAGTAGGTACGTAACTTTATTATTCTAGTAACTTACAAGAAGTAATGACAAAGATTACTAAAGAGTTAGTACGTGTAATGATATGATTAAGAGTGTTCTTTTTTAGAATTCTTTTACATTTGCTTATACCTATTCGGAAATGCGGGAAAGAGAAAGACGCGTCATTTCAACGCCCTATCATATTTAAGTCTGTCTTTAAAACCTTGCGTACACCTCAAAAAAAGTGTAGCCCTTGCGTACACCTCAAAAAAACCTACTGATCGTGTTTATATAAATCGGATCAGATCACATCAATATTGGCCGAGTGAAAGAAAAGAGATGCACGCTTGCAAATTCAGTCCAGACATCAAAATCACGGCGTTTATTTTGTGTACATACTGCTCGATAGCCATTTAAATGGCAGAAACAAAATTATAGAGCATTACTGTAATTGCCTGGTTGGTAAAAGAACCCTTGGATGCTGTGCACATGCCATGACTATTGTATGATATATGGCATGGGCACGACAACAAGAAACGCCACTGCTACACCCTGCAGCCTTTTTAGATGGCATATTCAATGCTAATGTAATAAATGATAGCGATGATGATTAACCCAGTTCTTTTATGGGTATATGGGGTCATTTAACCTACAGCCCACTCGAGAAGAAGAAGATGGGCTTGTGTATACACTTCTACAACACGGTTCCCCATGACATACTGGAACTTCCGTTTTAACAAGTTTAAAAAGGTTGTCAAGCAGAAATTACGTCAAAAAGGCAACTGACTTAAAGTGGATGACTTCTTAAATGAAAAGGAGCCATGGGTATGAAAGAAACGCCCAGCTCTTTGCCAAATGTGAGACTTATAAGTGATTATAATGTAAGTTATAAAGTAGAAAGTGTTTCTGGAGAATTTCCTAAGAAATAAATATTTTTTCTTGTCTATTCTAGTCCTAGCGCCATAGCCTCAATAATTAATACTGGGAATTAAAACTTATTTATATAAATGCTAACTCTGAAGTTTTATTTCAAAATGATCGCGTGGCGTCCCGAACTTCATTAAGAGTAGGTAATTAAGTATGTAAGTACTAAATTTTTTTGCTAAAGTAGCTATAACTGCATTCAATAACAAAAAGTTATAGATACCTACACAACCTGAATTGCCACAGAGGCGTTGCGCTCTATGAGCACAATTCATTTTAACGCGTCTAGCCGGCTGGGAGCGCGGTGTGGCGGCGCGGCGGCGTTGCCGGGTTGATATGGCATTGTCAGGTTTCAGATAGGTAGGTGTAGAAACAAGTTGTTTTTACTCTTAACTAATGTGCAAGATAATACTACAAACATTCATGCTAATTTGATACATTCTAAGAGGTATTTCAACGATTAAATATAATATAAATTGTAAATATTTAGCAAAACTGTTTTCCCTAAATATCTCTAAAACGTGACGTTTTAGACCCATTTGTTATATAACATTTTTTGCTCGTCTGTATGTTAGCAATCGAAATATACAAGTTTTATAGCGCGACGCAAAATCAAAAAAAAAATCAAAATGGCGGACAGTAGGTGTGCCAGGCTCCATACAAAAATTTTCAAACCCCTTTCATGAAAAGAATTTTGATTGAGATTCGCTTGACGAGAATCTCAATCGGAAGCTCGTTCCATAACGACTCCGATCGTATAAAAAAAGGCTTTCCTAAAAATGTGGATGTGTGCGATGGTGTCGCCAGGAGCAAAATCGATGAAAAACGCAAGTTTCGGTCGTTATTGGTATACCGATAATTTAAGGGGTCTTTTAGGTACGCAGGTATCGCTTTATCGCACAGAATACGGTAGACTAGAGAAAGAATGTGAGTATTCCGGCGAAGGCGAATAGGAATATTTAGTGACCAATAAATAAAAATTGTCATTATTTACGGCATTTTTTTACCACATTTGCGTTCTTGCTCGGTAGTAGATTTTGATGACCGGCGGCGGAGCTTTTCCCTCCTTTTATCTTTTTATAGTCGAACTCCATCGTCTCTACATCAAAATCCATTCTGTAGGTAACTGAACTTCGGTTTTCACTGTAGGTAATCTTACCAACATCGTTTGCAAGATAGAAATCTTCGAAGTGATAGACCTATTCCGCTTCATACAAAGTTCGGCTTCTTGGTGAAACTCATCCGCGGATTTAAAGACATCTTTCAACTTTTCTTGAAAGCCTTGGAATTAAAACTACTTTTGAAGGTGTTATAGAAGGTATTAATTCGTGGAAGCATGATCACCTTTTCCAGGAGTATTACCTACTGAAAGTCACTGTATGTGCCACGGGTGCTTTAAAGACTCTCGTCCACTTTATACTTTTTCTTTGCCAAAGTGTTACGTTGGTTGGTACTGATTTAATTATTATTATGTTTTTAAATTTGGATTAAAAAGTGAAAATAAACAACTTACTTACCTACATATTGCTGTAAAAGGTTTTAGATCAAATATCCTTTTTGAACAACGTTGCTATTCATTAATCAACGGAGCCATACAAATCGTGATACGTAGGTACTCGAATAGCGCCCCCCTCTTCCTTTTCTTACCGCGTATGTTTGCACGGTGCTGAAGATTGCATCGTCCTTTCTCTTTGTACGTGACATTGCAACTGGTAATAACATTACGGAATTACATTTCGCGGTTGCGCACACGACTAATATTTGATTTGCATTAGTGTAGGATGTAACTGTATGCATTGGTATGGCCAAGCTATATACAAAAAGATAATTCAGTAAGGGTCAATATTTTTCGTCTTATGTATTTCCTAAATAATATCAAGAGAGATGGCTACAATACAGTGGAGTCGTCATCAGAAGTTACGATTAAATTTTTATTTTAAAAATTTAATCGTAACTTTTTAAAAATTTAAAAAAAAATTTAAAAATTTAATATTAAAATTTTTTATTAAATTTTATTTTATTGATATAAGTACTTACAGTTTTTATCAGGAGTAAGTGCCCGTCGCGGCAGAGAACTAAAGTGGTGCTTGGCGAGCCTAAATTTCATCTTCGACAATAGATAGTAAAATGTGATGTGAGTAAAAAGCCGCTTGGTCAATAATACTACAATCCTGAATATAAATATTCCTAAACATTAAATTATCGGTAAAAGTTTATCTTAGATACCTACTATTAGGTACACTTACATTTGTGTAGGTACATTTGGCGAAGTGTAAGTAAATAGCTCGACCATCCTGAAGCTTGACCTAAAAGGTGATGCAATTTACTCTGGTGTGCCTGGCTACCGACATCCCGTCGTATATTTTTTTAAATAGTGTCTAACTTTTTTATTTATCACATGGCTGTATGTAAAACAACCTACAAATTACGACCTTTCTTATGATATACTTATTACACTCCGCTGTTCCTCTTCTGGATAATTAGTAATCTAAGGTAAACGCTACCGCAAGTGGCGGTACGAGCGGCCAACTTATTTGGGTTTTATTTCAATCATCCTTTTTTTACAAATTCCAGGAAAGAGATATGATTTTTTACAAATAGCTACTAATTTCTGGTCAATTTTCAAAGCATATTCTATTGATGTGGACGCGCGGCTGAAATGTTGATTATTTTTTTTATTAGTGACAAAACCTAAATTCCTAATTAAAAACCTAATTTCCTCTATTCATGTCCTGTCCTTACTGGGTTGCCTGGCAGAAATCGCTTTGAGCGATAAGGCCGCTTTTGTGCAAATGTTTTAAAATGTGTTGTGAAATGTTACTAATGCTGTGAGTGTACAATAAAGAATTATTATTATTATTAAAACCTGGTCTGACTTGAGCTCACCCTCAACTGATGGCAAGGGTAGATAAAATTAAAGAACGGAAGGAACTGGCTGTACTAAAGGGTCTCTTATTAGAGGGTAAGTGCTAGTCAGGCTGACCCTGAAGGGCCCACCACCAAGCACACAAGCGCAGAAGCCCTTAGTCGGAATAGTTTCATACAAGGACGGTAGTTCACTACAAGGACGGTAGAGTCGAGTCGAGTCGACTTAGCCTCCAAATGTCTTTCCTCCAGGACTGGTCTTTCTTTAGCCTGACCTGATCTGATTACTTCATAAATTAATTCGAATGCAGGTTGAGTAACTAATAAAAAATAACACTACCTACTAGTTAAGTGTTTTCTGATGCTGACTGTACAAAACCGGTAACTTTAGTTCCTAATAATTATCCCGATACAATTTTCGTTCGCCGACACGACCCTGCCCTCTAATTGAACTCTAAGTACCGCCATTAAGAGCTGAACTATGCAGCCGAGATGTAGAGCAGTGATTCAATGCTCGAGCGCTTGCGCCGCTGCGTGATGGCCGTTTTCCGGAGACGGTCTTGTCGGGTTTAATATACGCGAGTATTGTAGCACCGCCGAGTTCTGTAGCTGTGTGTCGTGTTTAGAAAATAGGCGTATGGAGGTGCGCGCGCGCCGCCTCAGTCGGCAAGCCGCCCGGGCGGTCGACACACGACCAGAGTCGGCGTGACGCAGCGTACCGCGAACAATAATCATTGCAGTGAAATACACGCGACTACGACAACGAACAAACACGCTAACGCACGATTCTGGTAAGCTAAACATCACTATCATTTTTTAAATAGCCGTCCATGCCAAATTAGTGAAGATATTTTCGGACATGCTGCAATGTCCGCCATATAGAACTGCGCTTTTTCGTAGTTGAGTTTTTCCGCGTGAAGCAACCTGGATATGTCACGTTAAAATTGATCTGCTGAGCGCGATGACTCACGATAAATAGAAGCAGTGCAGCGACAACATCAATCTACTCCTACATTGCCTGATTGTATCTAATTATTCGATAAATGCTGTATTTGATATGAAAGTGAGCGTACAACTCACTGAATTTATTTATAAAGTGGTGCTTTATTACGACTAGAAATCTACTTATTGCTTGAGTAACAAACAAAAAATAGATTTTCTCGTATTCTCGACTCGATGGCTAATAGTCGGACGCTCTGATGGCCTAAATACCGACAAGTTTAAAACGTAGATCCCACGTTCGTAGAGCAAAGAAAATGTGTACTACCCGCCGAGTAAATACACTGAATATACGTTCAGTTTCCGGTTTGCACTAAAAATAGTTTTACGGTTTAGTAACTTTATAAATATTGTTTATAGGATGCAATGATGTTTAATCCCATGTATCTTTAAACATAAGTTTTAGTCTGTACAGTCGGGTTCGTATAACTTCTGATTTATTTATACTTTCCGAAACTAATTAATCAAATAAATATAAAATGGTAAGCTTTGGGATTCACGTTTCCATAGGATTATGATAGATTTATTATAATTATGTTAGTTCAAATTAAGCTTCTCGGCTTTCAGCTGACATTAACTATAGAACTACGAATATTATGTAGCGGTAAACAATGTCAACAAATACAGATTTAATGAAAATAGATGACAATTAACACCTTCCTTTTAAGACGTACAGAATTTTCGACGGTTACTTCATTATTCTTATTAAAATATAATGCATCTATGGTCTATACTCTACATTTCAATGCCGCTGTCTGATAAACCGTGTAACTAAAATGTCTTGCACACAATTCAGCCAGGTCGTTCACCTTTGAAAATGGCGTTAGTCGAAATTACCAAAGGCCACTGCTTGCGAGTTCTTTCTGACTGATTTGTTGGTATTTCAGCATCGCGTTTAGGTAATCCTTAAGGAGGTCGAACGGTAGCTGAAGGGATATATACAATATTATTGCGTTAATGGTAGTTACAGCAAAGTATTTACTTACATTTCCCTAATTAGTTGGCTTTGAGAACTTTTTCGTGTTAGTCTAGTAAAACTTCTATGTTTCATACTGAATGATAAGATTATTAGAATTAAGATATCAATAAGCAAAATATCAGAAACTAGCTGTTGCGCGCGGTTTTACCCGCGCAATTTCGATTCCCGCGGGATTTTCGGGATAAAAAGTAGCCTATACGGATTCGGAAGAATCCCTCTAAGTAATGGTAAAAGAAATTTTGAAATCGGTCCAGTAGTTTTTGAGCCTATTCAATACAAACATACAAAAATGCAAAGGTTTCGTCTTTATAATATTAGTATAGATCAAACAAATTACCAACCTAATATGTAAGTATTGTCAAAATTCTCAAACAGACCCATTTGTTAACATAAATTTGAATTAATTTTAGATTTCGTTTTGAAATCTTTGCAGGGGATATCGTAAGCAATTAGTGAAAAATGTAAATAAACAAAGAGTGACAATGAAGCTCTATCTTTAGCTGGGTTAAGAAGGGTCCAAGCTGTCTTAACCTTATAGGTGTATAGCTTTTTAAATAAAGATTTTAAAAAAAAGAAGGGTTCATGTAAATTCGGCGTGGAATAGCCCTACAGTCCATGGAAAAGCGTGTCCTATAAAGTGACACGACGGCGTGACCCCCGCTTTTTGTTTGGGTCCCGACCACCCTTCATATGCCTACCTAAAATCTGCGGCCAAGTATTACCGTTCTAGTGGAGATGTGTTCCGGCAATATTTATAAAATACACAATTTTCTAATCAGTTCTTTCGTCTTCGACCTCGTCTTTACATCAGGTGTAATTGAATAATCAAGGAATGTAAAGCTTTAAAAAAAACCGACTTCATTTTAAAACTTTGACTGAAGTAGAAGGTCGTCAAGATAAACGATCTCCGAATTCATACATATTAAAAAAAATATATAAAGGACCAACTGTAAAGTATCTTCTATCATATGAAATAAAAATAATCAAAATCGGTTCTCCCAGTCAAAAGTTATGAGGTAACAAACATAAAAAAAAAACATACACGACGAGTTGAGAACCTCCTCCTTTTTTTGAAGTCGGTTGAAAAAAGGAAAGCTTTATTATGAAATTAGTATGAACGGAGTACCCATTTCTACCTGCGTAAGCAAAGTCTCCAAATTTTTCCACGTGGTCCGTCTTCGGACAAATTGCAACTACTTTCAAGATGGCAGACTTTTGTGAAGGATATTTGCTTTCTGGTCAGCTTCTCTGTCTTTTACAACACGCTTACCCATGATATTTAGTCATCCATCAGTTAGCTCTTTCAAAAATTATCATGGAACTACATTTTTTCTACGAAATTATAGGTTTAGGAGAATCATTTTAAAAAAGTGCCCAGTCAAGTGCGAATTGGACTCGACCACTGAAATTTCTATGGGTAAAATTACAATTTTCAGATTTTATTAATTTACTGGTAAGTTCTGTAAGTTCTCGCTTCTTGATTAATGTAATTATTCAAACAATAAATAAGTAAATTGATGTGGATCGTATAAAACGTATGAATATTCATTTTGACTTAAATGATAGAAAACCGCATAGCTTCGATGAGTATTCACAACGTTCAATAGACTATTATAGTCATGATTGTATGAAAATTGAATTAAAAAGTGATTTAAGTATGTTGGGGCTAAGAATTTTATTCAGCAAAAAGTAAATTATCCTAACACCAACAATTAATGGCTCCTAATTAAGCTTGGCAATGAATTTATTTATTTACACAAATTGTTCAGAAATAGTATATACGACGTTTTTCAACACACTTGTGAGTAAAAGACAGACATACGTGGTCATAAAATAACAAACACACTTGATAACAAAGCTGTGAATTGTGATTGAAAAATGGCACCGAACTTCGCGCATGCGCGTAGGTTTTTTTTTCCGCCAAATGTGTCAATGGCTGTATGGCATATACAGCCTATTTTACATGAAAATATTTAATTTGGAGTGGTAAATCCAAATATTTTAATATTTTGTAACAAATTATTGTCAATTGTGAATAATTTGTTTGATATACACTTTTGTTTAACTAATATAAGGCGTAAACATTTTAAAATGTATATGGATTTGAAGTGGTATAAAACCTCTTTGTTGTTTCTGAAAAAATTTAATGTATAACCCGGATCAATAAAATATGCTCTGTTTACTCGCATTTAATTTGCACAAAGGTACAATTCAACTTTGTAGGATTCATTATATTATGCACTAGGGTATAATATATTATGCACGCGTGACTTATAGCCCAGTTTATAGTTCTAAATTCAATAGAATAACGCTCACTTTACGAGCAAGTGTGTTGAAAAGTTTGTTTCCAAACTATAACTTACGTTGAACACACATACTATTTTCCGCAGAAATTTCGTTTTTCTTTAGAGCTTCTGGTCTTTAACTTCCAGTTCGAACTATTAATTTATTTTAATTTGTTAAAAGTGCAAGTAATTATTAATCTCAGGCTCTATCGCAATAAACAATGCGTGAAATTATTGAACTAGGTATATCAAACAAAATTATCGCAATCAATCATTGTAACTCTGACAATACTAGACAAAAATCAGTTTCGAACCGTTATTGTTAGATCTGAATAAAAATATTCAATATTAAAACATTATTTCCTAATGGATAATAGGCGCGGGTTGGCGCGAAAAGCGTAGGATGAAGAAAAGGCGCGAATGCGGAGGCGAGTGGCCATGATGTTTGGATTTGATGCAGTCCACCTTGGCAGTACTGACAATATTACTGTCAATATTTCGTTACACAAGTAATCGATATATGTGCACCTTACTTGATCGTGACACTAATTACAAGATACGCTTCGATGCTCGATGAACAGTTTCACTCTTGCGCATATCGCTGGCGTTAACAGATTTATATTAAACGCGTTATTTTAAGTACACCTAGCATTTGAATTTATATAGCTATTTCTGGAAGTAGTTCCTTTTCTACTAATATTAGAACTGAAATCAGCGAGGATGTTATATAGGTGGATAATTGTGAAACACCTTAAACGACTCGAGGAATTGAGCTGATTAAATTGTTAATTAATTATAAATGCCAAATCTATCCATTATAAAACCCCAAATGTCCCCGTTTTCAATCTGCGCTGTAAACAAAATAATGAATAACAAGGATTTCCAAAGATTTTCGAAACCCACTGTATAATTTGTATATCCGTGTAAGCTATGTTTTTCTTCAACCTACCTACCTAATAAAAAAAGTATTTTGACAATTCCTTTTAAGTTAACAAACACCGGAAAATGCATTGCAACTTGAAGTCTATTTAAGGAGTGTTTTGGTTTACTGTCTAAGTTATAGCAGGATTATTAAGTTATAGCTTTTGATATTTATAATTGCTATTTGCTTATTTAACAACATAGTATTTAGGTACGGTGCCGTGTTAAATTCGTTTTCCCATATCCCGGTACTATTGTTATGTCTTCTATAAAAACAAGGAAGTGTTTTATGTCCATGTTTTATAAATCACTAGCAATGTTTAATCACTCACCGAGAGACAGTATTTATTTCCTTTGAAACTCGGGTTCTTACCGTAGACTTTATGATACGTTCAGTTTAGGTACGGATGAGAATATTAATTTTGCTCTGAGGTAAGCGTTTCTTCATTGCCACTAAAACGACGCACGCGCTTGTTGGAATGAACGGCATCTGTCTGTTTTTCCTGACCACTACAGTCCTGGTACTTTTAAGCGTAATAGGTTTCTCGTGGATGGACATGTGCCTACTTAGTTTTCATAATTACCTACCGTCAGGTGTCATGGAAGACGATCGTCCCATTCTTACTTTATAAAAAACGTTATATTTTTTGTGTTACAGTTCTAATCCGCAGATGATTCATTAGATGATTAGACTTATATCCATTCCTCATAATACAAGGCAACCTAAAATGAGAATAAATCATTATTGCTCTGGCCTTGTTACAGAAATAAATTATTTTTCGTATTGATTACCTACATACGCAAAAGTTTGTAAGAATGAACACATGCTTGTTGATTGAAATTTCACGTAAAAGACAGAGCATGGTCTGGAATAATACATTCTATACTTTGATTCCTATTATTATCGTTATACATTAATATAATTGTATACTGATGTTTCCAAGGATTTGACTTTACGCGGGAAATAGCTTATAAGAAAAAAAAACAAAAAGTTCACAGGGCTTTGGATAACCATATTTTCCTATTTAAGTTTTTCAGAAGTATAATTTAGATGCTTCATTGTATCCTCGTCGAATTGGCTCCCCTCAATGCACGTTAAAGTTTAGACACAAAAACAAATTAATGCAAACCTGTTTTGATATTTTATTTTATTTATAAAAACATTAACCATTTTACAATAGTCTCTTAGTTTTTGTTTTTATTTATCCCTTTAGATACACACGTAATTAAATAAATCTTTCTTTTTATTCTGCTTTAAAACAACTCTACAAAAAATCTGGTTGCTGGCCAGCTGTTAAAAAGCAACATCATTCGCCATGTTTTTTTTAAGTACAAAGTTTATCGCTTTTTTACTCGACTTTTTTGCTTAAATATCTCGTCTCCTATCACTTACAGAGCAAGACTTATTATTTTTTGCCTCTATTCACTATGAGTCACGCGTTGCTTTGTCTGTAACTGCGTAGTAGATGTATACTTATGGATGGCTATGGAAATCTATATAAATATAGTTATTCAAATTAAGTACAGGGATTTTTAATGTATTCATAAGTAGACGATGCTATATAGAATATATGACAAACACGTGTTGTGCCCATTTTTACCCTTATTGTAGTTTTGTCTCATGGATTAGTTGTTGATACCTTAAGGTCATAAAATCGTAGGTAACTATAAATTAACCAATTGAAACACTTTTAAGGAAAGAAACAAAGTAAAATTCCATTTTTTTGGCAAAATTCCAACAATAAGATAAAATCGTAAAAAATCGCGTTGTAGTTATGTAACGCCATGTAATAGGTAAGTGCTTGTTGTGGGATTGCCAAAATATCGGAGCTACTATCTGTTATGTTTTATTTATTTAAAAAGTTGTTGCTTAAATTTTTTTTCTAAGCTTCTATGAACAATAAGTAGGGTCTGTTTGTTTAGAGTTATCATAAACGTTAAAAAAAATTATCTATAGAGGAAGAGAATCTCTATATTCTCAATACTTGCTCTACATATTTTAGTCTAAAAAAACTAATTTAAAAAAAGCGTAAAATTTAAAATAGCGTATTGTGTTCTATCTATCTTGAATGTAGTTGCTTATTAATTACCTTCTTTAAAAACTATTTGCATACATTTAAAAGCAAAAGTTATTAATTAACAAATAACATTAAATACATGAATAGTAAATAAAAAATATGGTAATAGTTTTGTCAACGAAATTGAAAGTTTTAAACTGAAAAAGAATAAATTAAATTAGTTTTTTGATAGCCATGCACTATCTGTGTGTCTTTAGAGATATAAAAGCTTTTTTTTCTTTTTTTCCTGCCAAAGAAATCATTTGATACCCTACTGGGACTCCCCTAAGGGCAATCTCAGGTAGGGAGGGGATGAATATTCATAGCACGACCTTGGACCCTGCACGGGAAGAAATCCCTGCCGACAGTGACAACTGCGCGCCGACGGATGCCACCGTGTACCCAGACAGTGTAGGAATCTCCGCAGTGAGCGATCCCACTGCGGAGCCTTACCCACTAAACACCCCCTTCTCCGATCCCTAACTAATGAAAGCTATTCCTAGATCAAGTAATGAGCTACAGCCCCGTGGGTCCGGGACTGCGCATAAGGCACCCTGACGGATAACCCGTTGTAAGACACTGTAAAGCTCAATAGCGAGTGTAGAGAATGACTAGGGCTGGGAACCCAAAAGGTTAACCAGGTCCGCGGTGAACTTATAGTCTACCTACAGGGTAGTAATTAACGCGTCACCTCTTGCAGGCAGCCTCTCTACATCAATCCAAACAAAATTTGTTCAAAAAGTGAATTTTCAACCGAGTCTACATTGGATGTTTCAGTGATGTTGTAAACTGCTTCGTAAATCGTCTCTGTGATAACGGATAGCCGGTGAAATTAACGCAACAAAAGGACCTTCTGTCCTAATACTATACGGTTATTAACAGGCCACAACTGATTGCTTATGTGACAGTAAGAGTGCTTAGGCATGAGCTGGTTGTTGTAAAAATATTTCTGAAAAAAATCGACAAAAGAATTAAATTAAGTAAAGGCATATTTAACATAAGTATTATTAATAAATTGTATGAGATTTTAAACGGAGATGAAGTTGAGTATCATCTTGAAATTATGAAGCTGTATGCATCGTGAAATATTGTGAAATGAACCTAACTTTAAGCCGTCGTTAATATCCCGTTCGTCAAGTTCATTGCAAAACAACATTATATGCACGTTCAATGTTTGTATATGGGGCAAACGAGCTCGTCGCTGACTTGATGTTAAGTAACTACCACCGCCAAAAGAAACAAAAACGTTGCCAGCCCTGAGACATTAGATGAGGTCTTTTTTTTACTTTTATTTGCAACCGAGTACATAAAAGGTAACAGCTATGTTATTTAGCAGTAGAAATAAGCTATCCCAATCAGGAAGGTATTTCCTTCCCAAACGGGAATTCTTCGCTAATCGCATAAACCCGTCTAGTTTAATATTTCAGGTATAAAGTAACATTACCATACTAATCCAATTCAATTCAATCATTTTATTTCGGATCATGTCCATATGTTAGTTACAAAAACCCTACTACCTATGTAAGTGTTACATGAGATTAAAAAACAACAGAAAGTTTATGAAATAATTAAATTAAAATGAAGTAAATAAAATGGTTTTACGTAAATACAAGTCAATTTATAACAATGAAATAAATTTAATAGTTGTAGGTTACTCGGTTACATGTCAAATGAAGCAGGATTATGAAGCAGGATAATCTTCCAAGAATAAAGTTTTCCGCGATGGTTTGATCGATCTCAGTGACAAAACAAAGAATGACTCGTGCGCTGTGACCTAGAACCCAAACATACCGCAATCACAAAAGGTCTTAAACACCTCATTACTAATATTGAACGTTTTGAAACCAAATTTAAAGACTATTTTAAACTATTTTTAGTGAAATGAAGTTACGTAATTAATTGCAGTGTGTGTGTGTCTGAGAGGGGCGTGGTAACGTGCGAACAAATACGATGATGTCATGCGGACGCATACATTTTACTGTGGATTTTCAAAGGCATTTAATAAATTATTTATTCTTAGAATCTAAGGTATTGCAGATCTATTTTCTTTGAGTACTATTCTGTTGCCGAACACAATGGTAACTTAGAAGAAATTATACATACATACATAACTTCACGCCTGTAACCCTTATGGGGTAGGCAGAACACCAGAGGTTATAAGACCATCTGACGTTTGACTTTGGAGATATTATAATGATGGAGAGTTCGCTCCCAGTCCAGCATGGAAGAAATTATAGTGAATAGAAATTATAATGAAAAGTATAATAAATAAAATAATAATATTCAACGGGACAGTATTAAATAAGATTTGTTCGTAGTGGACTTGGTCTATAA
Source organism: Stenoptilia bipunctidactyla (assembly GCA_944452665.1). Taxonomy (NCBI): domain Eukaryota; kingdom Metazoa; phylum Arthropoda; class Insecta; order Lepidoptera; family Pterophoridae; genus Stenoptilia; species Stenoptilia bipunctidactyla. Next base: position 25,361,787 of record OX101729.1, on the reverse strand, counting down.
GTATATTCTTTAATAGTCCTACAGTATATAGAGTTTTGATTACGTAGAGGTGCTAAATAAACAGGGATAGCACATAATATACTTAAAAACATTACTCTTACATTCAGACATTCGGGAGTAAATTAGGTAGAGTCTCCTAGACGCAAGTGCTATAACACTCGTTTACAGCATCCCAAACCAAAAGGTGAGATTGAGGTTTATCTAGGCATACCTAATATTGTCTTAAGTTTTCGCGATTCATACTATTAAATAAAACACTTTTTAACCGGATTATCGGATTTATCGGATTACCGGATTTATCGAACAGTCGCTCGTAACCACGGGGTCTGCAAAGACACCGAAACGTCGAGTCAAAATTTAAAATGTAAACATACGCGATAAATCCGGTTAAAAAGTGTTTTATTTACTAGGCATACCTTTTATAAATTAAAGTCCCACCCACGTAACATCAGACATGATCTAAGCTGGAAAAATACTGGTCAGATTATCATTTATTTTTCGTCAATGGTCACAGCGATTCATAAGGACTGTTTAGGCGCAAATTCAATGTTATTTTAAATCGCTGACAAATGACGAAGGGCGACAAAGAGCGACTGGGAGAAACCCATTGCTTTCCCTCCAGTGCATTTGAGCCATCTACATGGAAGAACGCTGCTGCCTGTTCTCTGTTTTTTGATCCTTCGTCAACTTATATGATACTCATGGTGATATATGGGGTCATACTATCCGGAGATATAGACATACTCAGTGGCGTGCAAAGTGCATATTTCAGAACAGATATTCTAAACAGTGGATTCCAATATTAAGTGCTCGATCTTAGATTTAAACTACATTATTTTCATGCGTGCGATTCGTCTGAAAATAAAAATGGAAATGAAAACTTTTTATTCACAGTACTTAGGTATTCTTATACACTTTGTGAACTGGATGAAGGCGGCGCGGGTCCGGGCGACAACACGAATCCTGGGGGAGGCCTCCGTCCAGAAGTGTGCATCTCTCGGCTCATAAAGATAATGATCGCCCATTATCCACCAATGTCTTGGTGTCTACTACTACTTCTGACCTTTAAGTTAAAGCGTTGAATTAAGTTGCAATATTCAATTTACTAACTGAGTGCTAGACTTTGTATAAGCAGGTGTAAATTAAAATTCAAGGTTGTCGGAAACGAAATTGAGTAGGCAGTCATACACGTATTAGGAGTATCTTTCATTCAAGCAGTCTTAGTCGGTTTAAAAACTCAGTCAAGTGGGAGTTTAATTCTTATAAGAAGTGGGTCAGCTACGTTGACTAAATCCGAACTAATTAACACAGATCATTAAGAGAATTGAATTATCCGATACAGGGGCACTACAAACTATCAGTAAAATTTAAAGATTTTTATGAATAAATTTTTAGATTTAGATTTTTTATCGTTTTAGTTACATTCCGACTCTAGGGATTAAAAAAAATATTGAAATCTACTTAAAACCTTTTCTTCTTATATGGCTTTAGGTATAAGAATATGACTTTTTAATATCTTACTGCACTTGGTTAACTGCAGCGTCTGTTACCAAGGTCTGAGTGAATCTTGACCCATTTACCCATACACGCTGGTGACCACCAGAAATACCTTCAAAACAGTACTTAGGTTCCAAGTATCTACGAGGAATCATTTAAATAAGTGATTGATAAAGCTTAAATAATATAAAGTAATATAAATAAAATCCCCAGATAATCACACCAACTACATGGCCTCAAAGTAAGCGAAGCTTTTGTTATGTATGAGATACCATGTAGAGGTCTAGGGGGGAACCTAGAATATAAATATATATACAGGGTGGAATTTTTTAATGCCCCCTGGAGGGAAAGTACTCTAAATAAGAGAGATGGCAAATTTTACTCGCTCGAAAAAATCGAAAATTCGCTCGCTTCAGTTTTATTTCTTTTCCAAAATAAAGGAATGTTTCTTTGGAGTAAAATATGCTATCTATATTATTTAGAGTACTTTCCCTCCAGGGGGCATTCAAAAATTCCACCCTGTATAGGTAGATAAACTCCAGAGCCGGTTTTTTTTCTTGTTCCGTGCGGGAATCGAACTTTTGAGCTCACGATTAGCGTAGTAGCGTCTAGTCCACTGCACCATGGAGACCGTCAAATGACAACTGAAAGTTAGAAGATAACAATTAATCCTGAACACTTAATATTAAAACTACTTTTCATAAAAAGTCATCCATTCCGCATTTAAATAGAGTATTATGCAATGAGCAAATCTCCGCTAATTAGTCGTTAAATAAGTTTATTTAATTAGTGAACTTTCTCATTGTTTCAGTGAATTGATACGAGTGAACGAGTTGGAGTGCAGACGAAACCGATGGGCAGCACATAGCGAGAGCGCGGTGAGTCACCATCGTGCGCATGCACCTCAGAGGAAAAGAGAAAGCACTATGATTGTCAATTCGTTTTTGAGGCTACGGAGCACACAGACATACATCTACATAGATAACGCAAATGCAAGGACTTCGCGTGTCCGAACACCGACCAAGCTTCAAGGTTGGTCGCCGCTAGATTCAGTCCGCGCGTATGTATTGTTCAGTAGGTGTTAAAAAGTCGGCACGCATGGTTTTAATACAAATCGTGACACTTGCGTTATCTATGTAGATGTGGATATGTCTGTGGTTTCGTACCTAAAAGGTAAAATGAGACTCTATTTGTGAGTCCGATTGTCTGACTGCTAACAGGTTGTATCTAATGAACCGTGATAGTCAGACAGTTGAAATTTTCACACATGATGTATTTCTGTTGCCTCTATAACAACTTATACTAAAAAAGTTATCGGGGCTCCCAGGACTCTTTGTACGCGAGTCCAACTCGCACTTGGTAATTTTTTATTATAAGCCCTCAGTTAGGCTGCAAACTGGACGGCAGCGACAGCGGCGCGGGCAGCGACGCGGGCAATCTGGGCCGTCCTCGACGCCAGCGGGCGTGAGAGCGATTTGTCGCGGTGCAATACAAACTTGATACTTTCTATGGTGTCGCGGAAATCGCTGCCCGCGTCGTTGTCGCTCTCGCTGCCTAAGTAGAGCCATGGGTCAGGATTGTGACTACAGGATTTGAGTCGTAATCGGACTAGCTGGTTTATCTACATCACAACTCTTTGTAATGGGCCCACTGCAGGGCTATTAGTTGACGATAACTAGGTGAGGAGGAGGTTTAGGCCATAATCTACCTACCAAGCTGACCCAGTGCTGGTTGGTGTATGTCAGAATTTTCAGGGCGCCGAAATGGTTTGTAACATACCCTAACGACTACTGTATACAAGTATACAGAACCCGGGACCGACTGCTTAACGTGCCCTTCGAAGCAGGGAATTCGCCGTGATAAATGAATGGTCGGCGGTCAGCCATCCTAGCACCGACCGCGCCGAGCGTTGCTTTACTTGCTATATCGATTGATTGATACACGGGAGCCACGGTGCCACGACTTCAGGACCGTTTATCTTAATTGTCGAGTCAGAGTTTCCAAGCAACCTTATGGCATCTGCCAAATTCATACAACTATATAAGTACAGCAGCAGTATACAGCACCTGCAAGGAGGTAGCCTCATAATCCTCTAATTTCAGATAATGAGCATAATAACTAAATATACGATGGTATACTATACCTTTCAGCTTTCTCATATGAGCATAGTGGCCAGTTAATAGACGCTACATATACATAAACAGAAAATACAGGTCAATTTCAGCAATGAGACATAAAAATATGAGAAAGTTCATTCTTTTAACAGTTTCTCCTTCTGTTTCTAAGTCGTCTACCGTAACTTCCCTTCATTCATTCATAAAATCCCGTAGACATCAATTAAATCTAGCGTTTCTTGTTCCGTAACTCTACCTTCATTTATAAACTTTAAGTTTCGTGAAACACTGAAGAGAATAACAGACCAAATTAGCATGCATTATAAAGAGCACAAATTACAGATTACAGACGATTACAGAATCAGTGATCTTCATCATCACCAGTCTGTTCGATGAGCTAACAACAGATCCATGAGTCTCTCCCCTGGTGACGAGGTTTTGGGTCATAAACCATCTAGCTAGTCCTGTGCTGTTAAGTGAATGACAAAATTTTTCTTCCGCCGAATCGGTTTCTGATACGTCGATTTCCGTATGGTGTATGGCGCAGTTCTTGAGACAATGAGTGGTCGGCCGTCGCCCATCTTTGTACCGACCGGGCGTAATGAAAAATAGCCTGCTTTATCGAATGACATGCACAAGACGCACCCCACTAAGAGGATTTCGATCTACTCTGATTGTAGACAAATAACAGACCTTTAGCACGAGGTTCTTGTAACATTTTTTCTATTAATTCTTAAGTACCTATTGCACGCTGCTAATACAGTATTGTATAGGTAATGCAGTTTATAACCCTCTTCTAATCACAAAACATTGGTGCAATATAAACGATTTGTTCCGAATCATAACATTTTTTTAAATATTTAAATGTGGATATTTAACGCCTTGCGTCTGAAAATCTGGCAAAATATGAGATGAAGTAGAGATCTACAATTATATTTTAAAATACCTACTGAAAATCATTTAAAAGTATTATTTCATAATTAAATATCATAAGCTCAAACTTGTAGTTATTTTTTAAACTTGTTAAAACTTGTAACATACAATAAAATTTTATTTTATTTAAGTATGATAGCGATGGTCTACATTTTCAGAGTTTAGCACGTTTTTTCGATCTCACTTCAATTGTAATGGTATCTTTCTTATAACTTTCTTGAAAATACGCGTAGCGCCCACCGAATAGATTATATAAGTCTCATAACTATCACTATGCGTTTATCTATACCATCTAATAATAATCGATTGTACTCTGGATGTACTTTCATAATACTTTTTTCACCTGCCCACGACTTGGATTTTAAAAACCAGTTTTAGCGTACAGTCATAACCAAAATCTGTATTTGTGTTTTGAAGTTTTGGTGATGCAAAAGCGTGGTTAGTATTTCATAGGTTCCTTATAGAGAATTAATGAAATGAGAAAACATATCGATATTTTATAATAAAAATACTTACGCAAACAACAAATCTATTTTGTTAATAGTCTTGAAAAATGCGTGCCTTATCTGACAAAAATAAAATACTACAAAAGCTAATTTCAGGTTTTTTACGAGTAAGGGTATTTGAATACTGATAAAAAGTTAAAAAATAACAATAGATAAAGTTGAAGAATACTTTTAACTGAACACATTGTCCAATGCAGGTATAATGTAAGATGCAACTTGGCTTATAATTTATTATTGCTGTGAACCAATAATGTGCGAAAATTTGTGTTTATAATTGTAGCGAGAGGAATTGAATTGGCTTGCCTTCCCAATAGTGTGAAATCACGTACCTAGGTACCTATTTCGTTTACCCATTATAATATAGGTGTGCATATTATAATTAGTCTAAAATTAAAATTGAAGGTCTTGGATTTTTATTTTAATAAAGTAAATTCAACAAATCTTTTAGGTTATCCAATCGCTATTAAAACATCTGAATATAAAATATACAGATTAAAAATACCAGACAGAACTGACTGACTCAGGCTGACTTACAAAATATAACAGCGTGTAAATTAATCAGCTATTTGTTCACTCGACTGTACATAACTGTTATTGTTTATTACACTAACAATGAAAAGAGCTATTTCGAAACTTGTACGTTACTTAAATAGTTCCTAATATTTATTAATTGGATATTAATTATTATTCTACACGCAGTTTCATACACCTACCTAAATTAAAAACACATAATTTTTACTCTTGGTGTAAAAACGATTTGAAAATTTTAATTTTATTCAAATAATTATGGTTCATTTAGATAAAATAATATTATGATGAGATAAAATTATAGATAGGTATTATTTAAATAATAAATTCGTCGCTTAAGTAAGCGGGCATTTTACTTCCTTGAACAGTTTGGCATGTTTGTTTTTATTTTCAATATTATAAATAGAATGGCTTACCTGACATAGTTCAAAAATCTGGGAGTCGCTGGGTAAGATTTGGTCCTGGACCTGGGTCTTCACGAGTTTTATTTAATATACTGCGTGAATCATAACTGTCCTGAACAGAAATTTCATTTTCTATAGAAGTATTTAAGGGCAAATTCATAACATTAACTCTGGAAACAAACAAAGTTTATTGCTAGTAATTTTAAAAAGCAAATCACCAACCTTATGGTCTCAATAAGGTTGAAATATTAATTTTAGTACAAATATGGACCTATCACGTCGTTGAACATACTAATTAGGGTGACCATGGTTAAGACTTTTTTAATTGACGAATTATCAAAATTTTAATTTGCAAAAATAATTCGTCAAATTTAGTTCCTGTTGTCACTTCCACATGACAAGAGCTATTACTATCTATCATTATCATCTTGATATCATAAAATTTATAATCGTTTTTAGTTTCCTTGAAATTAACCCGTGGTTTCTGTTTTACCCTGAGTGTGATGTTGTACCTATGCGTGTCCAATTCAAATCCCACTGCCAACTGTCAGTCACAATGACAACTGCCGAAGATGTAATCTGTATATTCTTGGTATTCCGTTTCCGACGTGGTAACGTAAATGTAATTTCCGTGTTTTGCACTGCTCTTCACTGTTTTAGATTTTTATTTTATAGATAATTTATAAGTATAAACAGCAGTACCATTTCAGCTATCACAATAAGCACATCATTTTTTTTTATTTTAAAGTTCGTTATTGATTAAAATCACACTGACTACAGGGCCCCAAAGTAAGCATAGCTTGTGATATGGGCGAACTAGGGAATATAAATACATAAATGTATAGATATGTATTTTATAAGTAGACGTGATTTTTTTGCTCCATGCGGGAATCGAACGCGCGACCACACGATTGGCGCAGTAACGTCTACACCACAAGCGTAAACATCGATTTAGAGCTTTGCGTTCTTCTCTTCCCAACGATTGTTTATTTAGGTAGACTTTCTACAAAGGCTTCCTCGGTGGTTTAAGGCGTCAGCGCCTATTCGATCACATTGCCGACCGCTGCCAAATTAAAGACCTGAACTTGAAGATTCCCTGACCCTCATGAGCTTTATCCGATATTCATTGCAGTGCTAGGTAAAAATATAGATTTGTTAGGCCAGACTTACGATTTGACTTGGCTAGCCCGCCAATGTTTTTCACAATTTGTTGGGTGAACATTTTATTTTCATAGCGTTGCGTGGTTTTGCTCGTCTAACTTATTTACTTAGGTTTTGATAAAGGCTCGATATAACATTCCTCAAGCTTTCGGCTTTCGAAAATTACTTAGCCCCTTGAAATAAGCAAAATCTTCTGCTTTCCAATATATAAAAAAAAAACATAACTTCACGCCTAGGCAGAACACCAGAAGCTATAAAACCAACGGATGTCACGTTTGGCAAAATTGAAGGCTTTATAATGATAGAGAGTTTGCAGTGACATTGGGTCGGCCTATCGCCCGTAAAAACGCAAATAAAACCTCTGTCCCTTAGCTGACTTTTACAGTATGCCCGGGAAGAGAAGCAGCTGGCACATTCTATGTTTTTCTTTCGCACCCAGTCCAGCATGGAAGACTTTTTAATATTAGAATAGATAAATAAAATATTGATTGTTCTTTTTATCTTTATTTTCTTATTGTTACAGAGTGGACTACTGAAAACTCCAACGACAAAAACGATTCGACGGCGGTGTTGATCGCCTCGAAATTTTTATCGCTCCCTGGCTGTCACGCACCATATTTTAACTGCACAACTCTTGTAATATAATAAAATAACATTATTGAAAAAAAAACGAAATAAATCTCGAAAAACCCTTCAATACGTGGCCACGACTGAAGGAACAACGCTTTACTTGTATATGCATATATAAAATATATAGTGATCTCTAAGTGACGTCACAGTAAAAAAAAACATTGTGATTTTATAAGCATTAGATTAAAATTAATATTTAACCGCATTTGAAACGTTTTGCGTGTTGTATTAAGCTTTTTGTACTATATTTAATTTTTTGTATAATGAGTTATTAATGTTAATTGTAACTTTATTACTAGTCAATCATCTAGTGTATTTATTGTTGTAAATTATTCAAGCACATAATCGTTTAACGTAATAATATTTATTCGTATAATCTATAAGCCATACACGCATAAATATCAGAGGGCTAAAACCAAAGAAAAGTTTAAAAGAAAATCGAGCGCCATTTTGAGCTGTCAATCTGAATAGAAGTGAATAGCATAGACAAAGCATAGGTTTCTTTTGGTCAAGCAAAGGAAATATTGAATAATGCAAGCGCAAGTTGGAGTAGGGAACGAGCTGCAGAGAAGTTACAGAATGCAGGACTTCGTATCTCCGGGAGTTATCATGCGGGAGAGAAGCTTCATCAGGCCGCAGTCGCATCACAATATGCATCATGTCCAGGTAAAATTGATCTTTATTATAATTATTATTATACCTATTGATTGTTTGTTACAATTAAAATTAAGCTTGTACGTACGTATCATAATAACTACTAAATAAGCGAATAATGCCTAGAAGTCTAGATTAGTTAAGATCCTGCATTAGAATGGACTATTTATGGTTTTGGTATTTAATAGTTTTACCCCAGTACAGATATCTACAATAATTCAACTCAGCCGCATCATTGAAATAAATGCCCACAGCGCTGGGGTCCGTTCACATGTGATAGGGCTGCCCGCCTTCAGCGTTTAAATTACATTTGCCTACTTTGTGTTTAGTTCCATTTAGTTTTGTGACTGCAGATATACTTTTTTTATATAAACAAATATAATAATTTGTAAATTGAATAGGAAGTGTTCAACAAACATACGTTTTGTGTCAAAAAAATGCCATGTTTACGTTTCAATAACAAATCGATCTTATAAATTGGCAACAGAAAAATGCGCAAGGCCTCGACTTAGACGCACGAAAAGATTTAATTAAATTTTAAAGTATAAACCATCCGCATGTGTATTAACGTAAAGCTCAATCTACAATTATTGCGGATGTAGACACTGTCGACTGGCCGAGCGCATGCCGAGATCGAGCCGCGTAGGTATAGCTCGCGTTTCGTCCGTTTGTATGAAGTTGAATTACTGTAGATATCTGTACTGTGGTTTTACGAAAATCTCACTTTACTAGAAAAACATGTTGACTTTTCTGAATTTTGGATAGGATACGTTATCCTACACAATTTTAGTCAGAAGCTATATTCAAGCAAAGTATTTCTCTTTCAATTATGTAGCTAGCTTCTCATAAAATATAAACGCATAGCTGGTTTAAAATAGAGTCGTTAAATAAAACACTTTTTATTTAACGACTCTATTTTAAACCAGATTTTTAACTCGTGACCACGGGGTCTGCAAAGACGCCGAAACGTCGAGCTAAAATGTAAAATATAGGGATGCAACGATGCCGATACGATAATCGTATATCGACGATTATCGTAAACCTTTACGATCATTCGTTATCGTAAATATTACGATACGATATTTTTACGATACATTTATTTCAACATTTTTAAAGGTTATGTTTCCAAATCGGAATATTTAATCAATACTAGACCACAACGTAGCTAAAATTATGCTGGAATCGATAAAAATATCGAAAAATTACAATAAGCTTAATTAATGGTGCACAAAAATGTAAAAGTAATAATAAAAATCTATAGTAAAATCCGCAGACAAAAAGTTTAATTTCAGTTTAAGGAAAAAACTTAAAAATGTTGTGTTTTCTGAATAAGAATTTGCCAGTAATAAATTACGACTACAATAAAATTAATTAATAGGCAGTAAATGTAGCAACTTAAAATAAAACATAAGTTAATGATGAAAATTAATAAAATTAAAAAAATATATCGATTAAATAAAAATGCATAACTTTTTTTAAATACTTTTACTTGACTTAGTCTTACATGCAATAACATACATGATACAACAAAGTTTCCAATAAATTCATCAAAATGGTATTAAACAAATATCGTTATGCATTCGTATCGTAATTCGTTATCGTATTTGGCCATTACGATGTATTCGTCATCTGTATTGGTATCGTAATAGCGTAAATTTAACGCGATTAATTCGGTTAAAAAGTGTTTTATTTCATAGTATGAATCGCGAAAACTTAAGACAATATTAGAGTCGTTAAAGTAATAATATATTAAGCGCCACTTAATATATTATTGTCGCGAACTTAGCGATTCATGTAGAGACAGTTTATTTCCTTAGTAAAACCCAAAGGGACTAATCACGGACTTCGTTACTTATTTAATATGAAAATAGTGAAAGAATAGTATATATGACGTTTTTCAACACACTTGTGAGTAAAAGACAGACATACGTGGTCATAAAATAACAAACACACTTGATAACAAAGCTGTGAATTGTGATTGAAAAATGGCGCCGAACTTCGCGCATGCGCGTAGGTTTTTCTTTCCGCCAAATGTGTCAATGGCTGTATAGCATATACAGCCTATTTTACATGAAAATATTTAATTTGGAGTGGTAAATCCAAATATTTTAATATTTTGTAACAAATTATTGTAAATTGTGAATAATTTGTTTGATATACAATTTTGTTTAACTAATATAAGGCGTAAACATTTAAAAATGTATATGGATTTGAAGTGGTATAAAACCTCTTTGTTGTTTCTGAAAAAAATTAATGTATAACCCGGATCAAAAAAATATGCTCTGTTTACTCGCATTTAATTTGCACAAAGGTACAATTCAACTTTGTAGGATTCATTATATTATGCACTAGGGTATAATATATTATGCACGCGTGACTTATAGCCCAGTTTATAGTTCTAAATTCAATAGAATTAGGTTCATTTTACGAGCAAGTGTGTTGAAAAAATATTTCCGCATAGACAAGATAGGTAACATGTTAATTTTGAGATAAGTTTAATATTATCGAATTGATTACTCACTAGTGATTCAAATTCAGCGATGATGCAGTAGAGTTGTCTCGTCACGTCTTAAATTACCAAAATAACCATGACCAATTCCTTTACTATTCAAAATTTTGGTAGCAAGGATTGCATTGGTTGAAATATTTTCGCATTTTTTGTTTTAGATTTCCAATAATGGGAAACGACGTAGTATGATTCTAACCAATGCAAAAGGCAAGCCAACATTGGAGATATATCGACCACCAGGTTAGTCAATCGCATGTTTATTGCATCCTTACGCTTTTAATTCATTATTTATGTTATTTTTTTCGACAAAGAGGTCCTATATCGTCAATAAAGAGGCCGCAATGCCTGGCTGGCTGGCTATAGTCAAATAGCGTCACTGCGTAAAGTTGGCGCCAAATTTAAAAATAAACAAACTTCATGTTTGGAACGGGTCGACAGTCATATGTTTGTTTCTGTGGACTGCGATTGTCAAGCGGATGTTTTTCGTTGTGTTTTGTGAGGTTTTTGTGAAATGTCGAGGTGTATTGTGAAGCAATCGCTAGCACAGCCGGTGACGGTGCCTACAGTGCCCCAGGCGCCGCAGATCACGGCAGTTTCTGTGCCCCCCGTGGTGGTGACTCCGCCGCCACCAGTTTGTGTGGCTTTGACGTTGCCAGTGACGGAAACTCGCGTGGTGATCACCACGGTAGCGGCGCCTGTCTCTACAAATGCTGTGGTGGTTGTAACAACCGCCCCTACGGTAACAGTCACGGCTGTTGTAACTGCTCCAACAACAACTACAGAGGCAACAGGTTCGTTGTATTTGGTTTCGTTTTCGCGTATACTTTTATAATTAAATTGTTGGATTTTTACAAACTGACACACAATTTTCAATCATTGTTGTCTAGTTTTCAAGGAAGTCGCGTTATCGATTCCCGTATTACTCATAAATGCACACAGTGATTTGTAATATCCCTATGAGAAACTTATTTATAAAGTTATATATTTATGTACCATAAATTAAAGCGCTTATAATATATGATAAATTTTAGTTACATGTTTTTACTGTCCGTATAATTTGCATATGTAGCAATTTATTTCTCACGACCATTGAATTTAAATTGAATTGTTTTGATTTCAAAGAGAAACTTTTAATCGCTAAAGATATTATTTGGGATGTGACTTAACAATCCATAAAATACGAATTAAAGCCAGCCAGCCATGCTATGAATGGTTTATATTTTCTTTTATTTCAATGCAATCCTGCACATACTTTGATATTTACTTACTAAACCTAAGTAGATTATCTTGTTTTTATAATTTTACTGGGTATATGCACTGACACTAAAACGATCTTAACCTTAAAATAGAGAGCTGTAATGTCTGTCTACTAAAGTAACTAATGTGTGCTGAAATAATTTGCCCAATACCATTCATAATAAGTTTAACATAGTCATTCAAAATTCAAAACATAACCGCTCATAAAAATATGTTTTATTCATCATAATTCAAAATTTATAAGAAATAGCTCAAGATCAAACGTAGCAAATTCCGATCTTCATTTCACTCTTACCACCAAAAGCACGTAAGCTAGAACTTTTCTAGTCACACTTTCCTATCCACGCTTGTACGCTCTAACCTAGCTCTCTCTCTCTTCTTTTGACGCGGCGTTGATGACAGGTGTCCGCACAGACGGGGCGGGCGCGGCAGCTGCGCCGGCGCAGGGCGGGAACCAGGCGCTGGCTTCATCTACCAACAAGCTGAATGTCCACGCCAAGGAGTTCACAATGGCGAAGCCAGTCGATTTGCAGAATCGGTGAGTCATTTTTTGTTTTTTTTTGTCGGTGACTAAAGCTCGTTTGAGCTCGGGTCTGATGGTAAATGTAGATGACAGCAGACGGGCTTAGGAAATTACTTGCTCTTCATGAACCATTGCTGGAATACATCACCGCCGGAGCGGTGATACTCAGCTGAAGGTTTTATATGAAGGTATTCGCTAGTCGGCCGTGGGCACAGATGCTCTTATCCTACCGATGGATCTTAACACCAAGCGGAGGTCACTCGAATAATTAACTTTTTATTACACTGGAACCCAGTGGGGAGGTTGGGTCAGTCTACTACCCTACCTCCCGACTGTTGATGAAAATGCTAAGAGAACCAGATAGAGGAATGAGTAGGAAGTTACAGTCGTTTAAACACTTTAAACACAGTCAGAACTCGTCGATGCCATTAGCGATTATGGTAGTAAATTGTATGTGAAACAGAGATAAAGAAATATTGCGTAGCTGTTGAAATTTCTTATAGGTTTTATTTAAATTGTGGGTTGCCTTATATAAAATATGCAGTTTGCCATTAGGATAGTGTTTTGAGGGACAAGAATATCTTCGGTCATAAATATTTTGTAGATGACCTATACGTATAACTAGGCAATTGGTTAAATTAAACCAAAGACCGAGTACTCCCACGTTGCCAATAGTCTTTTCCAGAACTTTGATTCGTCCGGTGTGTATATTATACGTTTAGCTAGGATTTAATAATCGTTTTTGATTAAAAAAATCAACGAGACATCGATCATTAAGCTACTACTGCAGCATACTTATGCTAGTGGAGCATATTTTTAAATATAATTTAGTGGTGATTCGTAGTCCAATTAATAGTTTCTAATGCAATGAAAATATTTGTAGAGTTGTCGATTTTCTTCACCATTACTGACAAGTTGTTTTTTAGAAAAATAAAAAGATTTATTTTCACAAACTAAAAATCCCTAGCGGAAAATTCGATACCAGCTTACTGCTGAAAAGTGCAAACAATCTTCATAGTGTTGGTTTTCAGTCTTGCTTTATACGACACAGACAATAGCACAATTTAATTTAGACACAAAACAATACATCTGGCTCTATATGATAAAAAACACGGCTAGAATTTCACACGGCTTTCGTTAGCATGATTACCTGTCCACTTAATTGTAGAGTTCCAATTTCGGCTAGTATTTACAAAATATCAATTGTAGTAGGACATGAGTAATGAAAAAATATATTGCACTCGGCATTAGCTACCAGCTCGTTACCGACCACAGTTTTTATCAAACAAGGCTTTAGGAATGTTAACAACAATAGTGTTCACGCACCAAAAATCTAATGAGCAATTCTCGTGTAACATGTCATCCATTGTATTATCTATTGGTAACATCAAGGCCGGTCAAGCATCACTGAGTCTCCTAATAGCTTCATTGCGGCTCATTTCATTTAAATCGCTCTGAAATTTCGGCTGAAATTTAAAAAACGACAACCGGAAGCTTTCCAGATGTTCTCTATCGCTTGACCTTACGATTTTAGTATCTCATTAAGAACTTAAGGCGGTGTCGTACTGGCCTGGCACTCCTCCAAATGCAGAGTATCGAAAAATGTGTGAAATTATCTACGAATGAACGCGAAAGAAACTGCGCCAATTGTAATGTTTTTGTTATCACTCTGTGCTCGTCTGCTGCGGTGACGTTGAGACGCCCGCGCGCCAAAAGTAGCAGACCGACGCAGGCAGTCGTCGCACGCGCCGGGACCGCGCGTTGCTAACCTGCTTGAATTCCGAACGCGAACAATCGAAATAACTGCGACTGTCTTCGAACGACCCTCGAGAACCGTGAAAATTTCAGAAAGCATAGAGTCTATGAACTGCGGCTTGTCTGTTGGCGCGTAGATACGCGTAGAGCTTTGTTGAAACTTTCAGTGGAAAGCTTGAAACACGCATGTTTATTTGCCGGAGACTGGATTCTATTAATAAAGTTCCGGACGGGGGAATACAGCGTAATTCGAAGGCAAGACTTTGCCAAGTTTGCACTGAGTTTGACGACGTTACACTGTGATAAATTTTATTGTATCTAGCGCGGGTAAACAAGGCTATAGCAATTATCTTGAATCTTAGTCAAACATTGTGATGAGAATAAAATTATTGTGATAGTGAGTTTTTGTGAGTGAAAAGTGTGTCAGATATTGTGAAAATGGTTCGAGGGAGATACTCTACATCGGATTTGTAAGTTTCTTTGTTTTATGAAAAAAGAAAGCACATTGTTTGAATATGAATTAACTGTGAATGTAAACAATTATTGTCTCTACAGTGTATAATCTTTTGAAGTTTTACTACCGTGTCCTAACTAACTAGTCTCTGTTTTAAAGTATCGCGGTTATTTTCACAATAATTTAATGAATTCACGGGATACTTACGGGGACGCGCGATAAAATCGGAAATTGTGGTAAGAATCCCGTGAATTCATTAAATTATAACTAGTCTCTGTTAAAAGCACTTAGCGTCAATTTATGTTCATAAAAATGGTTTCATGATTCGTTTTATAACATAGGTACCTCCTTCCTACTCACTTCTGAGTCAACAAGTGCGTTGTATTATTTATTTACTAACATGTTAAACAAGCGCGAATGTTAAATATACTTACATGCTACTTAATATCTTAAATACTTATATATCTTTTTTTTGTTGCTCTTTTTTTTGCATATTTTTTCGTTTTCGTTGTTGCTCATTTTTTGCAAATATTTTCTTTTTCGTTGTTGCTCATTTTTTTGGCATATATTTTCTTTTTCGTTGTTACTTATTATGTAAGTATTTAGGATCTCCTTTTGGAAAAGTGACAGGGATGAATAACTTTCAGATATTTTGTACCCTAAGTAACAGATTGTCTTGATCCACATAGGCACTACCGTCCGTTTTAGTTCATACATATGAGTATAACCCTTACATCGTGGATAGACGATGATTATAAGCATAACTTATGTTGATAATGTCACGTAAGTAATTTGTTTATTATTGGACGTTCCTTGTGCAACTATTCTTTAATTTCAAGTAGGACCCACGATGGAGCTTAGGTAAGTGCCAACGCCGCGATACGCGTTCGTTCGAACGCGCGTACCGTACGTCCGTTTCTTAAAATACGCACTAGATTTACCCATAGATTTAAATAAAACCTACTAAGAGAGATTCAAACATACAAAGTTTCATAACATTTTCCGTACCGTACGCTCGTATCATACGCGGCGCTTGGGGCATTCCGAACGTCCGTATCGAACGCGCGTATGGTACGGACGTTGCAGTTTTGTATGGAATGCGCGTTCGAACGCGTGACGCAGCGTTGGCACTAAGTTAGCTTTCACCCAAGTTCTACCTCCAACACGGAAGTAGAATTTTTGCCTCGTAAACTCTTGGTTCCTAACGCCAAACCTAGCTCGACGTATGCAGCCACATTCGAAAAATTTCAAAGGCTCGGTACCTACGCGTTTATTAACTAACTGTGTGCTTATGTCTATTGCCTCCATGGCGAATAATCCTATCGAAACTTAGCTTTCTTTATCTAAACAATCACCTTGTTAGTCTAGTCAGTCTGCTCGTAGCTACCTGAAAACGTCAGAACTGCTAATTGCGTTGTGTACTGTATCTGCATGAAAATATTATTGAACGTTTATCTTCCATTTGTTATGCAAATAAGTTCAACTGTAGATGGACACTATGGTACCATTCGAACTTATAATTATCAGTAGTTTATAATCTATCCACTGGTGTTTAATTGACCATTGTTTGATGAATAGAAACAATAAATAAAACTTGCGTTCAATACCCAGTGACATTTTTTAAGAGTAAGGTTTTACAGCTCGTTTATATTTAGGTCTGTAATAATTAACGAATGCAGAGCATAAAACAAAACCGACTTCACATCTACACTTTGGCCGACTAATAATGTCATCCAGGTAAACATTCTCCGAAATCATACATATTGTTTCAAAAATTTTAAATTTTCAATGTAGTGCACAACCGATTTTGATGAAATTTATATCGGACCAACTATGAAGTATCCTCTATCATATGAATTAAGAATTTTTAAATTCGATTCATAATTGTCTAAAATATCGTGTAACAAAGACAAAAAAGAAACATATACGAATTGAGAACCTCCTTCTTTTTTGGCAGTCGGTTGAAAATGAAGCGAATTTAAGGAAAAAGTCCATTTCCGTATTTACAATAATGCGTGGTTAACTCGCGTCACTTTTAATGCCGTACGATTACAACTATTGATAAAATAACCTTTCCGAAGAGCAGAGCCTGCAAATACTTTTTCAATACAGTTTGACAAGTGCGTGCAAACAAGCAATCCTTTAGCTTTTATATTGGTAAAGATAGGAAGTATCGTTTTAGCTGGGAGTAAGTTTGTACTCTCGATCGCGAACAACGCCAAAACCGCTGCCTTATCACGTAACTTGCAAGAGCAAAGCGATGGCATGAATTGCGCAAGATTTGCTAAAAAAGAACTAATTCGTATTACGTTACAGCAAAAACAAAGCCATAGCAATCCGATGACTGTGCTGCCTCTATCGTACAATCGATGTACTAAAAGTGCATATGATCCCTTTGACTTTCATACGTTTCGTGTGTACTTTTCTGCGAAATTTTAAAAGCAAACTTCTGTTTCACATTTTACTAGTTTCTTTTTTACTACCAAATTGTTTTTGGCGCTAGTATCGCATTCTGCGATCAACGAACGATTGAGCTGCTATCGCTTACATAATACGATGTAAAGCAATAGATCGCGCGTCCATGGCGTGATGACTGCGCCATTATAGCTGATCGCTAATATTTACGTGATAAGGCAGCCGGGCTGTTAGTCACACCGCCGCTGCTGCCACCCGATAGAGATCATCTATATTGACTATTTGTCATTCATTTTTTTGATCCAAGGTCATTCAACTATAGATCATTTTTTGCCGCTCTCGTGACCAAATTGTGACTCAGATGTTTCGCTATAGAAATAAGCGTAGTGATGATTTACTTATTTTTATTACGCATTATTACAACTTTAAATTGTGTAGGCTTTAGGTGGAAAATCCGGAACAAAGTTTCAAAGGTGAAAAACACTAAATTAGACATAGGACTCATGAAATTAATGACAAAATAATTATTTATCTATGTTTACTACAAAACACTCAACACTCGATACTCAGTTCAAGTTGACGAAGATTGTAGTTCATCCCTTTTGTCTGACAATAAAAGACTGATTCAAACCAGAACATATATTCATTGTATAGAATAAACATAATAAACAATAACAAAACAGACAGACCGCGGCGGGGCGGCGCGCTGTAGGCATTTATTTCAAAGATGCGGCCGAGTTGAATTACTGTAGATATCTGTACTCTGCTTACTGTGTCGTGTACCCTTCAAGACTTCTCTAACTTTTCTATATCTGACCTAAAGTTTTCTGTGAGGGACTGTAAACCATAACATAGGTAGAGCGTCGTCTTAAGTGTTTATTGAATTCACATATTTATTTACTAGCCACCGCGTGCGGTTTTACCCGCGTAACTTTTGATTCCGTGGGAATTTCGGGATAAAATATAGCCTATAACCTTCCTCAAGAGTTGGGCTATCAATGAAATATTTTCAAATCCCACTTGTAGTTTCTGAGATTAGCGTGTTCAAAGAAACAAACAAAAAAACAAACTCTTCAGCTTTATATATTAGTATAATATAGATTTGATGAGTTGCCAACAAACAAATAATATTATACTTAATGCGACACCTAACCCCCTTGCAAACTGTAGCGGTAATCACCCAACTCTCTCTTATAGCATAGGTATCTACATGTTCGAAATGTTGCTCAATTGGAAACAATGATGAATATAGATACCTACTTTGGTGTTATTGTTTGACGATATGTCCTACGTGAAGTTCGTAAATTCAATGGCATATCCAACTATGGTGATGACAAAACATAGAAATTGAGCGGTATGCCGGCGTACCATACGCTACATTCATCAAGATTGTGCCATTATGCTTTTATAAGACACGCTTGTCAGTTCAGACACCGGGTTAGGGTTAGTTTCAAGATTAACCCATTTCTTAATAATATGAGTTTTGTATGAACTTTCTTCATCATATCATCTACAGCCAGTAGACGTCCACTGCTAGACATAGGTCTCCCTCAAGGTTTTCCACGTCGCTCGGTCCCGCGCCGCCCTCATCCAGCGTTTACCGGCGACTTTGACCAGGTCCGCCACTCGAGAACTTTTCTGCCCCAACGGCCATCTGTTCTGCGAGCTATGTGCCTTGCCCATTGCCAGTTCAGCTCTGCAATGCTTCTGGCTATGTCAGTGACTTTGGTTCGCCTGCGAATCTCCTCATTCCTGATTCGATCCCGCAGGGAAACTCCAGGAAAACTAAGCGATATTAAGCTTGTTTATAATTCCCATAGTTAGCGACCACGGCAATGAACTTTCTTATGCCCTTTTAATTCGACGAAATATTGTAACACAACTATCACAGTTATCACATAACGTAACTTACCTACTAATCGACACTATGAGCCTTGTGATGCCCACTGCTGGACAAAAGCCTTCCCTAAGGTTTTCCACGTCGTCGCTTTACTGATTGTCTTCTTAAAATAAATAAACTACGTACCAAGTCTTACCACACTGATCGAATACGTCATTTACCACGAAAATAATTGAACTATCTCTACCCTGTGGAAATCTAAAATCTCAGCTGTGATGGTTTTGGCAAACATCGTTACTGATAAGCAATATCCCGGCCAATTTTGTTCGGAGCAAGAGTAGATAGATTTTCATAGCCGGGTTTATCAATCACATACATTTTAAATGTTTTTATGGAAAGCGATCGACACTTTGCTTTAGTTTTAATTGATTGTTTTCGGGTAAAGTTATCATCATAAAGCCCCGGAGCTCAGTCAGAAAATTTAGTAGGTACTTCAGTTTTATACCTAGAGTCAGAATTTCATAACATGTTCACTAACCTAATTGCTATTGTTTAAAACATATGAAACAATACTGTTTTAACTTCCAACAAATTCAATGTATTCAGTATTCAGAACTAAATTTGGATGCTCGCGTAAAAGATTTTCAGTAGTTACTTAATTGAGAATTGATTACTTATTACTTTTTTAGTATTTAGTTGTTGGACTAACTCAAAGAATTTAAAGAACATAAAGCCGGATGACCCGCTAAATATTCCTAGTATTTCGCCTTCACCTTTTACCAATTGTATTAGATCACAAACTTTTTAAGTAGGTACTTAGTTACTTCTCTTCCAAAATGGTTTTTCTCACTTTCAATAGAATACCTAGTTAAATCTAAAGCAGATGTAAGTTACTAAATAATTTCGACATACTTACCAAGACGATTAAAAAATACACCTATAAAATAACTTCGACGCTACATTAAGCATTCCTGTGCAAATTTAGATTGTCCATATCGAGCTGAATGCTCATACCCCGATCACTCCAGCATACTAACTAGCCGTATCTAACACTCAATCCGTTACAAGTCCTTATCCGTATCAAAATAAGTCTTAAAATAGATCGAAATAAATCTTGTTCGACGCTTTGCACGAATGCACATCGGCCATTGTGACCAATTTATGAATATGAATAGCTGCTATCTTGTGTGTGTCATAATTTGTTTGGTGAAGGTTGATTGTATTAGGGCTTCCTTTTTACCGTTCATGTTGAATATAAATGAATACAGTTTGAAGTGAACCCATTCAGGCAGTTTTTAGCTTTACAAAAATTACAAAATACGAGACGTAGTATGGTAATAGGCATTTTTATTAAATTAACTTTGTGTAGATGTTGCTATACTTATGGCATGTCAAATCTCTAATATAACAGAGCCAGAGAGTTTGTTTCAACGAACTCTGAAATTACATTTGAAGATTTGATAGCCAAATTTTTGTAAGATTATTTTAGACCTTGTTGGCAAAAAAGTCCTACTGAATTAACAGTTACACTGATAAAACAATGTAAATATCCATAAAAGAGACTTACCTAGTTCTATAGAACTGCTTTACTTTCTTGTCTTAGGCTGTACGTTGAACGTGATTAAAATGGTAGCTTTGCAGTTTGTAACTATTTTACAATATGAAATCCAATATATCTTGCAGAATAACGCCTAACCTAGATTTATATTCAGCAGATACTGTGCTGCTTTTCGAAACTGTGATTTATAGGTCTGTACAAAGATCAGACTAAAGCTCCTTTATTGCATGAAATATAGCATTGCATTATTAATTTATTTATGTGTTTATATCAATCTATTTCTAAAATTACAAGATAACTACCCAAATGAATACGCACTAGAACCTAACTTCTTATGAAGAATGAGAAATTATCTTATACTTTGAAGAAAATGAAAACCCCGTTTCCGAATTGCCAGAACACTGCAAAGTCCACTTAACACCCTACAAAATTAAATTCAACATAAACGACCCTACTTCCTTTATTATCTTCCAACGCCATGTGATCTAATCGGCAACTTCGGCAACATTTCAGACCGGGCATGGGCTACGCGTCCGTGGGGCTGCAGCACTCGCGGTCGGCGGTGCTGCACGCGCAGATCCCCCCGCACTACCGGCCCGTCATGCCGCACGGGCTGCAGAACTCGGCCTCCAGCGGCAGCGTGCTGACGCCGTCGGTGAGTCAACTGGAAGGGATAAAAGCATGTGCTCTTATATCGTCATCTTCGGCCGGGTGACGTCTTGCTGGACATAGGCTTCTCCCCAGGTTCTCCACATCGCTCGGTTCTTTTCTGCCCTCATTTAAGGTTTACCGGCCACCTTGATCCTATATACAACTACCGTATACAAGTGCTCCTCATGGTTGCCCCTGTATACTTGGTTTGTATAGGAACTGGATGGGGCAATTGTCCTTTTTCTCAACTGGTGCAAATCGGAGGTGAATGATGTAGCCATGTGGTGCCTATCTACTTTTTTACTTTTAAAATAATAATTACAATAGCTACTGTTGGACACGAAAAACAGAAGCTGAGTAAGTATTTGTACTGAACCTCACCTGGTGGAAAGTGACGTTCTAGCACGTCTTTCCATGAAGAGCTTGCCTATTTAATGTGTTCATGAATTAGGTTAACGCCATAAGTTTTACGCAGTATTCAAAAATGGAGGTTCGTCTGGGAAAAATCATTGCACATCTAATTTAATGCATTTCTACATTCAAGATTATATAAATAATAGTAGACAAACTTTCACTATTATTTATTTAGAACACGTTTATAAGTATAATGTGAATTTGATGGAATAATAGGCTTGCTGCGTAGGTATGAGTTCAGCTAGTCAGAACAATAGACAATTCTAATTAAAATGATATTACACTTCCTGAAGTGCTATATGACCCCATAAATAAAACAGGTTGGCTAATACCCGGATCGTACATGAATCAGATTAAATAAGAAATCTTTCAAATTCCAGACTGGCCCACGCGTGCATTTCAAGCTGCAGCCTCAACAGGTGACTATATCTGAGAAGAAGAAGTCTCCTCCGTCTTCCCTCGTGAATGGAAACGGCAAGAGCATCCGACCTCAGTCGTTCACCCCGGGCCTGAAGAGGTCGAAGTCATTGACTTCAGCAGATGCCCTCGCAAGCGGCATGGCGGCGTTGGGACTGGCTGCTGATGCGGGCGACCTTGGCACCTTCCCGCCGGAGATTCAGGAGTGCATTGATAAGGCTCTGGAAGGTGAGGATTCAGACTAATTGTTTCTCTTATTTTAAGTATTTAGGCGCTTAACTCTGGGGCTGATGTTAATTTGGGTAATTTAATATTTCGGGGTAGTACATAAGATTTCCCATACGTAAATAAGCTCTTGGAGTTGATAGCGATTTATTCGTACGGTCTTTAATATTTCTTCCTGTCATTGGTTAACTTTTGTCTAGTCTACACATAAAAAAGACAATAGGTATGGCCTTTTCATATAGTATTGTTATTAATCAGGCAATAATAAAACAAACAATAGTCTGCCGTATTACTATATTGTTTTTACAATAACTAGTTGAATAGTAGTAAACTGAGTTTGTTGATACTGAATTGATATTAGTAGTATAAAGTACCTAGCCGACGTTTTCAATACGGAATAAACTTATATTTATGCCCTATGGTGTATTATTATCCGACAAAGATATTCAGGAGCATGATTTCAAATAAAGTTAATACTGATAGGAAATTATGTAGGTATCTTATCTTAGGAATCAAAAATAATTTTGACATATTAAATAGCGTATTACTAAACCAGTATTAAAAAATAAAATAAAGTCAAATTATTAATTATGCTTGTGATGTGCTCCTATTGCAAATACTTAATTGAAATGGGCTGTTTTTGTAAGAAATTACTTAGTTATTTCTTCGTTTGCAACGACTGATTAATTCGATTGTTATCGCGTGTTGACTGAATCCATCCATAGAATATTGAGATAAATTAATGAATACCTAGTGATCACTTAAGCGAAACATTATTTTTGACTGAAGATACCATAACAGAATCCCCTATAACAAATAGTGATTTATTTTAGCTATTTTAAAATTGGATAACCTATACTAATTATAGAATATAGACATAAGAAGCATATCGGATCGATCTATTTTTTCTCTACAATATGATGCCCACGTACCCGGTTTGGTAAACACCGAACCAACCCATTTTGGTGTTGCCAACAAATAAATTCCTTTCGTAACTTGACGCCTAGACATGTTTCTTTCACGATATGCCAATTATGACAATCTAAATACGAATATCTCAATACGATTCTAAATAAAGCAATAATTCTATCGTATTTGCGTACTCTACATTATACTTACATAATCTTTCGGTACCTACCTTTGTCGTCGCTGTGGTCAGTCCTGATAAATACATTTTAAAAACAAACCTAAGTAATAATTTACGTTTTAAAATTGTTTAAATAATTTTCAAGGTGTAATAACAAAAATTCCCCAGAACTAATCCAGAATCCTAGAAATTGGATCGGTATTAAAAAGTAATAAGGGAATAATTACACAGTAGACCAACTTTCACTATAAATATTCTACTTCAGCCATTTAGTAACGTAACTTTACTAATCTCGTCCTGTATTCAGGAGAAACGTCTCCACAGCAGTGCTAGCACGGATCTTTTGTCAATCGTAAGTTTACGAATGCTCGTATAGTATGGAGTCGGTTGCAAGTTTTTAGTAACAATGTAATTTTTATTTTACAGTTATTTAAGAGTAGAACCTGTTAACAAACATTCAAAATTAACAAGGAACACATTTATTTAAGCTGACCGTGCGGCAATGGATAGATTTCAATTATTGCTTGCAAAACCGTCTCCATACTATACGAGCATTCGTAAACTTACGATCGACAAAAGAACCGTGCTAACACTGCAGATTTGTCGACCATTTGTACAGGGTTAATTTTTTACGCAACAAGTATTAAGCAACGATTTTTGCAAAAAAAGGAATAATATTAATCAAAGCATGGACACTCTAAATTATGAATGAATACCATTAAAATAAAGACTACGCGCTACTACAAAACATCTTTTAGTACTACGTCGTAGTATAATCAATGAAATGCCGTGTCGTACTAGCTACGTTCATCAACAGCGGCTATTTGTAAAAAACTTTATGGTGTCATATTATACTTTTTTTGTACTGAGCGATACTAAAATAAAAATTCAGGTACGTTTATATTGTATCAAGGAATACATCATATTTAAATTTGGCTGGTGACTAAAAAACAAGCCTGTATACAGAAAATGGCATAGAATGAATGGAGGTTCCGTATTGTTTAAGATCCGAACGCCGTGTGCGCGCGCACGCTGATGGAGGCGGTGAACCACCTGGTGTCGCGCGCGGTGGAGTCGCCGCGCTACGCGCTGCCGGCCGCGCGCCGCTGCATCGCCGTCGTGGAGCGCGAGCACTCCGAGACCTTCCTCGAGTCGCTGCTCAACACCTGCCAGCAGTGGTACCACGACCGGGACAAGGTGTGCGCCTTTACATTCCTTATGTCCATATCCCATAAAGTCCATGTCCCAGAATACCCAAATCTCAGGTAGCCTGCAAGTTCTTGAAGCGTTGAAAATTCTGAAAAAATAATTCGTTTTTTGCAACGAAAAGAGCAATAGTTGCTTTTTTATTTTATTCCAACTTGACTTTGAATGAAACAAGGAAGATGCGGTGGAAAAAAGTCGGGGATGCTATTTTCGAATTTTTCAGGGAAATATTTGAATTTTCTTTGAAACTTTCGAAAAGAACATGGAAAAAAAATTTTAAAACAAAAAGAAAAAAAAGATTTAAAAGCGATTCAACGCTATTCTTGATTCGCTGACAATACGTTTCAGCAGTGACATCACGAGCGGGACAAGGCGAGTTTGTGTAGGCTGCAAGGACGTAACATTAAGTTTTTCAGCATAATCCTTTGGCCTGCAATGCATCATCAATCTAAAAGGTTTCTTCGAGATTGAGTGCTACTTACCATCTGGTACTTCCATTCTCGTCTGATTTCATAACATAAGTTATGTCATTAAATTTTATTATTTTATGCTCACTTACAGTTTTGGTGTACCTTCTTATACATTATTCATTGACCCTTAAAGTATCGATAATTAATGAACTTTCAATCCCTGCCATTTAATAAATTTATTTAGAAAATCATTTATTGGAATGTCAATACGTATATATAACAAAATTCCGAAGTCAATTCAATCCCTGCCATTCAATAAATTTAAATCAATCATTAAAAACACTCTATCTCGAAAAGCTTATTATAAAACTAAAGATTACTTAGATGATAAAAAGGCATGGGATTAAGCACAACAGGATATTTCTAAAAGTTTCTAATTACTTAATAATTTTGTTTACGACTTGGCTGTGCAGTATACTTATGGCATACTGGTGACTTTTCCACTCACTTACTTTCTTGTCAAGATAGCAGCAAGTCTCTCACGTCAGGCAACATAGCTAGTGGTAGCGTCGGGTATCGGGTCACCCTCTTCCCTAAAATATGGTAGAAGAGGGTGATGGCCGGTGCTTGCGTTATACTCGTGAACGGGTGCTACTAGCGATGCCAGGTCGTTTTGCTGATGATACTATGACTATTTTATTCCATTCTTGTGCAAATACTCTGGTCCCAGTTTGTCATGTTCGTATTGTGCATCCATAGCTTATTGCATCTACTATGTAAGCAATTTGGTTGTGAAATGACATTGGCTCTCACAATTAGCTCCCTTGTGTATGTTTTTTTTTTCATGTAACGGTCAATTTGTACTGTACCTATTTGTATTAATTTGATAATTCTGACTGAAAAAGAGTGCCAAGAGTTCTTTTCCGCCGGCTTTTTTGTCTCTTGGTCTACTGTAATATCTTATTCAACAACTATCAATAACTAGTTAAAGCCGAAGTATGTGATGACTTACTTCATCAAGTGTTTTGTGAAATTCCTAAGATGAATAAAACTTTTTGAATTTTGAATTTGAATTTCTCGTGTTTGTAATACTTGCATCACTAAAGTGAACCTATCTTTTAATTTCCTCTGCTGAGTCGGCATGATAACAGTATAATTGATTTGTGTTGCAGCTGCTAGGCGCAGTGGTGTCGGGCGGGCGGCCGCGGCTGATGGCGTTCCTGTCGTTCCTGCTGGAGATGTACTGCCAGCTGCGGCGCCGCGCCATCCAGCGCCGCGGGGCCGCCGCGCCCGGCGCCGTGCTGCTGGCGCTCATCGCCAAGTGCTGCGAGGACTGCATCCGCCGCCCGCAGCCGTCCGCGCCCGACGTGAGTAGCGCCGCGACAATACCCGATGATTATGACATGAAGATCTGTTCTGAGGCACCAAGACATCGATTTTGATAAATAAGAAAACTGCATCAAATCAAATCAGATTTATTTGAATCAATCGTTGAATCGTAAACAAAAGTTGGTTAAATATGTTGTGTGGATCAAAAATTTCTGCTCAGAGTCAGCGTGCAAATTTTTATTACAAATTAATTATAACACTAATTTTCTTACAGGAAATATGTCATAAAATATAAAATTACTACAAAGAATGCAACATACATGTCAAAATATTTTACAAAATAGTATACACAATATAAAACATTAATAAAAAACATTATTACATTATTGAAACGGTTCATCGACACTAGTGTCATTAACTGTTCCTTGATGGAACTACTGATAATAATTTACCTCACTAGTTCCATTAAAATAAAATAAAATAATAAATAATCTGTAAATTCTACTAAAAATCCGACGATTGTTCCAAAATGCAAGCTGATTTAGATAGATTTGTGAGGTTTTGCCAACGAGACCAGCTTTTCCTAAACCCTGATAAGTGTTATACAATTTCCTTTAGCCGTAAACGTAAAACTATAAAATTCGACTATATGATATCGGGTAAAGTTTTAAAACGTGTCGATGAAATTAGAGACTTGGGAGTGATATTTGACTCTAAGCTTATGTTCGACAAACACGTGGATCACGCCGCGCCGTGGGCATAGTTAGGTATAATTCTTCGCTTAAGTAGACCTTTTAAACAGCCCTATACTTATAAAATTTTATATTACTCATTTATTCGAAGCATATTAGAGTTTGCATGTGTAGTCTGGATCCCTATGTATGCCATTCACATAAACCGAATTGAAAAAAATCAAAAATAGTTCATAAAGGCCTTGGATCATCGTGCTGGATATACATATACTGAATATGACATTTCCCAGAAGCGACATTTGATAAAACCCTTATATAAACGCCGAATTTATTTAGACTCAGTTTTTCTTTTTAAACTTGTTAATAACAATTTGGACTCAACTTCCTTAGTGGAAAAAATTAACTATATCGTCCCACGCATCTCCTCACGTTCTAAACATACATTTTATATTAAACAATATCGAACTAACTATGCAGGAAACTCTTTTCTACGTCGTTTCAACTTCTTACTATAATAACAACCTAGTAAATGTGGACATTTTAAATCTATCATTACAAAAGTTTAAAAAGAAATTATTCATATTATTTTTGATTGTTGAAATACTGATTTGTTTCATAATCTTAAGCTATATTTGTATTTAAACTATGGAGCTGTTTTGGTCTGTTTGTTTTGTAATATTGTAAACTATAATTGTGTAAGACTGTAAATAAAGAAAATAATAAAATAATAAAAATAAATAATGGAACTAGTGTCAATTTTTACTTAACAGTAGTACCATTCACAGATCCATTATGGAACTACTGATAAAAATATTGAATATCTGTACTTACTGGCACTTGCGTAATTTTCGACTGTGCAAAAACCTATGGAGGTAAAAAAACTAAATTTTACTGTTGAACATGATTGCGCTCAGATTTCGATTTCGAATTGAGATTTGGATTCGATTCCTTAACCGAATATAAGTTTTTTTTTATGAATGAATCATGCATGATAGTAACATCGATGATATGGTTCGTAAGCTTCTTACGTCTTAAGGTTTCAAACTTTACCATACTAACATATCTAAATACATACCAGGTATAGTAGGTGGCCTATGTTGTCGCGTTGTCAAAAGTCACCTGATATGGAAAAGTATGGGTCCCATTACGTTGTATCGCGTCGCGTCGAGTCCGGTCGGCCCGACCAGGACAACGCCATAGGATTGCCACGAGGACTACATCCGCCACCCGCAGGCTTGCTAGCCCACTCGACAATATCGTTCAGATTATTCTCAGAAATATTAAATATGGAGTGTTTGTATTACACTCATTATTTAACACGTTACCAGTCCAGTGTACCGCATGGGGTACACGCGTTGCGGTACCGCCAAGGCCGTGTACCCCATGCGGCACAATAGCCACTAACAAACTTGAGGGACTCTAGTGTCGTGGACTTGTCCCGGTATGGTGTCCGGTATAACTTGTTGCCGGACTAATAAACAATAAAAACAAAAAACATGCCATATTTTTATTCTTGTATGGGTATTACAGGCAAAATTTACCGCCTGGTGTACACAGGCATATCCAGGGCGTGGCACTATATTTTGCTATATTTCTGCATTAGTTTTATCGTTTGCATCGAAATTTTTATGAAAATGGGAGTGGCCTTATGGGGAGGTTCGAACCTTTTGTATGGGGACTGTTAACGTGTTAATTTTAGAAATGCTAATCATGCACCCTGTTGAATTGCAAACACATTGTAGGTGTGATCATTACAAAATATTTTGAAACTTGTCCAGGCCCGTTTTCTGCACGTAGATTCGACTGGTCCTACAATTTGCTTAATGTATCAAAACAAAAAACTAATTGACTACAAAGAACCTACAAAAATCAAATTTAACTAATAAAAATTGACAATAAATAATAATAAGTTAAATAAAGTCCCCAGACAATCACACCAACTACATGGCCCCAAACTAAGCAGAGCTTGTGATATGGCGAACGAACCATGTAGCGAACTAGGGGGAACCTAGAATATAAATACATATTAGATAAACGCCCAGACCCGGAACACCCGTTTGTTTTCTTGTCCATCATCGCCAAAGTGGTCTTCTGTGAAACTGAACTACATAATCTAAATTCCCTTTTCAGACGGAGAACCTCTTCTTCGTGCTGACCTACATAGGCCGCGACCTAGAGTCACAACTGCCCGGCGACCTAGAACGCTTACTGACCGCGGTCCGAGACGCTTTCCTCAACACCTCCGCAGCGCCCTCCACGCGACGGACGCTGCTCCAGCTGATAGAGCTCCACGCCTCGCGCTGGCAGCTGCCCGGATGTGCCGTGCTCTACTACTATCCGTCTTCCAAGTAAATCAGTTGGTTCTCACTGAGTAGATCGAGCTAGCGGCTTCTTTGCCCTTTGAGTTGAAGGTAGATGTAGATTGGGCTAGCGGATACTTGAGCATTCATGTTGGTGGGAGAAGATTGGTAGTTGACTATTGAGATTGTTAGTAGTCGTAGTGGTGCAAAGGTCATAAGTGGTACATGGAAATTTTAATGAGTAGAGTAAGATATTGCATAGTTATTATACTAATCCTAACTCTAAGAGGGTCGGTTTATGTAGATGACTTTATCTAATAATTTGTATCTTTGTACTGTGGCATCTTAGAAGAATGCGTTTTTACATCTATTATGCACTGCTCTTTGCTTGAATGCGGTTCAGTAGCTTTTTTACTTTATGGTAATTACAGCTTATTATAAAAGTTTTATAATTGTTGCAGCTAAAAAGATAAGCAAAGAATAAGAAGCGGACTTTTATAAAGATTGGAGTGTATCGCATGCGTGAAGACATGTCTTCATTGTATGAGCAGTAGGTTAATGTTATGCTATTATTATTAACTTTATGTGTTTAATAATAGGCAAGTATAGATGCCATAAGCTCATTTAATGTGCCTTTAAAATTATAGATGTACGTTTAAAATGCTTGAAAGCTACAATTAAAATCTAACTATGTGACATGTAAATGATAGAGATAATATTTTAGAGTGTTTTAACAATGAAATAATGCAATCTAAAATAAAAAGTGACTGTACGATAGTTGCATAGTACATAGTGCATTGTCGCACATTAGCCTCAGTTGTTGCTTTTGTTTACTTGATTTGACGGCTGACAGGTTAAATTTTAAACTAAGTGTGCGTATAACATGTGTAGGGACTCTGGTATTTATGTATCGATCAAAATAATTATGGCGCAAGATATCTCGTTGAATTTGTACCTATATCGATGTCTCGTGAATCTTGTATTTTTCTCGTGATATTTATTTTTGTTTTTAATTGTTCTGCGCTAACCAAAGACTGTTTTTGTGGAGATTTCATAATTCACACCCAAGTAGTTAATCTAATAAACGTTGGACCAAATGACATGTTTAATATTACCTATGCGCTAGACTCATTTTGTCTAAAAATGGAAATGGCGTATATTTTGTTATACATTGTAGGTAAATTTCAATAATAAAAGAAATCCAAATAAATTAAGAAAAGGAAAAGACTATGTATTTTCATGTTTATGCATTGTGTAGTTCTTTAAGGTAATGGTTTATTTTATATAAAAAAAGAAAAATATGGTGCTAACCATGTAATTGGTTGATTGTACATAAGTTATAACAATCTGTATTACGGATACGAGACCTAACCTATCTCGGTACTGCTGTAATTTTGTATATCTACAATAAAATATGAAAAATATTTGTATAGTTTTATTTTACCCAAATTAAAAGTCCGAGTCAATGTGGATTATCTTCAAATATCTGGCTTATTTTATATTTTGGGTTTAGGTGAGACGATAGCTGAAAATCTAAAATTAATCAATGTATACTTTTCAGACTAGCTGTTAAATGCCATTCTAAGACTAAAATAGACCAATTTTTACTGTAACAGACTTTAAGCCCGTATACGCAGCAGGACACTGTCCTAAATTCGATCTACAGCTAATATTAATATCACAGTTATTATCACTTAACTTTTGTTTATTTTCAGAGTATGTAAGTATAGCTTATCTTATAGGTACCAATCTAAAAATTTATAGATGCAGCCCTGGCAGCATTTAGCTACTACTGGAATAGAGTCTAGCAGTTGCAAGCCTTCATCATAATGCCTTTGCATTGCTATATTGTGCAGTATTGCCAATGCAAAAATATACATTTTCGTATTGTCCAATTTCGTATTGAAACCTTTCAATAGACACCGAAACCTTTGTTTCCATACCCCAAAGCATCGTTCTACTGTATTACGAGTCTTGATGTGGGCCCGATTACTGTGCGGACCCACCGTACCGTACCACCGGCCATACCCCTGGTGGTATGGTGGGACTTAACCATAATACCACTGTGCTAGTGATGGGATTTGAAAAAAAAACACTAATATAATAATAATAATCTTATATACTGAAATAAAAAAACCGATATATATTTTTTTAAATAATTAAAACATTAAAACGGAACTGATTTTATTATATTTGATATTTATATTTACGCGCGAGCTGAGCGAGCGAAGCGAGCGTGGTGCGGCAGCACCCGGCGATGCGCCACAATGGATTTTATTTCCTTGTAATTGAAATAAATAAAAAAAAATGTAATTAAAAAAAAATTTTGCTTGCTATGAGCTATTCAAATAAAACTGATGAATCAAAACTTCCTACATTCCAACCCTACGGTGGTATGGTTAAGTCCCACCATACAACCAGGCGTAGGGCCGGTGGTACGGTGGGTCCGCAATGCCCGATTATACGTGTCAGGATGGCGTGAGAGATGTCTGAATAGTCAAAAAATTTGCACCTAACAACTCTACCTAAACTGTACCTAGGTATGTGAAAAAAAACTTTTCATTTCTCATACTCGGAAAGTAGTCCAAATCCAAGTATCGGTCTGAAAATGCTTCATCCGACCCGCGGGTCGGAATGTTTCATACAAATTCATTCCGAACCAAGGGCCAGAATGGATTTCAAAAATAGAACTAATACATTTCTTATGAAGCCAGCTGTCAAAAATTTAGATTTTTTTATGATTTTTTTTATTTTCGAAGTCAAGTTAAGAGAAGTAATTTAAAAAATTATATTTGTCTATATTTTGTCACTATCATTTAAAAAAAAATATAAATATATAATTTTCTTAATTATATATAATTATTTTTATATAATCTCATTCGGTAATGTTCTAATTATGAAATGAAATACAGACTTATTGGCATATTTTATTTACATACTTCTATAAGAAAATTCAAAAAGTGAATTAAAGCATTATTCTCTTAACAAAACAATGCTTTAAAACATTTTTTTATTATTAAAGTACAATGTGTCTCGACCAAGGAGGTTTCAATTCAATTTAAGTACACATTATCTGTGGTGAGCGCGCTGCGCGCGCAACGCCCATGCGTGCTGGATCCGAGCCATAAACCAATAACAGGCGTTTTCCATTTTGACGCTATTTCGTAATACGAATTTGAGTAATATTTTGTTGAATAAAACTTTAGTAGCAAAAATGTCTAGCAATACCGATGATACCAAATAACCATACCATGAGATCAAATAAAGTAGTGTATGCAACTGCATATAATTAGGTATTAAAACACTCGTGTAATCTTATTTTGAAAAAAAAAACTACACTCATGTTTTAATACCCTCTATTATAATAATATGACATTTGCATAAACTACTATAATACATAGGGTTGTTTTATGTAAAAAATGATATCTACACCTACATAGAAATATGTCACCGATTTATATGTGAATAAATGTCACTTTAAACTTTACGAATTGTTCGAACTTTTCCATTAATTTAAAATAAATATTTAAGAAAAATGTTTTTTTTTACTTTCCTTATATTCGAAATGAAAAGTAGAGTGTTCCCCGCGGGTGGATGACATCAATTCATACTCGGATTATATCCGCCCTCGCTGCGCTCGGGCGTCTAAACACCTCGTATGGGAATTGATGTCATCCCACCCTAGTTTAACAATCTACTATTACCTACCTCAAGCAATTCAATAATAAATGAATAGTGACATAGACACGCCGTTCTGACGTCAGCTTGGCGCGCATAGTTGCGTATCGCTCAAACGCGTGGGAATTATGTTCTGAAACATAAATCAATAAACTGTACCTAAACTGTACCTAAACTCTACCTCATAAAACTGCCAATAAAAATAATATTTTACACGTTATACCTGTCAAATCAATATAAAATTTCCCTCAGTTCAAACCATAGATCTCTAACACTGGATCTGAAATAACAGCAAAAAATGGGTGCATACCTAAAGTTAAATCGTAACATAAAATGGCCGCCAATAGTGAGCGTACTAAAGTTGTATCGATATCGATACTTCTAAGGCCGTATACAGAAAGAAAGCTGGAAACTTATAAGCGCTTATCAGCGAAAATGTCTAATTCATCGGACGATTATTTTGTTTTCTTGAGAAAATGTGTATTCAAATATGCGAAATGAAGCTTTATCCTATTGATAGAGAAAGGAAAGTTTTCGGGTGTAGCATCATTTATTAGTAAATAACTGAAAACTTGATGATCAAAGATATTTTAAAAAAAAATTTTTAGGTCTGTTCTTTATCCTGGTATTGGAAAAAAAAAAAATTACTAAAACTGTTATCCCACATGCTTACCATGAAAATGCTTGAATTGATTCATCTGGGGATTTATTAACTTATTATTTGTCAGGAAAAATATACGCTTTTTCTAAATAGCTTTGTTTATAACTTTATCACGCCACCAGAAATAAATTGTCTTACCAAAATTTAGGGGTTCAAAACTTACGTTCTCCTATTGACAGTATTTGACAGGGAAGGAACACACATCCGATTAATTGCGACGGTTATTTTTACAAACTTCTGCCTGGTGCGGTCATACCATTTGTTATAACGGTCCTAGGGCGTCTCATGCAACTATTAAAAGAGACGCCCCTTAGCCGTCATCTGCCATTTAGTAAAACTTTCTGCCTTTTTATTCCATTTACTACTTATATATACCAGTTTTTTCTTTTTTTTTTGACTTTGATTATTAGTTTTTCCGAAGCATATTTGAAGCGTTTTATTCGAAATTGAGAGCAAGTATCGAATTAATGACAGGTGTTGTTTACCTTTTTGGAAAATCGAAAGAAGTATTGAAAGAATATTCCTTCGATTCTTTCGATACTGGGGGGAGAGGGAGAGGTTCATGAATTACGAAGGAACACAAAATAGTAACAATAAAAATGAAAATAAATAAATAAATGAAAGTGGACATTGCAATTATAAAAAGTGAAATCTGATCAAAATAATAGTAATTATAAAATATAACTATCCACATGGCCACTATGTAATAATTAACCATACCTTCCTTTTATATTATGAAAGTTAGAAAGATTTTACACTCGTATTATGCGGGTAGCAGTAAAACAACATAGTAATTTTCACAAAATATTTATTCATTTCTAAATAAAAGGTACAAAGTCTATTTTTATTAAATAATACAAAATAAGATTTCTCACCTTTTGGAAAATTGAAGGTACTGTGTCATCTCGCAATCTAATTACATTAAGGGTCTTATTAAAGCTATTTTCCTCGAAATGTAAAGAGCAAATCTACCAAACTTTAACTTTTGGGTTTAAGTTCTCGCTTCCAATGGCTTCTAACCACCGTCCCTTTAAGTTAACATTTCTTGGAAACCTAAAATTATAAATATCGAGATAGAGTTTTAAGAAAAATACATCACTATTAAATTCTAATGTAAACAAACAAGACAGTTTCAACAATAGGTTTCGGCAAAGTAAAACGTGTTAAATATAAAAAAAATGTAGTGTATAGTTAAGATTGCATGTCCAAATCACAAAAAAAGTTATGTGGAGCACTTTATAACAACAATTCACTTGTTTTAATCAATGAAAATCTTACTAACCTGTGTAAAGTTAAATTAGGGTATTTATCATCTTTGTTCGCACCACACCACAAAATTGAACATTTCATATTGAAAACTGCTTGCACTTTTTGCAGATATTAACATATAAAACACAAATTTGAAGCTACTTAATTAGTAAATTGAAAAAACCTTTCAGAAAAAACACAATTTAAGTACATCTTAAGTACTCTGAATTCTGAAACACAACATGGCGACAAGGCACTCTAGTGACATTCGTATGACGTCATGCCTTTAATTTTTTCATTCGGTAGGAGAATGAAAATAGTACTATCTCTTTTTTTCTTCAATGGTTTTTGTATTGGGAGAGTGGGGTAAAAGAGTTTTAGTTATACCTACTTAATATCTATATTATAATATAGATATTAAGTATATAATTATAAAGTATGTGTAGAAAAATAGAACATCTCCTTGTGGTTATCATCTCACTGGTTCAAACATTAATTTTTCAATATAAACATTAGGTTTAGGTTTTATATCTTGTTTCACGTTCAAGTTTTGAGAGCGTTTACTATAATGAATATGATATTTGATATAAAATGACTAATCTTTATAATGAATACATTATTATAAAAAAATGGGCAGTAAAAAAATTTATGGATTTGACAGGTGTAGGTATATATCAAATCCCAGTAAGTCCACTATAAGGGAAAGATGAGAAATAACAGAAATATGTTTATGTCTGTTGTTGAATTTCTTTTTTTAAGATTTTAGTAAATGACGATTTCGATTGGAGTTTGTGTGGATGAGAATATATTAAAATAAGATTTAAATAAAAGCGTACTTAATAAAATCATGTTAAAGTTTGGATATATCTGTGTTTGATTTGTACTAACGAAATATATCGGAGTATGAAAAATACTGTTGTGGACTTAACGGGTTTTGAAGAATAGCTACTGGACTTACCTAGGTTTGACAAATCTCATTGCAACAGTTCATATTCAGGGCTGCTACTTCATAATATTTTATAAGAGTTCAAAATAAAACAAAAATTGTTTATTCAAAATGTTTTATTATTAAGTAAAACCTAATTATACAAAATCTAGGACCTCATCCATAGCATAATCTTCGGAATTATTTATATATTCTTCCCTATCGCCAACCACTTCTATGTTATTTTGTAAAATATTTGCATAATATTGCAGTTGAGGAATTTGAAGCCATTCAGTGCCAAAATGTTTTTGAAGCAATTTTTTGACATCTTCTAGCTTCTCGGATTTAATCGAAGGAACTATTTCAATTACTTCAGGGTCAATATTGATAATTTGTTTACCTTTTTTCAGTATTGAAGCACTTTTTGGAATATT
Source organism: Stenoptilia bipunctidactyla (assembly GCA_944452665.1). NCBI lineage: Eukaryota > Metazoa > Arthropoda > Insecta > Lepidoptera > Pterophoridae > Stenoptilia > Stenoptilia bipunctidactyla. The sequence goes on along the minus strand of OX101729.1, from coordinate 25,325,372 downwards.
GTTTCGATACGAAATTTCGCCAGTTACTTTAATTTTATCTCTTGAACGTGTTAATATTATTCTTTTACATTTACTTATCTGAAAATGGAAATTACTCTTCAAATGATTCTGACGTTCAGTCTTTCAGTCCAAAACAGGAACATCAATTCCAACTTTGTGAATAGTTGCATGGTTGGCTATGATGTCAATGTACTCTTGTGGTGTAATAATGCACTCTCTACGCCTTATTTGCCTTTCTGTAAATGCGAATACCCTGTCGGGTGGTATAAAGGAATGACCGGTGACTGGAAAAATAATTTGTAGTTCTTGAATATTTGGGTAACGAAGTCTTGCCTCAAATAACCATTTCATAGCCATTGTTATCAGCATAGCGTTCTTATTTTGACCACCACAGCCATCTGCAACCAACCTCACTATTTCCTTCCCGTCCAAGTTCACAGAATTAAGAATATTATACACGCAAGAACATATTTCATTTGAGCCTTTCGCGGCTTGGTCCTCTGTCCAAACATAAGCATGAACATTTTCCGGTGTCAAGGTCGCTTTTGAATTACCAACAACAACTGTCAAATTGTACAGGTACAATTGGCGTGAATAGTAAACTGACTGGTCAGGAACTTTGGGCAACGGCAAATTTTTTTGACAGTCAAAACTAATTATTTGTATATTGGGTGATTCATCGCGTAAATTGTCGAAAAAGCATTTAGCCCTGAGTTTGTGGATTCTATACTGAGTACGTAACTCTTGTTTATCTTGCTCATTATTGGATAATTTTATACGCTCAAGTAATTGGAGACAATCGGAGCAGACGTCTTGGCGCGGTGAACCAAATCCTATATTAAAACTCGAATTAAATATTTTTCTAAAATATCCAATCTTAACTTCGTAGCCAGGCATAGCTTCATCGTTGTACATCTTCCACATTTTCTTTATGTTGAGATCAGGAGATAGATACAACCGAAGCTTAATTTGGTTTCGACAGTAATGTGTGTCCAGTGGTTTAAACTTTTTAACGAAGTTCTGGATCGCCTCTTTTCGTGACGCAAATTCGAACGCTTTTCGGTCTCCACCCCTGTTTTCTCTAGCCATAACTCCTGATTCACCGTGACGTTTCATAACGCCTTCCACGCGTGATTTTTTAACTCTCAAAATGTTGATGAACGTCGTTTTACAAACCGGTATATACTTTTTTTGCTTTCTACTAAAAATTTTGTAACACATAGTAAAATTCCTCTGCTTCTCCTTTGAGTTATCCCTGGGACGCCGACGTTTTATTGGAGTGACCGTCACGTGCTTTATAATATAATTGTCTTGAACAATTTTTTCTGGAATGAAGTAAAATTTCTGATGAAAGCAAAACATGTCATTAGGCGTTAATGATGCACACTTCAACGTGTTGGTGTCATGCCCACATGCTGGTCGTTTTGGTAATCCTGGTGCAGAGTACCTATAAAGCACAGACAAGTTAGGTCATAGGCCAAAACCAAAATAAACTGAAGAGAAGTGCGAACAGACAGTAAGCAGTCTTGTAGGTTATTGCTTTAAAATAGGTAATAAAAACGTCGTATTAGTTTGTGATAAGTATAAAAAATAGCCGAGTGCAAACCTAATGTTAGTTACTAAAAACCTGTATATGCATTTGAAGTAATTGTAATAATGGACAGACCACTCACTTTAAATCCTCCTATCAAGAATTTTTTTTGTAGGTATTTTAAATAAATTAAAGCGTCTAAATTTTTAAAATAATAAATTGAGAAAAACTTCTGTGTTTATTTAAACTGTAACATATTTTTATTATTTCAATTATTGCAAATTTAGCATTGAGTAATATCACATAATATTTTACTAAAAAAATCATCCAGTCTCAGGAAGCTCAAGTGGAAATCGTAAAAAAAAATTCAAGTGAAAAATATTTAAAGGACCCGACAATCTGACGTGGACCAGTCGGTCGGGAATCAGGGCAGAAGAGACAGAAATCGGCGAATTATTATTATTAAATCGAACCCAAGGCCCTTAGATTACCAGAACTATGCTGTGGCCTCTGAGTTACCGAGCCGCTTAGTAAGTAACATTTTTATTCAAGCAAGCATAAACAGTGTACTAGGACATGCTGAAATGATGATCATTTTGAAGCAAGAAAAAGAAATCACAAAGCATATTCACTGTACACCATAAAAACGCTTGTACACCTCTTGTAATATAATAAACTTACGTTTTCACGGCAGAAATCCATATGCCAGTACGCTAAAATACACAAATATTAAATTGAGAAAAGTATACCATATTCATTAAAATTGCATTATTTTAAATCTAAGTTAGTACAACCCTGATTTTCATGTTCAACAAACACAACTACTTTACCGGTATTTCATTTACCTTTTAGCTTTCTTCTCGGCTTGTGTTTTCTTGGCATTTGACACAGTCTTTTTCCGTGCTTTGTCTGGATCGACGACGCAAATATTTACGGAATTTTCTTGCATTTTTTCACAAATATTCAATAAAATGTACGACAGCAAAACGTTTCACTCAACACAATTCGTCGAACTGGCATCCATCTTGGACGCCATACCTTGCTCTGATTGGTTGATGCGGACGTGCTTAAGTTTGATATACACTTGTCAATGGACGTACCGGAGTTTGAAATAAACCATCAATTTTGACCGTTATTTTTATTGAGTTTTTGGGGACTTATCGCGATTTGGAAAAAAATTACAAAATGATAACTAAATTTCAAATTTAGTGTCATTCATAGTTCAGTTTTGAGTATGGGTGTGACTTACCCATTGACCTATATCACATGGACTCGAAATACCTACAAAAAAAACGTGCCAACCTTGGGCAACCAAAATGGCCGCCTTAGGGTGGGGGGGGATAGCCTAGGATTGTCAATATTGAATATACTTCAATATTTTTATGTTTTATTAGTGAAATCATAATTTTCAATATTATTCCAACCAAAGAGCTAATTTAAACGAGTGATTGATGAGGTAATTGGTATCTAGGTGTAAAAAACGCACAAGCTGGAAGATTTGGGAAAAAAATTGGCAAACGGTCAGGATATAATGTGCATATGGATTTCACTTAAATTAGGTACCATTACCTACCTACTTAATTGATTTATTTAACAGTTTATGTACACAAAGTAAGATACATTATACCGATGAATGATCTATACAAAGTTAGTAGGTACAAAGGTACTGCTAATAAAGAAATTCCTTGAGACTGGAGAGTTTGATTGAGGAGCAATAATAATATGTGTTAGATAAAATAATTAAACTATAATATTAGATTAAATATACTGAATCATACCTACATAAAAATCTAATATATGAAATAGCAAGCTGACTAACTGATCATCAACGGCCAGCCTAAACCGTTGGACCTAGGAAGCTGAAATCTTACACTTGAGTTCATTTTAGAGCGACAAGGATTTTGGAAGGAATTTTCAAAATTAAAATTAATTTCACTGATGTTCGTGTTTCATTTGAGGTTTGAAAACATAATGACCCCCAAGTTGTTTGCTGTGTCAGTGAAATTAATCACAACATTATCCATGATGATAGGAGGTACTAGTATTACTTTATTAATTAAGAACTAAATAGGTATCGGTTATGAAATAAAAAAAAACACTTCATTCATTCATTCATTTCTAAATAATAACAATTTGTTTAAAAACACATTTTGTTTCAGAAAATCTTGTGATCCAGCTAAGTCTTCAATTAATACAGCTTGTTCCATATTTATTTGATTTTTATTTCGAAGATCATCTATGATTTCTCTAAAGTTAACTAGTTTTTTGTTTTTCCTCCGAAGTTTTTCATTCAGGCACTTAATTTTTTTTTTGCTCATCACACTTTTCTTGAAGCGCCTCAATTTTCTTTTAAAGTGTGACCTGAAAATTAAATATTTATTATAAAATGCTATTTATTAAAATGAATACAACATTGGCATCTTGAGTTGATTGATATGATATGAAAAAACAAAATTATTTGTTATTCTGTTCGAATATTTTTAAATTATTCCTTATTGTTATAAGACTCAACTTATATTTATTTTACACCACTCTAAGGCTCTTTGAATTAATTGGTTGTTGGTGAAAAATATAATGTTAATTTAACTGTATCCAACTATAGCATGCATGGTTAGATACCTACTGTTATAAGAAAATATGCTTTATAAAAATAAATACCTCTTTCTGAGCTTCTTTCGCAACTGGATGTGGTATTGACAATTGGGTACAAACTGCAGATGTACTAGAATTATCAATAAAATTTCCTGTTACCTGTAAAGAAAGAAATAATTAAAACAAAAAGCAAATTAAAAATTTATTATCATCAACTTGAATTTGACATAATTTGATTACCTAATGTTATATTAAATTTATTTTGATACTTACGGGAAATATTAAAGGAACTGAGTTTTCTCTTAATCTTATTACATCTAGAGTTCTATTAAAACATGTTTCAGGAAAATGCAGTCAGCAAACAAACCACTGCTTTTGCCGAGGATTAATATTTTCTTCACCAACTGCTCTTAACCATTTTTGTCTCAATCCTTCATTTTTTGGAAATCTAGAAACAAAATATTTGTAGGTACTTATTGTATGTAATCAACATCAAAATCCACTAAACATATACATATAATTTTAATCAGAGCATAACCCTATTTTAACTATGAAAATAATTACGAATGAAATAAATAAAAGAGTCTGTTACTCGGAAATAAGGTAAGATACAGATTCTTTTAACATTTATTTATATATACTTAGCTTTACAATTGAATTCAAGAGGTTATATGTGATATTACATGAAAAATGGTACTCACATAAGAAGAGTCAATGCTACTTGATTTTTGATTTTTCTTGCACCACATTTTAAAATGCAACAAGATTGCATCTTGACCTACAGTTTCACCACACTGCGACTTAGTTTTAAACAACTATTTCTTGTTTATTTATGCAAATCTCAAATAAACAAACACTTGACAACGAACTACCACGAAATACGAGCAACCAAGATGGCGAATTGAGGCACGTACCTACAGCTGTCAAATGAACTTTGACAGTATGTGGCACACATAGCAATAACTAAAATATATATGTCTCTTTCGTCATATGCAAACCTAGCCGTGAAAAAAAGAGAAAAATATATATTTATTGTTCTGTACCATATATGAATGATATTTGTATATGTATAAATGCTATATGTTGACAAGGGCGCCTCTATACAATGGAACTTAATGGACTTACCGGAGTTTGATATTTACCTACATACGGTGATTCACCGTATGAAATATTTTTTTATTGGCAGTTTTATTAGGTATGTACAGTTTATTGATATATGTTTCAGACATGGTAGGTAGTAATAGACAGGAGATGCCCTTGCCTTAGAATGAAAACCATGAAACACTTGACAGTTGCTATAAAATGGCTGCTGAAGAGTTGAGCCCTAATTAAAATTACATATCGATATCGATAAAGTTTTCGTAGTCATTGTGTACATATACTTAATGGATAACCCAGTATTGGCAGGTAAAGGAACTAGTGACTGCTTAAAAAAAAAATAGATGTTTTTTTTTTTAGGAAATTCCCTCATTTTCTATCTAAAATAGCCAATATCTCTCATTGAGTAGTGACTTCATTATAAGGTTACATTATTTTTGTAAAATCGCAAACTACGCTAACTCTATCCAATTTTAGGTAATTGCCGAAAAATAGCTCTTAACACATTAAATTATCAATATCTTTTATATTTTTTAATCAAATAGTAAATGTTATATCGCTTTAGAATGAGGCAATTTTTTGAGAAGTTCCAAAGTGTGGCAACAAAATTATGAAAACACAAAAATAAAAGTTCTAGCGCTTCTTAAACAAAAACTGCTGAAGGAGTTCTGCTTATTCTGATTTTATTTAGTGGTTATTCAAAATTGTTATTCATTAAAAAAAGAAACAAAATCCGATACTTGTGGCCAATATGGCTATTTTAGTTAGAAAATGAGGGAATTCCCTCAAACAAATTTAAAAAAACACAGACCTACTTGCTGAAGATTTTTTTTCTAAGCAGTCACTAGCTCCTCTACCTACCACTACTGGGTTATCCATTAATTACTGGACACCCGATATATTATACCTAACTTTCATGTTCTAATCCGCTGTTTAGTAATAATAAAAAACAATTGTCTTATGAGGTAGTGGTAACCACGGCGGAAATATATAGAGGAGCTGCCCTATCCAGTATTTTCTAGGGACTCAAGTAAAGCCTACGCGCGGGGTGCGGGAGGGGTAAGCGGTGGGTTATGGACAATCATAGCCAAACAGGCGATGGCATTAGTCACCTAGTAGTGAGTAGTAAAAACCGGTCGAAACATAAGGTTAAAATATTCACATAATCATCAAAAAAGTTCAGCTATACTTCACTAGGTGGCTCTAGTTTTTTAACGAAATTTCATACGTTCCAAATCTGTCAGAAAAAACCGCGCAATAAAAGTATTTCTACTTGACGCTAGATAGCGCAACCTTTTTTCGCGGCATAAAAATCACCTAGGCAACAAATAACAATCTGGAATTTTGGACACAAATAATTGGACAACAAACAATTTTGTAAAAAATAATTATGAATGAAATTATCTTCGTGGTAAGTTAATTTTATTTGGATTGTCAATGTAATTCCTTTATAAAAGTATAGAAAACTAAATTTTACATCGAGAAACAATGGAGAATTTAATTTTTTTTTTAATATTTACGCGTGTACATACTTCACAGAAGTCAGCGACGAACTGACGCCAATGCCTCTAGCGAGGAATAGCTTGAACTAAAGGCTGTGACGTCAGGACAACCCAAATTGAAGCTGTGCAACTTTGGTTACAGCAGCTCTACTATGTATCTGCTTTGTGGTGGTAACATACATTGCCTTCTATGCCAGAGGTTCTGGGTTCGAATCCCGGCGGTGGCGATGAACTATCGTCAAGTCATGGATGTTTATTATTTAAGTTTATTCTAATAAAAATATGCATTTACTCAATATGTATGTAATATTTTAATACGTATGTTTATACATTTCTTAAGTATATCAGGTTATCCAGTATCTATAACACAAGTTCTTTAAGAAACTTAATTTGGGCTAGATAATGTAGTGTGAGTGTCAGAAATATTGTTTTATTTACTTAGGTACTCGTACACCTAAAAAAATTGATCAATGCGGCCACCAACCTAATACAAGACTTTTCCAACTTGGAAGCAGTAGATACGTTAGCTCGTATGAATTTATAATACCTATCCATATTCATTCTGTATTCTATTTATAGTCATTCTGTATGGTTAAAATTAGTATTTAAAATTACCAAATAAAACACCTGCATTGTGAATAGATTTTGATGTAATGAAATCAACAATTTTAAGGTCACTTAGCGACACTAAAGTAAACTTATCTTTGAACAGGTGCCAACATTTTGAATTAACTGTTAATACTTATTACTAATTAAAAAACAGTCTGATTTACAAATAATACGGTAAGTACAATTTCAAGGTCACTTAGAGACACTAAATTAAACCTTATCTTAAACATTTTGAATAGATATTAATAAAATTGAACTTTTAATGCTTATTTCTAAATAAAAAATAGTCTGATTTACAGATAATAAGATAAGTACAATTTCAAGGTCACTTAGAGACAATAAAGTAAACTTATCTTTAACATTTTGAATAGGTATTCATAATAATTTTATTTATTTAAGCTGTTAATTTGATTCAAATTTTCCTAAAAAAATATTTTAATAACAGCTTAAATTAAATTAGAAACCTTGCGCAGGACACCCTTAATTTAATTTTAGTGCGGTCCAGCACATTCTTTCAACATGTTGCACTCTTCGTTTGTTATTAACTTTTCAGCTTTTAATTTCTCCATGACATCTTTTTGTTCCGCTATTTTCTTATTTTTTCGATATACTTGAAGTTTCAGATTTTTTTTTTTTTTAAGCTGTCACATAATTTTTCTAACTTGACAATTTTGATTTCATTTTGATAAGCCTGAAAATATTAAAAGAAAAATATTTTATTTAATAAACACAAGTTAGAAACGCCTGGTATCCTCAGGAAATTATGCACAAACAGTTCACGCTATCTTTCACTCATTTTACTACTAAAAAAAGTTAGAATCAATAACTACTTATGTTATATTGTAAAACCAACCTTATCGTGACTTGAATTTAGTTTTGGTTCTTGTTGGTCAGAACTTTGTGGTATGACCTGGTTTTTCAAGTCTGTCAACTGTAATGGAAAAAAATGGTTGAAAAAAAATGGAATGAAAGAATGTTGCTGTTGCGGAATGTCACATGAAAACTTGAAGCATAGAGTAACTTATATACTGGTATAGAGTCGTCACTAACAAATTCGGTACTAGCGCCATCTAACGGAAAACAACCGTACCTCGACAACCAAAACCCAGCTGCTCCGTTCTAGCTTGTATTCTCAAGAAGGGTAATTTTAAACAATAACTTAGACTTTGGAATAGCTAGATTCATAAAATTACGGGTTAATCAGGTTTGGGTATGATGAATCCAGCAGTTCAATCAAAGTCTACGTATTGAAATAAATAAAAAACAATTTAGCAGTTGCGTAATTTATTAGGTTTTCTTTTTCGGTGTCCTCGTAAGGTGCGTAAGTCCAACGTGTTATGCGAAGAATTCAGAGTCCGGGAGCTTGCCAAAGTTGTAGAAAATTTATAAAACACAATCCAGAGCACATTCACGAGTCACGGGAGGAAACGGAATGACAAAATTAATTCTTCACTCATGTCAGTCTCTCAATCACTTTCGTTTTGACATTTTGTGCATCAACATAGTAGAGCTGTCAATGTTTTGACAACTAGTATTATATAGTAGTATTACCTAAAACTTCAAGATTTTCCTAACTTTAAATCATTGCATAAAATCTATTTCATGTCACTATCCTTTGTGGATTAAATAATGTATTGGGTAGGTATTTTTTGCAGTCATAAAAAGACATTTTCATATGCTTGGGACGCACTCAATTAGTTACTCTAACTGCGTAGAACGCACCCAATTAGAAAAATCTACGATTTTTTTGTATTTATGATTCAATTTAAATAGTAAATATATCATCTTATATAGCGGATAAAATAATATTAATTTTGTATCAACTACTTAAAGCACAATATATTTTTTCAGGAACCGTTGAGCAAAAGTGACATCTATTGGTTTAAAATGGAACATAATCTTTACCGTGTTGAGAATAATGCCATCTATCGGAAAGCATCAATACTTTTACCACAAGAGCGAATTCTAAGGAAAGGGAAATAATACTAAGTGAAAAAACACTGACTTGAAGTTTATTTCACTTACTTCAGTGAGTGCTGAGTGTGGGATTCTTTTCTGTGAAGCCACGCTCCGAACACTAGTAATAGTTGGAGACTGAAAATGAATACAAAGTTTGTATTAATAAATAGCAATTCTCCAAAAATTAAATTTTCTTTTGCAAAAGTTATATCCTTCGATGACTATGTAAATTTTTAAAGATTTTAAATTATATAAATTATAAAAGGTACAAAGTAACAATTCTCTACAAAACACTTACTGATAAGTAAAGTGAGGGCACTGCATCATCTTTTAGCCTGATGACTCCAAGTGTTCTATTGATGTTATCATCCTCAAAATGTAATGAACATATAAATAGATTCTTCCTATGACGTCGGCTTATATTTTCTAATCCAATTGCGTTTATCCACCTTCGCCGCATATTTAAATTAGTGGGAAAACTGAAAAATATCGATAAAAAAGACGGTTTACGGATGCCCATCACTATGTTTACACTTGGTAACTAGGAAGCAAGGTTATAAATTTAAAACCTTCTAAACATTCACTATTACTCAATTATTATCGCTTATAGGTACTTGTTACAGTAAACCAGATGATGATATACGCAAATAATTACAAAACATAAGAATTTGAGATAACTTACTGGTGTAAACTTATGTTTTGCGACTTTTTAGCGCCACAAACTAAAATCAAACACTTATGCATATTGTACACGATAATTCAAATCAAACTTATAAAATTGATATTTATTAAAGCATTTCATAGTCAAATCTCTAAAAAATCCCGAATATTTTGCACTTTTCCTGAAAGTAAACAAAACACACTGACGCAAACGTATAAGTAAAATGGCGACTGCATTTCACCAAGCTGACAACATAGCGTAAAAAGAAAATCAAACCAAAAAAAGGAAAGGAAGAATTTGACTTCGAGTCTTTCACTCATGTCAAATGTACGCTTGTTAGAAAGAAATAAAGATATGTCCGTAAATTCATCGCACGTTTGCCACATATATCCTACAGTAAACAATTAATGGGCATCTCCTGTCTATTACTACCTACCATGGTTTCAGAACATAATTCCCACGCGTTTGAGCGATACGCGACTATGCGCGCCAAGCTGACGTCAGAACGGCGTGTGAGGTACAGTTTTTTTTCACATAGGTACAGTTTAGAACAGTTTAGGTAGAGTTGTTTGGTGCAAATTTTGGGACTATTCAGACATCTCTCACGCCATCTTGACAGACACGATTATACAATTCTTCTTTTTCTGAAGGATGCAGTAGAGGTGTAAATAAATTGATTCTTGATGCTTTTAAGCTTTATAGTTATTGGATGGTATGGTTGTGCAATAAATAAATAATAGTGCTCATATATTCTACAAAATTTACCTGCACATTTAACGAACTATATATCTTTTGCGGTTTAATATAGAATTGCCCAATATCTCCCCCAACTTTTGGGATTCTAATATGTTTGCAATCTATAGCTCCTATGACTTGTCTAAATACAATAAATACACTTAATAAATACACAATCAATAAATATATCCGCTAACATATTATGCAAACCATCATCATCATCATCATCATCTCAGCCCGCGCTAGTCCACTGCTCCCTCTAAGCAAACCATGGTCACTCTAAATTACTATTAAAATTAAGGGAACTACGCTCTACTACAAAACACCTTGTAGTAGGTAGGTACTACCACAGAATAAGTAATAGTTGGTACAGAAGAATTACTCCGCAAGAAGATCTAAATAAATTCGAGTCTTGCTACGACGCGATACGGTGGAATTCAGCTCGCACAGCATTACGTACCTGCAAATTTATATACCTAGAAGTTTTGTCTCTTTCTATCGCATGCCTCTTATCTTTTCTTACGCTGTTAGGGTTGGTGCCTAGTGAAGAATAATTAATCTTCTTATTTGTAATTAAGTATCTACCGATGTAGGTATTACTGTTATTCTACCTTTGTAAAAAATATTGTTTAAACTTACCTACAGTACAAAATGAAAAAAAAGTGACGACGAATAATTAGTAATACTACATATGTTTTGTTTGTTAAATTGAACATAATCAAATCCAAACATAATCTAATTGAATATTTGTTTCTTTTTATGTCCATTTTTAAATACTATTTGCGACCTCGATCATAGAATTACTGTGAGTGCTATTAGGTAGGTAGGTATCTAAAACGTCCAGATGGGCGCGCGCGTGATACACGACCCATTCGAGTTGCGCCGGCGGAGCGCTTCGCTGTAGGTAAATAACGGATGTACCGCGCGGAGTGAGCCAGGCCTGGTACTACGTTGAAGTATTATGAATGAAATGCCGCTTCGTAGTAAGTATGTTCATCTACAGCGACTATTTTTTTTTAAAGTTTGTGGTTCCATATTTCTGCTTTTTTGTACTGAGCGACGATAAAATAAGTATGCGGGTGCGTTTATATCGTATCCATGGAATTAATAAGTACTACGTACAACTGGAAGGCTTACTGTGCTTCTAAGCACGTGCCGAGTGAGAGGTCATAAATCTTGGTTTGTCCCTTTCTAACTAGTGTAACCATTCTTACCTGTGTACATTGGACATTTAGATAATCGCTCCATGCCTACGAATAAATTTAATAATAATAAATGACGTGCGTACTTAAGGCAAATCGGCCAGTGTGATGTGTGGTTTCAATAAGGTTCGAAGAAAACAATCCACAGCTGTACAGCGCACAGTTTATTTTAAGCCACAAAGTTTGTATAGAGGAGAAAATATAAATTTACTGAGTCTAGATACATACTATTAGAAGTGCACTAATGAAAGCAGGAGAAAGTTCTTATCACTTAAGGATCCTAGGGCGTGGATCCATCTCTACGGTACGGCGGCCCCGTATGCCGTGTAACGGCACGGCGCCGTTGCCGGTAAACAGCGCGGCACCGCACTGTGCCATGGCACCCACCCGCACTGTGCCATGGCACCCACCGCAGTGCACAGCACCGTACGGCACGGCGCCGTACCGTATAGATGGATCCACGCCCACACGCATGTACCTACTCATAGGTTCACGGATCGTAAATTTCGACTGGAGAGACGCGAGATTCGATGTCCAGTGCGGCAGCAGCGGCCGGCGCTCGGGCATCCAATTCGGAAACAAAAGATGTGTGGTAAATAAAACAAAATTAAATAGTACCAATATTTATTATTTATCTTTGAAATTATAATAATAATAGGATTCACTAAGCCCGTTATGGTTCTGTATGGCTTTAAACTATGAATTCTTGCTCCATATTTGCCAGGTCGTACCCCAATCTGTCTTACTGAGTATACCACGGCCTCCCCCACAATTCTTGCTCCCACAATATCACACATTTATTATATATGGACGAGATTAAGTTATATGCCACAAACATTACAGATTTATTTAGACTCGTAGATATAACCCAAATATTCTCTGATGATATAAAAATGCATTGCATTTTTTCTTTAACTCCAAATTCGAAGGCAATCTGGAATTGCAAAAAAAAAATTTTTACTATAGTATTTATTTAGTTTGTTTAGGTGTGTAGATAGATTTTCGCAAAAGATCAGTAATAAGCCTACAGACCAATAAAATTATTGAAAAACTACATTTATTACTTTATTAGAGAAGAAATCAGGGGACTACGAAACGTTAATTTAGGGTATTTTTCATACAGATCATTTAACGTTTAACATACTTATAATGCAGAGAGAGTTGTAAATAGTGAATTTCTTTGTTAAGTATTTAGTGATATAACAAGCTTAAATCCAGTACATAATTTAACAATGAAAATGTTGTCACCCTAGTTCCTATTTATGTCTAACTTACCTGTGAAAAGATAATCCACAGCCGGATAAGATTCTTTTCCACACCCACTCACAGCACATATATTGTTCACCATTTTTACAATACAATTAACCAATATAAATCCAATATAAAGCACTTTTTGAAACCCAGAAAGGCAAACAAGTCAATACGACAACAAAAAGAACGCCATATTGTTTTTGTGGTGCCACACAAATATTACCATTTTACCAAGTGTTGCCTTACGTAAGAGTAATAAAACTCTACTAAAATATTGAAATGTCTCGTCGTGAAATAAAAAAGATTTATCTACACCTACAAACTATTGCATTTTAATTCGTATAATTACAAACATGCCGCACGTATTATTCATATACAAAATGTCATTATTTTTTGCGAAAGAACTTTTCTGGAATATACTACCTTTATACCAATAATATTTTACATGGCAATTGTGCGAAAGGGACACACCAAGAAAAAGTAAGTTTCACTTGAGCTCACGTCATTGAGTAGATATTGGTTATTTTAAAAAAAACTTTACTTGCATGGACTTATGGTTCATTTTGTTATGTTGAAAGTTTGCGAGTAATCCTTCCAGTTGTACGTAGTACCTATTAATTCCATGATCGTATCCAAGAAACTAACCAATAAATTTGGCTGGTGACTACAAATCGACCCTGTAGAAAACACAATGTAGGTAGGTACCTGGTTGATACTACCCAGCAGTGGACTGTATGGAAATGTGGAGGTTGGGCAGTACCAATGGGATCTTGAAATAAAACGTCGTGGTGACTTGATAATAACTTGGCTTCGTTGCGGTATTTTTCAGGCAGGCAGTATGAAGAGCACGATAGAAAGTAAATCTTAAGTTAGTTTGTTAATTGAAGTCAATATCAATCTCTCAGACTGCCGTTAAGACTCCAAAACTGAGCAATACCGTAAGGAGAGCCGCAGTTTAAATTTTATTTTAAATTGTTTTTCTCTTACATTCTAAGTTATTTCTATGATTGTCGTTATGTTTATAACTTATATTAAGGGTTATGTATATTAAAAGATGGACAATTTTAATTGCTACAAAATGCAAGAAAGCCTAAATTAAGAATATTAACTATTTAAATTTAAAGATCTTAAATATAGTCAAGTTTACAATTATCCCCTAATCAAGTTTACATATTTTGTTATTTATTTTATATTTAGCCTTATATACATAGGATTTTATTACTAGAGTTTAAAGGCAATCCTGTGTGCTACATAATTATATAAAAATTCTTATCAATACAAAAAGGTAACTTGGTGTAAAAGCCATAAACATGTGAAAGAGAAGTTCAAATAAGACAAAACTACGGGTAATAATAAGTTAGTACCTATGGTACATTAATTATTTTTAGAAAGATATAAAAATACAAATAGTTATTAAGTGAAAAACAATCTATTTACAATTAATCTTACATACCTATTAAATAACTTTGGATAGCTTGCCTAAAGTTAAGTTAAGAATAACTATAAAGTTTACAGATCATTAATTTTGATTTCTAATATTTTTCTAGTTTTTAGTACCTAGCTTACTTCAGTCTCTTCCTCGTGCGCAAGCACCGTTTTAGTTTGTAAGCTAGGTCGGTCGAGAAGAATAACAGGGCGGCGAATCGATGCCGCGGACGATCTGACTTTAGACGTCTTCTTTCTTCATGGGAGGATTCATTTTGACATCTATGAAGTAATTTTCTTTCGGCGATAAGTAAGTGTTTCGTTGAAACATCTCTTGTTCTTGACTGTGATTCTCGTAGCCTTCGGGTTTTAAATACCTCAGCTGCGAGTAGCAGTCTCGCCGTAGCACGCAACATTCTATTATACGATGGAAATCGCGAGGGATCGGGTAAGTGATCGTACGTTTTGTTAATTATGACCGTATTAACAGGTTTAAGTTTCTTCTCGGTTGACTCGATTTTTGTTGACATTCGTATAACAGACCAGTCTTTAATGTCAGCCACAACTGCTACTTGGCCTTTGCGGAAACGAATTAATACGCTGAAAAGTAACTGCAATAAGTCGGGACCCGCTACCAGTGCGTCATTTAAGCATTTACCGGCTGTTCTACCCGCGGCGTCGAAGACTAGCCTTACGTTACCCTTTTGTGGGTGCGTCACAGCAAAGTGTGGTAAATACCAAAGACGCGATGATGACGATGGTGCCTTGACTATGTCGGCGTAACCTTTTTCGATAAGGTGTTTTATCTGTTTACTATACTCCGCTTTTAAAGACTTGTCTTTATCTAATTTCTTTTTGAGGTTACACAGACGGCTGAGGGCTTGTTGGCGGTTATCGGGCATTACCTCATCGTCCGATCGCCATAGCAACCCTACCTCGTATCTATTCTCGTTAGGTAACTTCGCGCATGTAGAATCTAACAACTTTAGAGCCCGTACCTCGGGATCTTTTTCCGGTTTGCGCGGTTCGATTCCTAATGATTCTATACTAAAATGTTGTTTAACTTGCGGCGCAAGGCTCAAAGTGCCTATCGTGTGGGCGGTCACAGTTTCTAGTTCGCGGCTGCATATGCCTCGGATGTTCGGCTTAAATCTTGTTGACTCCGAGTCATTTGTTTTACTACTGCAGACAGCTTCGATGGTGAGCTGCTCCGACCTACTTGGCGATACTAATCTATGAGTCACATCCCGCTCTATCAACGTCATTGTTGACCCTTCGTCTAACAATGCGTGTGTTGTGACTGTACCTAACGGACCACTCAGCTCAACCGGTAAAATCTTAAGGTACGTGGTTGACGCGCTAACGTGGTTGACTTAGTTTATCGTTGCATCCGCAGTTCCCGGGTTCGATTCCTGCCCGTGATGTAGCAGGCGATGATGCGACGCTTCACAACCATGTATGCCGCACGGTTTATATTTGCATCTCATTATGCGTTTGTGTGCTTCATTTAAACATCTAAAGCACAGCCTGTTGCTCTTCGCTGTTTCCCACCGTTTTGCGACGTTTAATTTTGCAAAATCCGCACACTCTTTTATCAAGTGAGTACCCCCGCACAATGCGCACTTGCCCTTATCGACTTTATCGTGGCAAGGTGTGGCTTGTGGGGGTTTCGAGTTGCGTTTTTTATTTAAACTCTTTCGGTGAGCCACTGCAGCAACGGTTGCCTTTTTCGGTTCGCGCTCGTTTTCCGACGGGCATGATGAGTCGCTACTGTATGAACGCGAGCGATGTTTGTATGTTTTCACGGCGTTAACCGGCCTCGGTTGCCGACTAAAGGCGCGTTCTTCCCTATTTAAATTGTATGAAAACATAGCACCGCACTGATCTGCCATTTTGTTTAAAAATTGTGACAATAAAACTAATTCTGGTATGTCGGCATACATTGATTTAAATTCGAACCATTTATATTTTAAAACTAGCTTTATCCCGCAACTTCGTATGCGCTTAACTACCCTTCTCTTGGAAATTTCAGAAACTGTACAACCAGACACCATCTGAGAGAACCTTTATACCAAGTATCACACCCATGCAAGTCAAGGAATAAGTTTTTTTCATAAAAACTAAAACATCATATATTTCCCGTTCCCGTGGGAATTTCGGGAATTCCTTTCATAACACAACCAGACACACATTGAAAAACCCTTACGCCAAGTTTCACATCGGTCCACTCAAGGAATAAGATTTTTCATACAAACTAAAAAGTCCTATATTTTCTGTTCCCGTGGGAATTTCGGGAATTCCTTCCTTAGTGCACCCCTACATCCCCTAAAGAATGTGTGTTCCAAATTTCAGCTCTCTACGCCCAGTAGTTACGGCTGTACGTTGTCTGTCAGTCACTCAGTCACTCAGTACCTCAGTCACTCAGTACCTCAGTCACTCAGTCAGTAACGGAACAGTTTTATATATATTGATTACGCTTAATTTATCTATAACTCTACTTACTAACTCTGGTGAGTATAAATATTGAGGTTGATTTAAGGTTTTAATCGAGGCGACGGTGTTAGCTACCTTGCTAGCATACATCGTAATATTTTTCCCGTCTTCTGACATGCGGGGTAGCTTTTTTAAAGACTCTAACTCCGATAATATCAACATTTCCGGCCTACCGTAACGTCTTTCTAATGTTTCCATTATAGCACTTGGTTCGATGCTAGTATACATTAAAGACCGCACGGTTTCTCTAGCATGGCCGCGGAGCGCCTTACGAAGTCTAGCTACGTTTTGAACTCCCGTGTACGAGTTTTGAGTGTCTATAAACACGGATTTAAATGGAATCCACTCGGATATGTTGCCCTCGAAATAGGGCAACTCTTCCATAAATTTAGGTATTGATTGACTGTTTGACTTACTAAGATTGACTGCCTTTACTATCGCGTCGGCTAGCGCCGACATGCCGCTTTCATCACTAATATTTTCGCGACTCTTAACTGGGTGAGACATCTGAACGTTTACACACGGAGGTACGCTAGCCGGTTGTGCCCTACATTCCCGTTCGCAAATTACTCGCGCGTTATTTTGATCATTGATCCAACTATGAACCCTACCGTCAATAGGTTCGGGGGTGACATCCGCCTCGTTGGAGTTTTCAACAGTTGCCAGTTCGAATCTGGCTAACTCCAAACGAGTCTCAGCATATGCGGTTGCCGCCCGCGCCCGTTCTACTTCGGAGGCCCTAAGTTCTAACTGCGCCTTAATCTGAGATAATTTACTAGACTGCGAAGTAGATATATCGATTCCGGGCCTATCACTCGCGACAGGCATACCTACAACCGTCCCGGGTGCACTGTTTGCTAATGTTTGCACTAACACTTCCGTTACTTCTATATTTCCGCTCGATTCTGTCACCTGTTCGCTACTTTGTTGCGTGCTATTGCGTGACTGCTCTTCTGTGCCGGTCCCATGGCTCCACGTATTGGTCTCTGTGGTTCCCGATGCTTCACTGTCCAATGGTGTACCGGTTTTCTTGCCTGACCTTAGCTTCTTTCCGTCCGACATGGTGCTACGAGGGGGTTCCCTAATCTAAATATTCACTAAACACAATAAAAACCCTAACTTATAATACCTATTTCCTAACACTAGCAGTTCGACTGACTTCCTAGCGTGATGACGTCAGCCGAGGGTGGAAATAGGATAGGGCGGGTAGGGGAACCACCTGGCAGAGAGCGCTACCACCTTGGGCTGCTCGGAGAAGGGTAGGAACAACCCAACTCGTCAGCTTCCTCGAGGCCGTAAAACAGCTCTGAGAAACCCTCAGTAATAGAACCTTACCAGCGAGGTCAGACCATTGAGCCCTGTGGACTCGTGGGCGCGTCTGGTAACCCACACTACCATAAATGGCATTAACGCACGCTGTTTGATGGCCGTTTAACACCGCTAGGTGGCCGCGTGATGGCTTCTTCCAGCGCCGTCCGTCTTGCCTCTCGATCCTGGGGCTTCACGACGACACCACGACGGCACCACGGAGACTGCACACGACGGCTCCACGGAGACTCTTCGACGCCACCACGAAGACTGCACACGACGGCACCACGGAGACTCTTCGACGCCACCACGAAGACTCCACGAAGGCTTCACTAGGTTTGACGCAATCTTCAGAGATCCGGCTCTCGAAGGACCATTGGTTGATACTACCCAGCAGTGGACTGTATGGAAATGTGGAGGTTGGGCAGTACCAATGGGATCTTGAAATAAAACGTCGTGGTGACTTGATAATAACTTGGCTTCGTTGCGGTATTTTTCAGGCAGGCAGTATGAAGAGCACGATAGAAAGTAAATCTTAAGTTAGTTTGTTAATTGAAGTCAATATCAATCTCTCAGACTGCCGTTAAGACTCCAAAACTGAGCAATACCGTAAGGAGAGCCGCAGTTTAAATTTTATTTTAAATTGTTTTTCTCTTACATTCTAAGTTATTTCTATGATTGTCGTTATGTTTATAACTTATATTAAGGGTTATGTATATTAAAAGATGGACAATTTTAATTGCTACAAAATGCAAGAAAGCCTAAATTAAGAATATTAACTATTTAAATTTAAAGATCTTAAATATAGTCAAGTTTACAATTATCCCCTAATCAAGTTTACATATTTTGTTATTTATTTTATATTTAGCCTTATATACATAGGATTTTATTACTAGAGTTTAAAGGCAATCCTGTGTGCTACATAATTATATAAAAATTCTTATCAATACAAAAAGGTAACTTGGTGTAAAAGCCATAAACATGTGAAAGAGAAGTTCAAATAAGACAAAACTACGGGTAATAATAAGTTAGTACCTATGGTACATTAATTATTTTTAGAAAGATATAAAAATACAAATAGTTATTAAGTGAAAAACAATCTATTTACAATTAATCTTACATACCTATTAAATAACTTTGGATAGCTTGCCTAAAGTTAAGTTAAGAATAACTGTAAAGTTACAGATCATTAATTTTGATTTCTAATATTTTTCTAGTTTTTAGTACCTAGCTTACTTCAGTACCTGTATTTTTCTGTATATTTACTCCTAATGACATTATTGCACAGCAGGGCTAGCATGCGACCATAGATAAATACTCGAATTGATGAGATAAATATTAAGTATTTTGTTATTTTATCCTATTATTTCAGATAATATGCGCACCATAATAGATAGAATATTGGATGAACAATGGAAACAAGGAATCCGAGTCGTTGATTTTCTGTAGTGAGAAATGATATGGAGAAATGTATGGAGAAACGGCTTTTTTGTGGGCGTTTGGCGACGTCGTCAGTTCCAATACATTTTTATTTCCATATCGTCAGTGGAAAGGATAAAATGCTAAAGCGCCAAATTACATTTGTGGAAAATCGAGTCTAAAATATTTTTTTCAGATAAAAGTTATACCTCAGATATTGCTAGAGTTAGAGAGATGTTATAAAGAGACAAAATATAATTCGATTTTTTTCCTAAATATTCAGCATAACTATGGGTATCTATCTCTTTCCGTTACTAAAATAACTGTCGCTTTAACAAAAAACGCTAAAAAGTAAGAAAAAAATATTCATGAAAAAAAAATGCTAAACTCTATCAATAGTGTTTTTAAGTTTTTGCATTTAAAATGCTCAATTATTCTTAAATAAATGAAAAATGTGATAAATAAAAATTAAAAGAGCCAGTTCCTTCCTAAACCCGTGTGCTTTCATCTTCGACCTCATCGTCACTTACCATCAGGTGAGATTGAGGTCAAACGCGGGTTTAGTAACTTATAAAAAAAAAAAAAACCCGTCTAGCATTCGAACCTTGGAACTCTCGTTTGCCGGACGAGTGCTCTTCCACTGAGCTACTTCATCAGTCATCAATAAATGCTAATATACGGCAATAGTCTCTTCTCCATTCAACGGAAAATACTAATCTACTTGAAGTTGTCAAATTATAATGACGAAACTTTTGCTAATCTAATACTTGTACTTGTAATCTAATTCTTTGCAAAATTGCTAAGCATTACCAAATCCTCCTAAATTTCAGTATAATGTATTTTTTCACTAAACATACTATCTTGCTTAACCCGTATATAGTATTGAGAAATGATAGGAGGAATAGCTAGTGATATTTTGCTATAGCAACATCCATACTTATAATATAACTAGGTGTTGCGCGCGGTTTTCGAATCCCGCAGGAATTTTGGGATAAAAATAGCCTATGTGCTACTCCAGACTGTATACTATCACTATGGTAAATTTCATCCAAATCCGTTGAGCCATTCTTTCGTGATTGAGGAACAAACATCCATACATCAAAACTTTCACATTTATAATATAGGTAAGATTCAGTGAACTTTTGCTAAAGCGCTAAAGTCATATAGAAACACGAAAGGCATTTATTGCTTAATCTATCTCAACTATCAAAATTAAAACCAACGAAAAAATTCTAACGTCACAGTAACCAAAGAAAAGCGTAAGTATCAGAAAAAGTTCTTTAGCGACTTTTATTAAGAAAAGCCCGAAAAAACGCTGCTTTTTGCTGGCGATATTTTAAGGCAATCTGTCGAAAATTTGGACTGCTAAAGCGCCAAAAATGTGCTCAGATCGCTACGAAACCTAGACAGATCGACGCAGAAAACTGTATATATAACTCTTTGGCGCTTTAGTATTTTATCCTTTCCACTGACGATATGTAGGACGTAGTGATTGTATGCTTTTTGTCCATAGGTTTTCTCTATTTCGTGATTTTTCTATCATAAACCAAATAATTCACTTTTAGCAAAACCGAACTGGGCAACACCAAATGTTTGTCTTTCGTTCAATCTTCTGTTACTTAATGTCACTTGTCTCTGTCAGTGCCAAACTTGATGTCATGTTTGACAGATGCAAAAAAGATGGAGTCGTCAGTCTGTCGTTCAAGCTCAGTCGTCTTGGCTCTTGCAGTTCAGTTCACTCACTCGCTTTGTTTTGGGTGGTCGGTTGGTGCCGTCGCGTTTGCTCTGTGCTCGCTATTTTCTAACGCGTTTATTTGTGATAAATATTTGGCTCGTAATAGTCCCACACTATATTCTCGAAATTCTTATAATGTGATGTATCGAATTTGGTGTTTTGCATGTGCATCTGTGATAAAAATGACTTAATGTTATAAATGTTTTTACCCGAGTGTTTTGTGTGAAAATGGGTTTGATAACTTCAAGGGATCAGACGATAATGGACGGGCCTGTGGGGCCTTCTAAGAGCCACCATGTACGCCAGCCTTCGACAAGGAGTCGAGCAAAGCCGCCAATGCCAGATCGTGATGAATTGGAGAACCGTTTCATTAAAGTTCTGGTGAGTAATCTTGTGAAATTTGCCGGCAAAATTGTTTGTAAACAAGAAAGAATCTCTTGGTTGCGCTGGAATGTTTAGCGTTATTTTCATTTCGGTTAAGATAAAGTTGTTCTAATATAGATGAGTTATTCAGTTCTAAGAGGTAAAATAGTAAATTTTAAGGTATAATATTGTTTTAAAAATTAAATTTCGTCATACACATAACTTATTTTTTAAATATAATTTCGATAGTTCATTTCTCTTTGATATGTTTTTCTAGCCAATTGCTATGATAATTGTAGTTGTTGATTTCATTTATGATCAAATATGTACTCGGCCTTATTCATCCCCTAATGATATGAAAAAACAAGATCCTCAAACAGAATTTATTTGTTTAAAAATAAGAAGTAAACCTATATTTTTGTGAAGTTGAAAAGAAACTGAAAGTTTAAAGCAGCTTGGTTTATAATAATAAAAAATCAGCATGTTAACTGGCATTAAGTGACTTAGTTGACTAATAGTAAGGTTTTTCACCAATTTTTGAAGTCAATTTATCATGTTTACTTGCATTTTATGATTCAAAACAGTTTAGAAGGCAAGCATGTTTTTCATCATCTTTGTAAGCTTTTTTCAGAAGTGCTTGAACTGAATTCATGATATTTTCAATCAATAATATTGTAGAAAACAACTTAAGTAATTACTTTTAAAAATGTTAAGCAAAAATATGTAGAAACAAACAATTAAATTAATTGAAACTCAATATCATAATATTATGAAACACTGTTTTTGTACTATGTCAATGAAAATGAAAACAAAAAACATAAATAATTACAAAAACTCAATCAATTTGTATGCGTCTTGCACATTTATGCAGTAATCACATATTAGTTATCCACACATGCTTTTTGTTTGAAGCATCCTCGGTTCATTGGTAATTCTAGTATGTTAGGAATTGAGATAAAAGGACAACTGTATCCGGTCTTTTGTCTGTCAGTGTGGCAAGATAACACACTATGTATAATGTACTTAGTTCTTTATATTTCTGATTATTTTAAGGGCAATGAAGTTATGATGCTCACATTCATTAAGTTTTCAAGAGCATTACAAACTATTATAATATTTTTTTTTATCCATTATCTTGTTTCATGCAAGTAAGTATTACTGAATCTTAATTTGGGCTTGTTGATTTACAATGAATGTGTAAGTAAATATTTATTTGTTTTATTCTAACTAGATTCCTACTGTCTAGATTAAATGTTAGTTTGATAAAGGAGTCCTTTTTTTGACTACAATATAGGTAGTTATTAAACCTGGTTAAAGCATGACATTAACTTTTTAAATCCTTTTTGTGAATAGCTCTCTATGCATTAGCAAACTATGAAAGTATCTAAAGCGAGAACAGTTTCAAAGACGTAAAAATACATACATACATAACTTCACACCTGTATCCCTTATGGGGTGGGCAGAACACCAGTGGTTATAAGACCGTCTGATGTTAGGTTTGACAAAATGAGGTGTTATAATGATGGAGAGAGGCTATTGCAGTGACAAGGGGTCAGCCTATCGCCCACAAAAATGCCAATAAAACCTCTGTCCCTTAACTGACTTTTACAATATGCCCGGGAAGAGAAGCAGCTCGTACATTCTATGATTTTCTTTCGCTCCCAGTCCAGCATGGAAGCTACATAATAATAATTCAGATGCAACCACCCAGCTTCATAGAAATTAGTTATCTCTGTATGCACATGCTGTTTAAAGCTATTTTAAGCTCCATACCACTTAACATTATGTTTTATTACTGAATATTGGATTTGCTGCAAATAATCTAAGTGTGATAAATAATTAATTGTACATTGGAGTAGTTATGCCACTGTAAATTTATTAAGAACTAATGATCATATTGTGTATATTTTTTTAATTTTTTTATATTATTTCTGCGATGAAGCATTGTATAATTAGGATTCAGGCAGTTTTTTATTTTGCATTTGACATAGTGTTTTATACACCGCTCAGCTCACCTGGATAAACATGAATTAGATCCAAAAGATATCAGTGGCACCATTGTAAGGAAAATCTTTAATTTCCTGGACTCATTTAAAGTGTATGGCGAGTTTTAGACAAGCAATTGCACAATTTATCTTTCAGGTGTGACAAGTGCACAAGGCTGCTCAAATAGACCCGTAACCCCAAATAATAACAATAGTGTTAATACCAAAAATAGAAAAAAAAAGAGAATAGAGTAAAAGGTGTGAACACAAACTTCAAGTACAAAAATAACTAAGTTATGCAACCACAATTCCAACATATTAAACATTATATGCTTTGAGGTCTGTCAACATTTTAATAAGTAAATTACATTTACTCATCCATGAGTCATGTTGACCTGCTATCTTTAGGGCCAACACTCATTTATGCCAATGAATTGTGTGTCGAGTTTAAACAACTCTGAAACATTTCAAGAAGGTTTAAATTTGAATGGAGAGCTATAATTGTAGTGTTTCGAAGTAGGTACCTATTACAACAAGTTTGATAGCTATGGGACCTTGAAATGCAATATTTTGGTAATAAAGTTGTCTGAAATTTGAGTCATGATCAATGTAATTTTGAAATTGTAATGGCCTGTTTATACTTCATTTTTTAAAGACATTTTAAAAGCAAAAAGGGTTTGTTTAAATAATTGATTAAATGTTGGATGAAGTTTTACAGTTTAGTTATTATATTTAAACAAATTAATAAACCTAAATGATTTATTTCTTTGTTTAAACATGTTTATTTCTGAATGGACTGGTATTCAGAAATAAACATGTTTATGTTCATGTTTGACTTCAAAATATTTCTAAAACTTCAAATATTTGGAATTGTTAACCAATTCTCGAGAAAGGTTATAAAAAAAAATCATAGTTTTAGTCAAGATTTTATATCCTCGATACTTTCCCCTCTATGGAGCCATGCGCCGTCGTTACGTTTTTTAGGTTTATTCCCTTTTCACGTAAAAACATACTAATTCAGCGTAATGATGTGAATACGCCAAGGCGATAGGCTAATGATTGTGCAAGGCGATGGAAAAGCAAAAAAGCTACAAATAATCCAGGTAAAAGATGTAATTCCTTCAGAAAAAGATACTTAGTTAGATCAAAATACATACTGCCTATGTTAACCATAAGTTCAGCAACACATTATTATTAAATATCGGGTTATGGTTGTGTATATTAGAAAACATTTTCTATTTAAATTATTTGAGGCCCAGAAGTTCACTCAACCAATGTACAGAAGGCAGCAGATTAAGCGTTACAAATCTGTCAAATTTCTCCGACCAATTTTTAACTTAATGTCTAGAGCATAGAGTTCAGATACGATCACAATTTTTTGAAAAATTTGTAATGCTTGATCTGCCTTCTGCACCATAGATGTCGCCAAAATATCGTCTCTAAATCGTATCGTATTTGCCCGCAAGATCCCTTTTGCCGATTCATATCAATATAATAACTGTAACTAACGCATCTCCATAGGATTATTGCATGAAATTATATTTGTTCTCATGTTGGCAGCTATGATCTCATGATTTCATAATTTAAATAATGCATTTTATTCATGCGCACATTCCAGACAGCTCCTATCATATACCATATCAAATTGAGCTTCAACACTTATTAGTATCTCTACATTTTATTTAACAGAACATCTGTCTGTATATGGATTTTGATCTTGTACTTAAGGGTATTAAACATTACCAAAAATTTCCTAAGAGCTGAGTTTTTGCGGTTTTTGTCGAGTACAGTCAAGTCTTTTAATATGTATACATTTTCATTGGACTATGAACCATATTACAGCCAAATAAGTTGCTAAGTGTATACATTTTATTAGACGTGACTGTACACCTACATAAATCATCAGTATTACTTCACGCCTGTATCTCTTATGGGGTAGACAGATCACCAGAGTCTATAAAACCATCAGATGCCACGTTTGACAAATTTGAAGGAATTTTAATGAGGTAGGTAGAGAGACTATTGCAGTGATCATAGTCAGCCTATCGCCCTCAAAAACGCCAATAAAACGTCTGTCCCTTATCTGACTCTTTCTGTCAGCCCGGGAAGAGAAGCAACTGGTATATCCTACGTTTTTTATTTTGCTCCCAGTCCAGTATCAAAGCAACCTTTGCTGTAAAAGAAATGAACTGCAAAAACAGCAAACCTAATTTCAAACTAAGCGAAGCTGGGTACTGTCATAAACAAAGATACTTAATAAATAATAAAAAACTACAATGACTTTGCTATTCGTTAAGTTTGCTTAAACTCGATCTTTATAGGCAGGTAAGTACCTACTTTTTGGTACTAGTTATTTTTTTATATGGACAAATCGATAAACAAGGGCGTTTAATTTTTTTTTTTGATGAATGGCATTGAATTAATATTTTTGATCACGGTCTTATAGTTAGCTAGAATTATTATTAATAGTGAGTTATAAACAAATATTGAAAAAATGTGATTGTTCTTTAGTAAACCTCTTCTATGGCCATGGAAAAGGTTAAAGACTATAATAATTTATCTATACTAAGTAATACAATTAAGTTGAAAAATATGTTTGTTTTTTTGAATGCACGAATCTCTGAAATTCGGACTGGGAAAAATCTTTTTGTATTTGATAGCGTCACTCTTGAGGGAGTTGAAGGAAACTTCTCGAACTGTAGTAAATTATATTATATTAAATAAATAAAGCTGCGGATTCCTGTACTTAACACAATTTATTCAGTTACGTATTTGCATTCGATAAAAACTTAAACGCATTTAATTGATGTTTGCGAATGCCACCATTAGTTCATTAGCTGCACACAAATTAATGACATGTACATATCGATAATGCTTGATTAGCATGTTAGAAGCAGTCTGCTGCCGATAGGTAGTTGTATAGAGGTATATTTACTTGTTTAGCCGATGTAAGCTTTGTTTGTTACCAAAAGACTAGCTGTAGAACCCAGCTCCGTTACATACAGCTTGGATTTAAATGGTTGCCGTCTTTGCAACTGTCCAATCGATATTTGTAACGACTTTCTTGAAGAACACTATGATAGAAAACTCTGCTTGTATACTCTGGCAAATAATTCAACGCAGTGAACTGACGGATCGAAATGTCATATAGAAAAATAATGATAATGAATGAGAATGATTGAAAACGGACGAGTATTTGACATTCGTTTTGCATAAAATTTTAAAGAAATTGATAAATAATTGAATTTGAGGTGTGTGATATATTTTTAAAGTAACTTTAATGAAAATAATTAATTACCAAACATACCTTGCGTTTTAAAACGGTTACAGTAGAAGTAAAATCGACTTTATAACTTCTAGATTTTTAAATTCGTTTTGTCGTTAAAAACGAAATTTCAAGGATATTGGCCTTCGCTAACAGCACCATAAAAAATAAAAATCTTGTGAGCCAATTTTTTTTTTCTATACATTACGATATTATTATTTAAAAAATAATTACATTAATTCAGATCACTATTTATTTTTTTCCCGAAAGTGGGCACATTGGAACTGTCATTTTACTGCATTGAATTATTTGCCAGTGTAGAGGTAATGGTTTCGTGATGTTTAAAAGACAATACCAGCCCCTAGTAAATCGAGATCAAAATCTGTTTAGTTCCAAAGATACACACAGACAGACGTCTTTTATTTTATTTTTTATTTATTATATGAGGTACCTAGGTGGAGATAGATGGTATAGCTAGTAATACTTATTTCGCTAATGTAAGCTTTGTTTTATTCATAGTAGCATGTACTTGTCTGGGTTGTCTTGTCTGGGGCGCTGAGGCTTAGGAATACATTCTCTATCATGCTTAATATGAGTTTTCTAGCTGTAACTCATGTCGTTTGAGCTAATAGAAAGAAATCTATATGGGCTTAGGTTTATTCCTTAGTCATCATTTGTTTCCAACAAAATGACATAGATTGATTGATATTAAATGGTAATATTACACACAAGCTTGATATTGAAGTATGTACAGTCACATCAAATAATATGTATACATTTTCATTGAAATTTGAACCTTATCACAACCGAATAAGTTGTGAAGTGTGTACATGTTAATGCACGTGACAATACCCATCACTAGCTGTTTTGTGTTTTCTTGTTAAGCAGCTGTCGCGAATTACCTCAGGAATCAAAGTAGGTCGGGATAGCCTACAAGATGAGAACGACCGCGACTGTGGTTACCCACAAGCGTTATCTCCACCGTGCAGAAATGTCCAAGGACCATTGGAATATCATTTATATTAATATATGTATTTTACTTAGCTTTTTACGTCATTATAAATAAAACTTCTTAAGGTGAGGTTGCAAATTTTTAACACTTTTTTGAACGATTATAAACACAGTAAGTAGCATGTTGTGCTTGAAAAAAAAATTACAAAAATTGTATAAGTTCAGTTTGTAAAGATTAGCTCTATAAAAATGTCACACTAAATTACAATTTCAAACGGATATTGTTAAGAAATGCAATCATAGATTCATGTAAAACTTACATAAAAGCAAAAAATAAACCAATTTAACGTATTTGCTCTTGCTCACGTCTCAGCGATGTTTGCTAGCGATATCTGGGCGCAAAGTTCGGTGCTTTTGAATACACCGTTCTACTAAAGGGCCTCAGGCTGCAAACTGGACGGCAGCGACAGCGACAGCGGCGCGGGCAGCGATTTCCGCGACACGATAGAAAGTATTAAGTTTTTATGAAACTGCAACAAATCGCTCGTGCGCCCGCTGGCGTCGAGAACGGCCCAGATTCCCCGCGTCGCTGCCCGCGCCGCTGTCGCTGCCGTCCAGTTTGCAGCTTTAAAGAAAAACTATTCTTAAAAGTTCATTAACATTCAGAAATCAGAATTCCTCAATGAACGTTTGTTATTTCTGTATTCAATACAATCCGACACAAGGTATTACCTATACTTCTAGTGTTACAAAAACATTGCTGATCAGATTGTATGAATGAATTTGCAACTCGAGAGTAATAGCAACACAGTAGACTATTACCCGACTGTGCTGTGACATTTGTAGGGTCGTATTTCGTGCATATAATTCCAGATTCTTTTATACGTACAGGTGACAATGTTGTGCAGACAAATTTTTTTATTCTAGTAAGGATGTCTTGATGTAATATACGATTTACGTAAAAGTATAATTAATTAACATGCGATAAACTCAAAATGCTGATGGTGATAATAAAACTAAAAAAAAATACGAAAAGGATTTTCATTAGGTTTTCAATACTGGACGAACTTAACTTGTATTTTTCTCAGTAAATAATTAATATTTTTTTTTTTTTCTCTTCATGTATGATCTTAAAATATCACCTCCGGGAACTTTGAAAGTGACCCACCAATCACCCTGTATATTAAGATTTTAATTGTAGGTATGTCTAAGTGTAAGCATCTTTTGATGGACCAAAATAAATAGATAAATAAATGACCAACTAGGCGATTTAAAATCAAAAAAGTATCATATAAGTATCATACCTCGTAAAACGCATCCTTTTAATAAACGTAAGTACAAAATTTGTAAAGATGGATTTAACGTGCAGTTGTGATATTTTACACTTAAGCAGCCAGGAATACCAAATAAACTGCACATTTTCTCCTGATATATCTACGGGATCATGATATTTGTGAAACCGCGTTAAGCTCGTACATAACGAAACGTAAGCATAGCGGTTGTAAAGTACCTACGAGTACAATAATTAGTAAACATATTTCCCAAGAACTCCACGGCCGATAACATTTGGTCTGGGCACGAACTGTGTCAAGTGCGAGCCGCCCTCGGCCCTCCGGAGACTAGTCCCGGGCGATACCGGTTTCCCATTAATCATCAGCTGGTCTGCGCAACATTCCGTACACCTATGCTTCGGTGGACGCGAGCTAATCGGTCGCGACGAGATCTGCTCCGCTAGGGGTGCCACCTTTGTGGTTTTAAACGGACTTGGCTAGGTTTATAGATTTGAGTACGGAGTTTTGCTAGTAAAATAGGTTTATTTCATTTACGATATTTATTTTATTAAAAAAAATTGTTTTTTAATTATTCACCTAAATGTAAATAAATCCCCTTTATTCTTGTCTAAACCTTTTTAAGCGGAGCTTTTTTAGGTTATAATATTATCGTATTGCGAGGTGACTCGTGAAATTTCGGCGTTAAAAACGGCAACGGAACGTGAATTGAAAAAAATGCGCGGTAAAATGTCATTTAGGTCTAAACTAGACCTTCATATAATTACAGAAGACATTGACGCCAAAATATAAATTTGTCAACAGCTTTTACTCTTATTGCAGACGGCTTGATTGCATGAGAGTACTGAGCATGCTTTGACAACCGATTATTGTATTAAACATTGAAACTGAGCGTTAATATGTTCACATTTAAAACTCCGCGTTGACAACCCTATGTTCAAGATATCACTAGTCCGTATACGGCGGAGGCTGGGACGTGCATTACATGTTTCAGTAATTAGATTTATAGTATTTGAAGTTTTTGTTCGGATATTCCGTCTTTCTGCTCGAGTCGATGATTATATGACGGTGTCTTGTGAGGAAAACCTATTTGATGTTATGTTTTGATTATTGGGTTGAGATTTAGAAAGTATAGATTTTAGTTATTGTAGAATTTGGTTTTTAAAGCAACTTTTCCGAGAATGTTAAGTAATTGCTATTGTAAAATTATAACAATTCTTTACTTAATCTTGAATATCTTTGTGAACATTAATAATATCCATAAATTCATAGCGAACAGCTTCACACTTAAATATTCGTCCTTACAGAACTATACCCGAGACCTCTTATACTAAAAGCACCTGTAATATTATCTTGATATTGACATCCTTTATCTTTCTATCTTAATATCGTGGTTTATACATACATATCAGTCTAAACAGAACTCCGATTAGTCACGATCCTGTATGTGCAAGGTGCTCAGGCTGACAAGAAAACCTGTGATGTCCCGTGTCGGACACGTTACGGACGTCACATTTGCGAAATGCAGTTCTTTACCGCACTCCCTGTAACCTGTACATAATAAGTATATATTCGATTCAAACCCTACACCTCTGATTACATACTTCACCCATAAGTTTTATAAGATCATTTTAATATTATCTAAGATCTTAATATCACGGTCTTTACCCCGATTATCCTCGTTCCTGACTATACAAGGTGCTCAGGTGGACAGGAGAGGCTGTGATGTGCCGTGTCGGATACGTCACGGACTCACGAACGTGACATTTGCGAAATGCAGTTTTTTTGCAATGCACTGCCGCGCGTGACTGTACATAATAAGTGTCTTGAGATGAAATGTATAGATGGGATGTTATTGCGTTTAGTTTCTTTATTTTGTTTCGTATCGGTTCGTTCTGAGCTGTGTTTACGTGATGGTTGGTAAAAATGAAGAAAATAAACTGTTTCATGGTATTTATGAGTATTTTTGCACTTAATATTGAAATTGAAGCGTAACATTCACATTATGCAAATTATTTATACTCTATTATAATATGATGTTACGACTATTAACGGAGAAAGACGAATTTAGTCAATGTTTCTTTTACATACGTACATACACGCCTGTATCCCTTATGGGTAGGCAGAACACCAGAGGCTAAAGAACCATCGGATGTCACGTTTGACTTTGGAGGTATTATAATGATGGAGAGAGACTATTGCAGTGACAGGGGGTCTACCTATCGCCCAAAAAAATGACAATCAAATCTCTGTCCCTTAACTGAGTTTTACAGTATGCCCGGGAAGAGAAGCAGCTGCCACATTCTATGTTTTTCTTTCGCTGCTAGTCCAGCATGGAAGATGTTTCTTTTAAGCTCAGTATTTCCCGTAATACTTTAGTTTCTCATAGCATAGTGTCCGAGTTGCGCTGTATGGAGTGAAACCCGGCATAATTTATTTCCTAAAATCTAATTTGTATCAAAATCCTTTTGAAACCCGAAAAAACATTCGACTTAAACCCCTCATCATTTGTAACGTAAAGTTGTTTTCTTGGAATTCTTCTTCTGCAGCTACGTTGAGCCCCACATCACTATACTTTGAGAATTTATAAACTAATATATAACCCTATCGATCAGTTCCACAGTTCCACTTCCATGCCACATCTGAGATTAATGGCATTCTAATGACGCGTGGTCCATGCAAACAAGGTTTTCCTCATTCGGAAACTGTGTTACTGTCAGTAGGTACTACTGGCCTTCTTATATACTAATACTAGCTGTAGCACCCGGCTTCGCTCAGATGCAGTTTGGCTTTAATTTTTCATTGTCTTTGCACTTGAACTCTTTTCAGATTGAAAATTTCACCAACCTCGTTGAAAAGAGGGAGCCTTAGGTAAATAATCGCGATGTTTACTTAATATCTTGTAGTACTTAAGCCACGAGAATTAATAATAATAATAAATAAATAATAAGTATTTCTGACACTCACACAACATTACCTAGCCCAAATCGGTATTCCTGCAGTGGTCTTAAAACGCTGCGCAGCTGAGTTGTCTCCTGTTTTGACGCGTCTTTATCGACTTTCGTTGGAATCCGGTAAGGTTCCCAAGTCCTGGAAGCTTGCTAACGTACAGCCAGTACCAAAGAAGGGAAGCCGTGCCGATCCTGTCAACTATCGACCAATTTCAATCACCTCCATACTTTGCAAAGTCATGGAACGTGTATTGAACAATCGACTCCTGGCATACCTCGAGACCAACGAGCTCCTAAGCGATAGCCAATATGGTTTCCGCAACGGGCGCTCGACCGGCGATCTTCTCGTGTATGTCACTCACTTATGGAGTGAGGCCTTGGAGGGTCATGGTGAAGCAATAGCTGTATCCTTAGACATTTCCAAGGCCTTTGACAGGGTCTGGCATGATGGTCTCTTAAGTAAGCTTCCAGCTTATGGCATACCGATTGGGCTCTGCGACTGGATATCTGATTTTCTGAGGGAACTGTCAATTCGAGTAGTCTTAGATGGCTTCTTCTCCGACCAAATGGCAATTAATGCCGGGGTACCTCAGGGATCTGTTCTCTCTGCAACATTATTCTTGCTGCACATTAATGACCTTTTAACACCGGGCATTATTAGTTATGCTGATGACAGCACTGTTGTAGAGAGATACGTATCCAATGCGCGAGCGAGCCCCCGTGAAATCCAGAGTTTAAGAAAGTCAATGATTGAGCGCGTTGATTTGACCTTACGGAAAGTATCCCATTGGGGTGAGTCGAATTTGGTCAAATTCAACGCGTCCAAAACTCAGGCGTGTCTATTCTCCGCAAAAAAGAGCACCTTCACATTAACGCCCACTTTCCAAAATGTATCTGTCCCCATCACTGACCATCTTTTAGAGGCTTTTAGGCGTAACTATAACATCTAGTTTAAACTTCGGTCAACAAATTGTGTCCATGGCTCAAGTAGCTTCGAAAAAGTTGGGAATCATCTCGAAGGTACGGCGGTACTTCAGCCCTGCACAGCTTCTTAACTTATATACAGCTCAAGTGCGATCATGCATGGAGTACTGCAGTCATCTTTGGGATGGTTCAGCCAAATATCAACTAGAAGCGCTGGACTCCGTTGACCGAAGAGCCCGTAATCTAATTAACAACGTCGACCTTACGACCAAAAAACTACAGACCCTAGAGCATCGTCGTAAGGTTGCTTGTTTAACCGTGTACTACAGGATACATTTTGGTGAGTGCGCGAGTGCTCTGTTTGAGCAAATTGAACCCTCACCCTTTTACCATCGGACTACTAGACGCAGATAGAACTTCCATCCGTATGTGGTTGATATTTCGAAAAGTCGAACTAAGCGCTTTGACAGTTCCTTTTTGATACGGGTCGCCAAGGTTTGGAATGAACTG
Organism: Stenoptilia bipunctidactyla; assembly: GCA_944452665.1. Taxonomy (NCBI): domain Eukaryota; kingdom Metazoa; phylum Arthropoda; class Insecta; order Lepidoptera; family Pterophoridae; genus Stenoptilia; species Stenoptilia bipunctidactyla. The sequence continues at coordinate 25,291,614 of OX101729.1, read as the reverse complement.
CCTGCGTCTATTTTCCCTGACCAGTATAGTCCTAGTACTTTTAAGCGTCGAGTGAATAGGTTTCTCGTGGATGGACGTGTACCACCTTAGTCTTCATGTTCACTTAACATCAGGTGTCATGGAAGACAAACGTCCCATCCATATTTTATAAAAAAAAAAAAATAAGTTTCTTAAAGAACTTGTGTTATGGATACTAGATAGCTGATATACCTACTTAAGAAATATATAAACATACATATAGAATAAATACATATTTTTTATTAGAATAAACTTAAATAAACATATAAACCTCCATGACTTGACAGATATCCACCGCCGCTGGGATTCGAACCCAGGACCTCTGGCATAGAAGGCAATGTATATTACCACTACACCAGCCGGTCGTCATTACTCATAGACTGGCGAAAACTTGATCAAATCGGGTAGGTAGTTCCTAGGATTATTCCGAACGTACAGACCGACGACGTTCCCTTTTATGATATGTAGAGATGTTTAGGTTGAAGAGCTTTTGTCTTTTTGAACGCGCTAATCTTCTATGAGTGCGATAAAGTTTATTTCAGCATTATTTTTTCATTTCATAATTTTATTTAGGTAGGTAGGTTTAATCTATAGGCTTAATCTTTTTAAGACAAAAAAGTTTTTGGAGTTATAAGTACGACGATTCTAAAATAATTGTTTGAATTGTAAACGAGCAATAGGATAGACATAATTGATTCTATGTTCTACTTCGCTAGGAAAATAAGCGCCATAAGATAAATTTAACCAAAAAAACATCCAAAAACTAACTTTAATAAAAACCTTCCATCCATGTAACATCCTTTGGCAGACGCGAACAACAATGGCGCCTAGCCAACTGTGCCTAGATCGATTATCATGAATCGCTCGCGGATGGTAGATCTAGTGGCGGAGTCAACGGTAAACACGTACTTAGTATGTGACGGCGACTATTGCGGCATAATTAGTGGGATTTACAACGATGGGTACTGTTCTGCTGTTCCTCAGATCGAAATCTTGGATTTATTGACGCCTGACGATTGTAAATTAAATAGTGGTAGGTTGTGTAATATGTGTGATTTCCACATGGCGCCATATAAGTGCGAGCTAAGATGAGTTTTTTATTATGGAAACTAGATGATGAGAACTACAATATTTATTTTTGTAACAGAAAACAGTTCCTTATTCTAATAGATTATAAATTATAAACGTTGATTACGACTTAAGCATAGATTAACTGTAAATTCCTCATTTAAAACTGACAAAAATCTAGGTATGCTTTGAAGAGTCTGATTAAGCTTACATAATGCAAGCCTAGGTTTTATGACCAATATAAGCTACTCTGACAATCATTTGTTATGCAGTTTGGATCCAATCGCCAAATGCTAAGCAACTGCGGGTATTGAGTCAATAAATCAATGAAAAATTTAATAAATTAATCACTAAAAAATGTTATAATAAAGATAAGTACCACAAGCGGTTTGTACATACCAGTATTTATTTATATACAAAATTTCCCAACACCAGGTTATTAAAGAACCAATAATACTTTTCGCAACAAAAACACATTATATTCGCCGCAATCAGTTTCATAATCTCACCTAGGTCTTCCACAATTCATAGCAAATTGTTCCGAGTAGTGACGTAAAGCAGGCAGCGTCTTCAACCCATTTGTCCGACGACGCAAACTGGGACTTGTTCGCCGAGCAAAAACTTCAATATCATTATTTTATTTTAATCATTAGCGATAAGTGTCGAGGTTTATGCAAGGTCTCCTGTCTCACTGACTCAGTTCAGCTGTCGTGGCACCAAGAGATAGTTATGTATCTTATGATAAGGTAATAAGGCTTTAAATACAAAATAGGTACGTTTTGGTTACGCGGTGGGTTAAATGTTTTTTTTTTTATCTTGCTTTGATTTCATGATCGGATTTTGTTCTTGGTATTCTGCTCAATGTTCCGACGATTCGCGGCACTTAACTGATATTGTTTGATGATTTAATATGCATATCGATTTCCAATATTCTTGTCTAATATGTCTGGGTGTTTATCTATTTATGTATTAATATTCAAGGTTCCCCCCTAGTTCACTACATGGTATCCCATAACACAAGCTATGCTTACTTTGGAGCCATATAGTTGGTGTGATTGTCTGAGATTTTATTTTATTTATTATTTATATTAAGGATCGAAACTTATTAGAACTAAGCCCTTATACCTGAACTAAAAAAGAGTCCCGATATTTTTAATTTGATTGGAGGTTGCACTTAGAAAAGTTAATAACAAACTTCCCGACTGGAAGTCTTATCTTCTCGATGTGAAAACACATCGCTTCATATGTTATGGATTATAAGCAGCAGATACACACATTATTGAAAATCGCGTTCAGTTCCAATCATGTGCTTTACCGATCGCGCCACGTTCTTTACAACTTTTTTGATACGATCATTGAGGCACAGCACAAGGGCGCTCTTCTCTCTTAGTTAGATTGAGGTTATAGGCGAGTTCCAAAAAATTGAATACCACTGTCGATTTCATCTCGAAATGGCGCTAACGAAGAGAAACACTGCGGCGCGGCGGAAGCTGCCTCGTGCTAATTGTAAACAAACATCAGACGCATTGTAACGGATTCTGAGTGATTTCATTCATGGATGTTGTGAAAAATGCGTTAATCTGGTTCGTTCATCAGTTTCGGATTGTATTGGTTTAATATTTTTCCTGTTCGTTATTATATCAGTATTTTTGCATAGGATATTCATACCTACTTTACCATTAGATTGTCTATGGCATTGCGCAATTTTGGGATTTACTTATATTAACACACTTTTATATACTATACTAGCCACCGCGCGCGGTTTTACCCGCGTAACTTTTGATCCCGTGGGAATTTCGGGATAAAATATAGCGGGATAGAATATAGCCTATAACCTTCCTCAAGAGTTGGGCTATCAAATGCAAAAAGAATTTTTCAAATCCCACTTGTAGTTTCTGAGATTAGCGCGTTCAAACAAACAAAAAAAACAAACTTCAGTTTTATATATTAGTATTGATAGTAAATTAATTGTAGGTATACTCCAACCTACGTTTACAAAATAAACTTGCAATAACATTACACAATCGTTAATTTAACTCGGCTCGTTAAGCTTTACCAGTAGGCTAGCTGCTAGCTTAACTAATTTACCTACAAGCTTACTAATGAGGTACCGAACTCTATTATCATAGGACTTGCGTAATTTGTACCCAGGTCATTGCACCTACCATAAAGGACTTAACGCCCTTAGATAAAACACCCAACGCCCATGATCGGGAGATAGGACGCACTGAAATGGAATCAAATGACTTTGAAAGGAATTTAAAAAAAGAACGCGCATAACATGATGCCTATTTGAAGGTAGGTTGCGCTTTTATGGAAATATCTCACCAAGTCAGAGATCGAGTTTTTCTTGTGTAAAGGCTTTGAACTTAGTTAATCGAGAAATAGTTTAGCTTGTTTCTAATGATTTTACAATGCGCAGCACATAACATAGGGTTTATCGTAAGTTTTCACAAGTTATTACGTTAAATAATGTAAGTTTTAATTGGAATTTATCTCATTTCAGTAGAGAAGCTATATTATCAGTGGTTATTACTAGTGGCTTAGCGCGCGATAGTCATAAATCTATCGATTTTATGTATTTCCAGGCTAGTTGTTGGCGACTTTCAACACAATCCGAAAATTCAAAATGGGAAATGAAAAATTAACCAATTGCGTTTTACTTTAATCGAAAATACTACATATCTATACTAAATTTTAAATCCTCTTTGTAGTTTGTGCGTGTTATAAACATCATCACAAACTTTCGCGCTTATAATATTAGTAGAAACTAGGATAATGGTAAGTTAGTTTTCAGTTAGTATTAGTTACACTAATTAGTTAGAAATGTCATTGTTATCGTTAACGATGTTGAGATGTACAGTTTGTTTATTATATGTGATTCTACCATAGCATACACTCGTACATATGATGTTTATAGGAAGCATGTGCATTGTTTGTGGCAATGAATGGCTAAAGCCATGCGCCATTTCAGACTTGTTCTACTTCGTACTGATGTGATATTATTTATTTATTTGACCCATTTTGGTAGTAGAATCTTATTAGTGCTTCCATGCTGGACTAGGAATGATAGAAAAGCATAGAATGTACCAGCTGCTTCTCTTCCCGGGTATACTGTAAAAGTCAGTTAAGGGACCGAGGTTTTATTGGCGTTTTTGTGGGCGATAGGCTCTTTTCATCATTGTAATACCTCAAAAGTCAAATGGACATCAGAATTTGGTCTTATAACCTCTGGTGTTCTGCCTACCCCATAAGGGATAAAGGCGTGAAGTTATGTATGTATGTAATCTAATAAGTCGCGACCATACTTGATATATAATGTATTGCCAAATATGATAGATCAGGAGAACATTTAATTAGGTAGGTACCGTTAGGTTTGGTTGTGCCTTACATTTTTGTAAATAAAGAGTTTATAAGCGCACACCAACCTTACGGCAGATGTTAGAATTTCATTTGAAAAGATTAAAAGTAAAAATAATAAAAATGACGCGGGTTGTCCGTCAGAAAAATATTTACTCCTATGTTTGTTTTTATCTCGAAAAGTAGAAGGGTCCCGAGACCCTGATACTGCCCCGCCACATCTTTATAAATAATTATAGTCTTAAAGTAAAAGTGCACCATTTCTATTAAATAAAAGAAGTGATATTGGAATAAGCGTTTTTTCATTAGATAAGATCTGCTTATCAGAATTGCCGCCTAACGGTCCCCATTAGTGTACTAACAGTAATGGTTTATAAACTTTTTCCCTTAATCCGTGTGCTCACTGGTTATTGATTCGACGATTGATTCGATATATTTTATTTAAAAAAAAAACAGATTATTTAATAATGCCATCCTGATTTTTGATCAAGCCAAATGAACAGTCCTCTGTTAACATTCTATCGAATAAAATTCTCATAACGTATTATCATTTAACTGCCTTTAGATCAATAAAAATATCTATAAGTTCTCACGTACCTACTCTAGTGTGGGTGTCTTCTCTTGTACCACTCTTGTACCCTTATTGAGTTAGGTATCCTACTTCGAGAGGATACCTAACTCAATAAGAATCTGAAGTTCCACTAAATATATAAAATTCACTCACTCAAAGAGGGCTCTTAACTCTATCCCGTGTTATAAAACATGGTTGCGCGCGCGCATCAAGGCTGGTCGTCAGAAGGTCGCGTGATACAAGCTGACATTGTGTCGGAGTAACGAGATAGTCAGCCGGTCAGCTCCGACGTGGAGATAACCTAGTATGGACACCTTGAGAAGTTCAAGATAAGGCACAGTTAGTCACGGAAGCTTATTTGCTTTTATGTTAAGTTGAGTGAAGTTAGATAAGTTACTAGTTTGGATAGTTTAAGCATTTTCTTAGATAAACTTCTGATAAAAACAAATATTCTGTAACTGCGGTGTTGAATGTTTTTTGATCCTTTGGGTGGTAGGGGCGTGTTCAAATGACCCTCGTGGATCACGCACAGGACCCGCGATACACACGCGCAAGTTATACATATTAGAACTAACTACATAAGCCAACGCGCAATGCGGGTGAGGCGGTTGCAGCGCGTGAGCGCGGCGGGCGCTTAGCCTTTGTATGACGATAAAGGCAATTTGAGATTTATTGGTCTGTAAAATAAGACTCAAATTATGTATAGCAAATTGCAATACGAGTAAGTAACTGGTCATGAGTCGCGTGGCGTGTGCTGGTCTGGTGTACGAAGTAATCCGAAATGTCGCGTTAAAACATACCTAACTGATACAGAGTTGAGTCTCATTCTTTATGCAGTCATAATAATAATCTACTATGTGTATTATTATTGTATGTTTAATTGATTATGTTTGTCTGTTTGAACGCCCTAATCTCTAAATCTACGGATCCGTTTTGAATAATAATTAATGCATTTGACAGGCCAACTCTTGAAGTAGGATAAATATATTTTTAAAAGTAATTCCCACGACATCGAAAGTTCCAAGGGTATGGCCACGCCATGCTGCTCGTCGTAAATTAAAATAATGTTCGTGTTGACGTTAATTGCCTCGAATTATTAACTTTCCTGTCGAATGTAATAAAGTGTCTGTTTGGAACATACTTGACCTATCTCATATTATTAAACTTTATCAATAAAGTAAGTATTTTGGTTCTTGAACAATAAGTACACGCAGTAATAAATGATGAGACGTTGACCTGAAATTAACCAGTTTTTCACATTAGTACATATCGACGGTGAAAAGCGAACCTGCTGTAACCCACAAAATGCAAAATGCTTAGGAGAACCCAAACACTTTTTGGATTTTCGAAAAAAATCATATCTCTTAAACAAGAGAAACTCTTAAACTACTGTAGAGCCACGGGAGTAAGACCATTCGACGAAGGATTTTTTTCTGATTCAATTTATGAAATAAAAAATACATGATATCGACTGTAAAAAGCGAACTTGCTGTAACCCACAAAATGCAAAATGCTCAGGAGAGCCCATAAACTTTATGAATATTCGAAAATAAAACATATCTCTTTAACTAGAGAAACTCCAAGAGTCCCAAGAGGTCACAAGAGTAAGATCATTCGACGCAGAAAATATGAAATTAAATTGAATATGAAATTTAAAAAAAATATGATATGCCTATGTAGATTACAGAAGGTTTGCTTTTTACGTCGATATGTGTGGGTTACAGCAGGTTCGCTTTTTACCGTCAATATGACCTAAAACTTCGTTATATTATTTTTGTACAGGGTAAGTGCCTCCATCGCCATTCCGAACTCATATTGTACATGATAAGTGGTCATCGACTTACAATTATTTCACGACCGATTTCTTACGTCAGTCTCTGTTCATTTATCTATTTATCGAGTGACAAACTGTTAATGATCATTTAACGCAATCTAAACATTTTTGTATAGATATCAAAACAGTTCAAATACCCCATCAGTACTTAGTAATGTTACTGCAACTAAGTAGTTTATATGTAAGTTCATCGGCTTTACATTAACATTAATTTGAATTTTCTTTTTTACAAAGTAAGTAAAATTTAGTATAACAGACCGTAAAACACTTCAACTTGTAGATACTCGACACAGAATAACATTATATTAATTCCGTTGACTGATAACACTAAATGACATTTCATTATCATTCCAAATTCAAAACAGCTTTCCGACTGTTCGTCCGCCTCTTTATTAAGCGATCGGTGGATGACGTCACGTCGACAGGGGCGACATTTTTATCGCGCGACTTTTTATGGTTAAACGCACATCGGTGTCGCATGCGCTCGGCATACTAAATGTCAGGTGCATTTGACTTTTTGTATTAATATCGCGATAAGCGGTGTAGTGGAAATGCCGATGTCAGTGATATGTTGGGTTAAGCATCGAATCCGTCATAACTTTTTTTTAAATTGTTTTGTTGTTGCTACTTGTTTCTAAACCAATTTTTACAATGAAAACTACGCTCATACTTCGGTGACATAAATTGTATCATACGCTGCCACAAAATAAGCCATTTACTATTAAGTAAGTATACGAGCAATCCCTAAAGCATGGTTATTCAAAAGCAGAGTCCAATCTACACTCTTCTCCGGCAGTATTATTACAAAAACACTCAGACATATTCTTTGCATTTTTTTATTTTTCATTTCAAATGTTTGAATAATATTATAATTATAAGAAATATTAGTAAAGTAGGTAAGATGTAATTATTTATAGACATAATGGGCATTTTTCATTTTTTTATTTTCATATGAAAAACAGTTTCGGGGTTTCTGATTAATTTAGTCGATGTAAAACATCTAAAAACATTGGGGTTTTTCAAAAATCGACTAAAATGTTGATTCGAATCAATTTTTGAAATGTTTTTGCATACAATCCATTTGGTGACATTACTTTAGCACACAGACACAGTTAATGTTTTTTTTACTGACTGACACATGTTTATAAAGTTAATGTCACTGATTACGTCATTACGTACTAATTTAATAAAATCAATATATAGACGCACTTAAAAAGAAAACTGTTCAAACTAGACTCTCAAAATAGGTTAAAGATTAATGTAACACAATTAAAATAATAGGTAAAAAAATTAACAATGCCCATTGCAACTAAATTACATGCACTTGCCTATTTATAATTTTATTAAAAACATTAACTCATCGTGCATTTTTTATCAAAGCTAACTCAGTTCGATTATAGTCTGTAAGAGCTTATAAAACGTCAGTTCCTTGGTAAACCTTCATGCATTACTATCATCTTCACTTATCTTTAAAAAGGCTCGCAAACTTGACACTCCACAACTAATTTGCGGTTTCCCTTTCAACGACGTACTTAATTGTTTCCTTTAGGTATTTAGTGAACAATTAGCGATCGCTTTGACAATTTGCTGAAGGGCGTAGAGCCCTATTGGGTTTACAATACACTGAGGATAATAGCGTTCGCTATGCTTCTTGTTATAGTGATATGAAACTGTCTGTGCTTTAGTTACTTTGAGAGATTTTGAGCTACAGCATCTGATGCAGCTCTGGTACAGCATTTTTTACGGTTATAATTACTTAATAACAAAAATAAGTTTGGCCAAGATCGTTACCTAAAGAAAGTGACTGTGAGATCGAAAAATAGAGCAAATTAAAGTGCCTGAAATAAATTCGAAGTCACACACCTACTTCCACAGTTGGACAAAGCTCTCTTAAAAACGAGGGGGTAATTTAACGAGGCCATCGTAGGACGGTAGTACCTACTAGTAGTAGTAGTAGACTACCTACTAGTATCATCCACTTGAAATGAAATATCGTTTCAAGTCTGCAACAATAGTTTAGATATAAACAGGCATCATTTCAATGGCAATATCATCTTTATACATTCACATACCCAACAAAAAGTAGTTCGCCAGGTCAGAGATTGTATGGACCGTGAACATTACCCTTTGAGAATATTTAACGGTGTAGCAATTAAAACTTTGTCAATTTGCGAAAACTTGATAAAGTTCAATAGCAAAACAAGATATTCTTCTAATATTTTTCACGCTGACGCGGCTGGCCAACTTGAACTGAAATTTCACACACTGTATCCGTATTTAATGAAGGTATTAAGATAAAGTGAAGTGAATCAGCGAGTACCTACAGCTAGCTGACAACATATTACTAGCTGATCTGCTGTCATTTTAAATACATAAAACCTTAAGTCCACACATTTCAGTCATCGAACTCAAGTCGCCTGTGTTTTATTGCCGCTTCAAGTGATGCTGCATTTGAGTTGCATATCCGCTGTATTTTCGGAGCAGCTTATGACACCACTACAGTGGCGTGGAGCGGAATCTTCTCTTGATAGTAACTACAATTTATAGGCACAACTGTAATGTCTGGCCGAAAGCTGTTTGACTAATTGGTTTCTGATTAACGCTTAGAACTTTATATTTGAATAGCTCTAAGTAGCAGATTCTGTAGCGGAAGAGAATACGGTAGAGAACGTGGAGAATTGTGTCTATCTCTAGTAGACACTGCACCAGCACTGCGCCACTATCATCCGCACTTAATCGTGTGTCTCTTCTTTATTTACGGACTCTAATCTGTTGAATCGCAAAACACAGTTGATTTTTTCCAATTATTCGACTTCGAACGATACCCTGCTAGCGGTGCCAGGTCGTTTTGCTGATGATACTATGACTATTTTATTCCATTCTTGTTTAAATACTCTGATCCCAGTTTGTCATGTTCGTGTTGTGCATCCATAGCTCAATGCACCTACTATGTAAGCAACATTGGCTCTCACAATTAGCTGTCTTGTGTTTCTTTTTTTTCATGTTACGATCAATTTGTACTGTATGTAACTATTTGTATTAATTCGTAGAATCCTGACTGAAAAAGAGTGCCAAGAGTTTATCCGCCGGCTTGTTTTTTCTCTTGTTCTACTGTAATATCTTATTCAATAACTCACCTTGTTAAAGCTGAAGTACAAAACTGTGACGTCATTAAGCGGCCATTCGACGGTCTTATGATGAATAAAAAAAAATTCATTCAATTTTCACCCTATTTGACCTATTTACCTACCTCACTTTGACATTCAACCCATTTGGGTTCATTATTGCAACGAAAGTAAAAATGTATCTAGCAAAGGTCATTTAAATAGCATAAGCTACTATTCACACCGCTCAGCCTCAGTAGAGTAGCACCGCTCTCGCGGCCGGCACAGCCCAGCTGAGCTGGCTCCGTGACGTCACGCCACATGTGGCCGGCATGGCACTCCGACTCAACTTGCGTCGTGGTTTTATTTCCTCCTCCCTTTGTTCCGATGAGACCGTAAACAGAAGATAATAGAAAAATTATTTATTTTTAGAAATTTTGTTTTTTTTTTGGATTTTTGTTTCGGTTGGGTTGTTTTCACAGGCAGTTGCGCTTATCTGTGCCGTGACATAAGATTAAGTCCAATCTCATGCTGATTTGATGCTGTTTCTTACTGGAATTGAACTTCTGAGCTCGAAGAGGTGAAACAACTTTGCGCATGAAAAATTAATATTAGAAACTCATGGATACTTAGTTCATTTAGATAGGATAGGTAAGAAGTTTTCTCGTAGTCCCGACTTATATAATACTATCGTCAATATGCGTTCGGATCGTAAAAGTTTGAAAACTATTGCGTAATTACTGTAGGTAGGTACTTCTTATTTGATATACATTTTCTTTTAACCTTAAAAACAATAAAAAATAAGTGATATTTTTTAAACATATTCCCCTAAAATCATAAGACGACCTACATATTATGATGTTTTATCAAAATATGTCATTTTGTTTTTATTTTTGCTCGATTTAAGATTATGTTATTTTCTTATTTTTCCCAGCTTGTCTTTATAAGTATAAATTGTAAAATTAAATCTTTTGAAGCCTGCACTCTATTTGCCAATCTCTATTTTCGAAGTATTGAACTCTGTGTAAGTTATTAGAAGCTGTCAACAACATGAAAGACGATATGAAGGAAAGCTATCAAGAATAGTTTGTGAACGACAGTCACAGATAACATTCTTTTGTGAAGATAGATTGAAAAAGGAGTTATTAAAATCTCCCTTAAGTTTGATCGTACTGTCGATTTTTAACTGTATTAAGAATTTCTATGCAATAGGCATAGTGAAAGTAAAAGGGCAGACTAGACATTATGATTAATGGCACAAGACTTATTATCAGTTATCCAAGAAGCAGCAAGGCATGTTATTCATGTGAGGAGGTGATTATCATATCAATAAGTTTAATAATTCAAACTTAACTACTTTAATTTTCACAATTTTCACAAAAATTCAAAGAGTCGTTGAAGCCTTCTCATGCCGGACCGAACACTTAATAAATGCTCCATAATGGCCTTCGAATGCCTCTTTTGCCCTTTGTTATACGAGGTGACTAGTGGGTCACTTTTGAAATACAAGGGCGTGATAGTTTGAGATCATACACGAAGAGAAAAAATATAATAAAAAAATTATATTAATTATTTACTGAGTAAACTCAACCGAAAGTTAAAGAATTGATTACGCATCGCATGGTTACACTAGCGTTGGCAGCGAGCCGCATGCCAGGTCACGTGCCGCGATTGACTCAATTGTATGTAAAGTAAATAGTAACAGAGTAGTATTTATTTATGGGAAATTCTAGTGAAATATTAAGTAACTACTTTTATTACATAATCGAGTACAGAGTGCTGTCCTTCAGTATCTAAAATTTGTCACCAGTCCTGTTTATTTTCACCGTGAAGTTCGCGGAATAAATACGTAACCTTGTCAACATTATTGCCGTGCAGACTTCACACCTAGCTGGTCCTCGTAATTGCCATCGTCTGCAACAATAGAGGCTTCCGGCTTTCATCATCAGTTGCATGATGATCATCAGAGCAGTGTTCAAAATTGAGTAATTCTGTGATTTCATGGCGGAACACAAATGGTCATATTTGTCACGCTTTAGATTTATTATTACGAATTACTTTCTTATGTAACAGTCAAGTGTTCAGTTTTGGTACGAGAAAGAAAGAAAGACAGCAAAGAAATTTATTCGGTGCCAAAAAATAAATAAACATACAAATTAAAAACCACACAATTGTAACATAACAAAGCGAGTATAGTTAATCTACGAATTCTAATCAACGAATGCAGAGCATTAAAAAAGCCGACTTCACGTCAAAACTTTAGCTGAGTTGAGAATGTCATCAACTTAAACATTCTCCGAAATTATACATATGTTTTCAAAAGTTTGATATTGTCAATACCTTCATAACCGATTACGATGAAATTTATATGGGACCAACTATAGAGTGTCCTGTATCATATGAAACAACAAAACCAATTCATAATTGTCCGAAATATCATGTAACAAAGACACAAAAAAAAACATACAGACGAATTGAGAACCTCCTCTTTTTTTGGAAGTCGGTTGAAAATACTTCTGTTGGGAGTTTACTGATAAATAACAGTCGGATTAACCAGATGTTACTTAATTAAAAGGTATGAAAGCAATCAATGTTAACTATCTGTTTGTTGGTCATGCTTCTTTGTCGTGTTGCAGCTTATTGATCACATTTCCACCATTAAATAGAACCTTTATACAGGGTGTTCTTTTTGATATCCCATAACTTTAAGGTTTTGTTCCTCACTAAAAAATAATAGTACTTTTTGCCACAGAACATGTGTCTCGGATGGCTTAGCTGTAATTAAGTAATTTCGTGGCTTGTCGCCAGACCCTGGTAGCTCAGTGGAAGAGCACTCGTCCGGCAAACGAGAGGTCTCAGTTTCGAGTCCTGGTCGGGTGATGATTTTATTTAGCATATTTTTGGTTTATTTAAGAGTAATTAAGCATTGTTAAATTTTTAAATATTATGGTCTATTTATATCAGCAAGTCTACGACTGCTGTTTATTATTTGCAATTTAAAGCGAATTAAATAGACAACGTTTGAACTCCGCTCACCGTCTCTAGATAACTACCAGGTCGCTTGGTTTCACCTTTGATACGCTTGGCTAATGTCTTATTCACAGCTTAAATACCGGGCGTCGCAGGTTCGATATGCTAATGACCTAGGTAAGCTTTCTAAATGCTATTCCTGACATTTGGAGGTTGTATTCTACTTTATTTTATTTATTACAATTTATGTACCTACGTGATACTAAGAAATCACATACAATTAAAGGAAAAGTAAGTGCAAAGCTTTTTCTAATGGCCGATAAAAATGGTGTTTGAAAAACCAATTCATCATCATCATTCAGCCAGGGGACGTCCACTGGACAAAAGCCAATTAAAAATACAATAAATTAAAATAAACAGGACTTCCAAACTTTTAATCTCCAATAAAATACAATATATTGTTGTACATACGTAAGTACGTACACAAAAATAAGTGGGTAAACGTCTTATCTATTTATTTCGTGGTAAATATACCATTGTTAAGTGTATTTGTCATAGAGTGATATCGTATTCTTAGAACTAAATAGTAAATAATTTGCTGAAACAAAAACCATTGCATTTCGATTAGTTTGTGTCGAAATATTACAGCCACTTTTGTTTTTGTTATAGGGTCGAAGCTTAGCCAATCAACATAAATACAAAGAAACGCAGTATAAAGAATACTTGGTTTCATATAAAACAAACAACTTCAACTTTTTTGCTATCCGTACGCACTCAAACCACAGTACAGTTAAACCGTGCAAATATGTGTCTATCTATCGGCAGCCTGAGGGAGCGATCCCTTCTTATTGGTTTAATCAGGAAGTGACGACCGCAAATAGGACAAACTCCTACTCTATTTTTAGAATGATACGAGTCTTATCGCATCCGTTTGTGTAGCACTCGTTTTGAAATTATTAGTAAGCGTTTTAGAGTCATTGTTGTATCTCGGGTAAAGTAAACAACAAATTAGTACGGATGCAAAACAGCAGCGCGAGCACAGAACTTTATCGAGTCGTATTGATACGAATGTTCGTATAGCATGGAGACGGTTTGTAAGCAATAATTGAAATCTATACATAGCCGCACGCACGGCCAGCTTAAATAAATGTGTGCCTTGTTAATTTTGAATGTTTGAAAACATGTTGTACTCTTAAATAACTGTTCAATAAAAAATTGCAATCTTTCTAAAAACTTGCAACCGACTCCATACCATACGAAAATTCGTAAACATACGAGTCGATAAAGTTCTGTGCTCGCACCGCAGATAGTGTAATTTTTCGATGGCGCAATAGTTTTAGAGCATTTGTGAACCTTGCAACCTAGTTTTCCTAATTTTTAACAAGTCTGCCAGAGCTAGAAATTTTCTATATTTACTCATTAGTATATTAAGGTTCAGCTGTTTTATAGTAGGAGTTTATTTAATGCTTGTCAAGGTAAGCTGTGTATCAGTTTGGGTATTTTAAACTAATTCAAGGACCCCGCCTAAAATCTACTTGATTTACGCAGGTCTATTATATTCATATTAAATAAGAAGGATAAAGAATTTAGAATCGTAATCCATTAGCATATCGTATTTATTATAAAATATTAAAATAACAACAGAATGCATAGGTAAAGAAGGCAGCAGATCAAGCGTTACATTACCTGTCAAATTTCCCCAACCAATTTTAACTTAATGTCGAGGGCATACAGTTCAGATTCATGTAAAATTTTTTGACAGATTTGTAACGCTTGATGTGCTGCCTTCTGTACCATGTATTAAGATTATGAGTTACAACATGACGCTTAAATATAAAAAAAGAAAAACTATTCCAACTTTAAACCATTACTCAAACAACAGATTATAAAGCTGTCTGTGTTACCAGCCAACTAAACTTAGCCCTGAAAATGACGCATAATATAATTTTCAGCGTCTGAATCAGCCCTACACGAATGAGCATTAGAATCGTTCCGGGAATCATAACGATCGTGTACTGGCAATAAACAAGAACTCATTATTCATTTTCGTAATGAACTGATACGAGCATCGGAAACAAATATGAATCAGATAGTAGTCAGGAGATAGTAAACAGTTTTGTTATCAACTATCCACGCCTACGTTCTCATTGATAGTGTTTTGTTAGTTGAAGTTTTGTATTTTATATCTGACTATGATAAGGGTTAACTGTTTCGTCGAAAAGCAGACCGAACTGTAAATAAAAGTATTTTCGTCCATACGTTTATTATTGAATTTGGTATTAAAAAATTTGATAGAGTTCATAAATAATAATAAATAAAAGCCCCAAACAATCACACCAACTACGTGGCCCCAAAGTAAGCATAGCTTGTGCTATGGGATACTATGTAGCGAAACTAGGGGGGAACCTAGAAACAAATACATAAATAGAGAGAGTTAATGTCATACCTACTTGATCATAATGTGCAATATAAGTAACAATGAGACCTTAGACCCAAAAAGTAGGTATTTAAGAAGGGCTCATAATGATTGCCAAAACAGATCGATAACTACCAACCAATGGGATTATACTCGTATTGTGTTTACTTGGGGTTGTGTCCAGCCAAGTGGAACCACCAAACATGGTCTAATCGGATAAGTAGCTTGCCGACCCGCTTATCATGTATTGCCGATTCCTCGATTATCCTCGGGTTATCTGTAGATCCCGTGGGTTCCAGGCCTTTGTTAATCCTGAGTAGCGTTCTAATGGTGAAGGATTCTTTAAATCCGGTTTAGTAGTTTTCGAGTTTATTTGAATAGAGAGAAAATATCATCTCTCCTTAATAAAGCAAGGTTTATTTGTTTGTTTAGCCGTTTAAATTTTTTAAAGCGGCATGCAGTTTCGAAGTCCTAGATTCCGAGAACCAACGTTTGTTCGAACGCCCTCATCTCGGAAACAACCACTTGGAGTTGAAAAAAAGTTTTCCGCAGACCATTGGTATCTTTATCAAGGAGTATGGGAGAGCGGGGCTGATACTAAAAAAATGTGGTTTATCTCTTAAAATTAGTTTCGAATTAATTCATCGCGAAGCATGAAAAGTCCACGTACCTGTCAATCGTAGGTCACACACAACGCATAATCATTCCATATAACGATACATTTGGCTTTGTATATAGATTGCCTAAACCGAGTATCATATTTCTATTAATTCAGGTTTGGCGGGAATACGCTTGTTAATTCTTACTCCCTTTAGAACCAACCCCGCGCTCGCCAGCCTACGGAATTTAAAATTACGCGGGTTTATCCGCGCACGGCTGCTTGTGTACATATATACATACATAACTTTACGCCTGTATCCCGGGGTAGACAGAACACCAGAGGTTATAATAGAAATAAAAAGAAATGTCTTTAAAATAAATGAAGACATATCAGAAGTATGTTTTTCACATAAAACAATATTTGCTATTGCGTGTCATCGCCGTAGTAATTGAGTTGTAAATTATCTGCGCGTATATAATATTGACAGTACGATGTAAACAGTGGTGGGTGAGTCAATGGTGCGAACTGCGACATTCCACAGGTGCGGCCGTTTTATTGTGTGGCCGCAGATTCAATTCTTTGATTGTACTATAAACTGTAGTAGAAACTTGTAGTATTGAACGGAAGCTAAGAGCAATGGCCGAAAATGTTAATAATTTACGATATTTGTAAATATTAATAAAGGAAATGAATAAAAGTCTGTATTTTCTATCTCTAATATAATCAAGCTGAAGAGTTTGTTTGTGTGAATGCAAATATCTCCGAAACTAAGAGGACGATTTCAAAATTTTTTGAATGTATGTACGGTTGTAGTTTATAAAGAATTTCCTACAGAATTAAATGCGGGTAAAACCGCACGCATAGAAATATTTCATACATACATAACTCCACGCCTGTGTCCCTTATGGGGTAGGCAGAACACCAGAGGCTATAAAAGCATCTGATGTCACGTTTGACAAAATCTGGAGGTATTATAATGATGGAAAGTGACTATTGCAGTGACAGGAGATCAGCCTATCGCCCACAAAAACGTGAACTGACTTTTACAGTATGCTCGGGAAGAGAAGCAGCTGGCACATTCTATGTTTTTCTTTCGCTCCAGACCATTTATTCCAAGTTACTTCTAAATGTGCTCTTCTACAATTTTTTATGTTTAGAGACAATAATAAAAGTGGGGAAAATGAGATTTGAATTCATATGTTATGAGAGCAGTTGTTTCCTTTGACGATTTCTACTCTGACGCCACATGCTGTTGCTGTTATGAAAACTCACCCACTTAACTTTCGATACCGGAAGATTTTCTTGATCACATACAACCTCTAGAGCTGATCTATCAAATGTAACGGTGCGTAAAGATTGCTGTAATAAAACTTGTAATGTAACATTTTGCGCTCTACACGACCAAATACGCAACGTACGCAGGATGTTGCATTACTAGTTCCATTACAGCAATCTGTACGCACCATATTGAGGTTTACTCTATCGCGACTGTTAGTTTCTGAGTTTAGTGCATTAGCGTCCAGTCTCAATAACTTACCGAAAAGCTAAAATAAAAGTAAAGATAGAAATCCCTTTACCTTCTATCTAGAGCTCAAATGACAGATAAATTTTAACCCAAAATAATATAACTTTTACTTTTGGTTATTAAGTTATTTTGGTTATTGAGACCGGCCGTGAATCAATTAAACAAACAATTTCTTCAGCTTCATTATACAAGTACCTATACATATGTAAAACTCTCACATAGAACTCTCATAAAGAAATCACATTCCATTAGAACGTCCCCCGCGGCTTGCCACCCATATTCGGCGACGTTAGATGTGAAACTGCATTTGACATTCGTGTCACAGTGCACTTCCTTCCGGTGCTCAAGGGGCGCCGCCTGCGCAGTACAGCCAGCATACAAGGATACGAGGCTAATAAAGAATATTAATTTTAATGTCAATAATTAATATAAAAGCTGCAGTTAGCTCGTATTAGATTAATAGCAGAGAATTGTCTTTGACTACTTACGTTATGTTTTTAATTAATTATGTTAAAAGTATCTGGCTGTAGACATAACGATGCCAGCAGGGCTAGCATGCGACCATCGATAAAGACTCGAATCGACAAGATAAATATTATTTTATCCTATCATGTTAGCTAACATGCGCACAATAATATATAGATAGAATTTGGTCCTCTATTCGATACCTATGATTAAACCTACAGAACCAAAGATGTCATATTCTAAAAAAATACATAGTCCCAGAGCCATATTCTAAGAAAATATCCGATTTATCGTTGTTGATGGTAGCATTCTTGTATATGATCAAAACCAAATCAGTTTATTTTTTATGTCTGCAAAACACCGTAATAACACCCTTTTTATAGAACCTTCCCTGAACAGATGAGGACGATTCATTTATCCTTGAGTAGATTTGTATTCCATAAATTGTACAGTAGGAATGACGAGATAGTCGGAAAAAGAATGAAGAAACGAAACTTTAAAAAGAGTTGCCTAAATTATTTCTCCGGGATAAAAGAGTCCATTTCTATTAAATAAAACACTTTTTAACCGGATTTATCGCGTATATTTACATTTTAAATTTTAACTCGATGTTTCGGTGTCTTTGCAGACCCCGTGGTCAGTCGCTCGTACTATTAAATAAAAAGTGTTTTATTTTATAGTATGAATCGCGAAAACTTAAGTTCATTTCTAGTTCTACACGATTTTACTATCTATTGAAGAAATTCATCATCAATCTTTTCAAACTTAACTTTAATTTTGTGACAGAATAAGGCTGGTTTTCCTGACTGTACCGTCTTAGACTGAAGATCACTTTGCTGATTGAACTTCGACGTGGACGTGCTGAAATGGATAAAGGGATCGCTGTACTCTGTGCGAATCACTGTTAGTCATGTTTTTTATGGGCAATATGTGTTCCACCTTTGCGATAGTCCTGTAATAGAAGAGGTCGCGTGATTCGATGTTTTTTATAAAGTAGCAGCTTTATAAGCCTTCCTTAAGAATGGGGAAATCAATTCCAAAACGATTTTTTTAACCTAAAGCAGTCATTCTTGCTCAAGAAAACTCATTAACTGTCTGGTATCAAAAGTAGTGACGTTTTAGTCAAATGTTTGGTATTTTTACTGGTAGTAGGATGAAACTGCTTTTATCGCCTCCCGAAGATTTGCTGTGTTCCCGTTAGAAGGGCTGGATAAGCAAATAACTGGCACCAGGACTTACTGTCTGTCCCAGGGCAGTGATTTATTTATTTATTTATTAGGCATAACAACAGATTACAAACTATTTTCTTATTCTAATTAAATGTTACATGCAAGGATTTAAGTTTGTAACCAGATGACAGTTACGCACAGCATTTATATAATAATGTTAATGATTATTGATTAAAATAAAACAGCAAAATATTAAATAAAAAAAAGAAAAATTGAACTAAAATTAGATAATAATGTCAAGTTAATCAACTCCAAAATTAGGTGCAAATTATAAAAAAGATCGAAAAAAAAAAATTACAAACACAAAATGTCAAAAATAAAAAGACAAATATTAAAAAACAAACCAAAATAATAAGTTTTTCACATTATTTAAAATAATAAGATAAATTGATAAATCAAATCGAAAATCAAGTAGTCCGGTTAATCGATGGTTAAGTTTTATCAAATAGTTGCTGTAAGTAATACGATACTTAAGTGGGTGGATCAATCAAACTAGAACGCAATATTAATTGCAAAACCAGTTCTTGTGTATATTAAATGAAGCCTGGCCTTTTATTGAAAATTACTTAATGCATAAAATTGTTGTTTTATTAAGAAGTTATAAATAAGCTTAAGCAACATTCGACTATCATAATAAACATCTACACGTTTTTAAAATCCCTGTATTATTATACCTACCAATGATTTTTTTGATATACAGAGTTGTTTTTTAGTCAACGACCAAACTTTACAAAATAAGTATCATTTATAGAAATGATTTATTTATAGAATGAAAAGGGTATGTAATTTTTTTACAAGGAAATTAATATAGTCACTGAGATATTAACTAAAGCATGGTCACTCTAGATTATGATTGAATATCTTTAAAAAAACACGACTACGCGTTACTACAAAACATCTTGTCGTACTACGTCGTAGTATTATCAATGAAAAACCGCGTCGTAGTAGCTATGTTCATCAACAGCGACTATTTGTAAAAAAGACTTTGGTGCTATATCTTTATTTTTCGTAGTATGCGATTCTAAAATAAATATGCAAGTCCGTTTATATCGTATCAAAGAAAATAACATTTAATTTGGCTGGTGACTATAAAACAACCCTGTATATTCACGCAGCACCATCTACCCCCAAAGTTACGGGGCGTATGACAAAAACCCATGGCCAACCTGTCTATTGAGCAGGGTGCTTGTATTAAGTCTCACATTAAATATAAAATTTTATTAAAGTATGAAAAGTTACATTAGTTACCATCAATTACCGTCAGGTGGTAATCATCGTCAAACTCCCTAAACCTATTCTAAAAATCTCTACCAAGATTGCCTAACACAACAGCAATTCTTCCAAACATCATTAAAGCAACAAGACCCATCTTTATTTTCAATCAAATATCTGCCTTGAATAACTTTGAATAACAGCGATCGTCTTCAGCAAATATCCGATTGCACCTAGTGACATCAGTGGTGCAAGAATGTCCCGGTCAAGTACCTGCATGTGGGTAGTTACGTGTGTGAACAACCATTCAAGTTTCGGATATACATTTCGAGTAGGAACTTGTCCTACTCGAAAGACTTGGGGTATATTTGTATCGGGATCTTACATATTGGATAAAAATTACATAGTTTAATAGCCTCTTCAACCCTGGTAATACGGATCAAGGATAAATTATCCTCGGGGATGGGATAAAATTTAATATTGCTTGTCAGTTTTATTCCTCCTTTGAACACATATACATACGATCACCTTTTCTACTAGGAAGAACAAAGATGATCTGATGTATATGGGGAAAAATATTAAGTAGGATATTAAATAAAAATCATGTTGCTTTATTCAAGGTGTCGGTTTATTTAAAAAAAGGCAAATATTTCAGTGTTAAAATCAGATTTTATAACTAGCAGAAACCCGGCATTACATTATTTGATTGTCTTTCTAAAAAAACGGCTTGTAACACAAAGGTTAGATGGTTTCAGAAGCCTACGTAGAGAGCAGAGGTAGATTTTTTTGTATTCTTGTACATATCCTATAAAGTATTCAAGTTTATTGTTTATTCCCATTCCGAAATGACAAATTGCATAATTGTTTATTAAACAGGACTCGTAAGAAAAACCCTACTGTAAATAATAATAATAAATATCCTGAACGTTTTGCTGCGTCCGTTGTATCTTGTATAAACATGTAAATTAATAAACATTTCTAATATTCACAACACATCATCAAATTTAAATTAAATTTATTTATGATAGGTATCTGTAATGGATACTAGACAATATCTAAATAAATGAGAAACTATATAAACATGCATATTGCATTGCAACTTGATCTTTTCTGTGGAAGCTTTTAAATGGCGATCAGATTCAATTGTAACTATTATATTGTAATATTTAGCTGTAAGCTTTCCAACAATTTGTAAAATAAAATAAAAAATCATGATTTGACGGCTAATGCCTATGTTCATCAAACAATATTCTATCTCACCTGGAATAAGAAAACAGGACCACTAGGCCTTTACCGCAACATCAGAAGGGCGTCACTCATAATATTTTCACGCTATGGAACAAAACAAATAAACGTGGCTGATATCGTTGACCAGGTCACCAGGGCGACCCAGATCCCTGAGTAACGATGCCATTATCACCCGAGTGTTTACTCGCCATGTCGCGTTTATTGCCGAGTGAAGTGTAGACGCAGGGAAAGAACCTTGGACCCTTTGATTCCGTTTTATGCAAAGAGGTTTTTATTAGGTTTAAGGGAGAGTTTAGTTATTTATTTTACAAATTTAAATAGTGCTGTACTTTATACTACAGTTAGTGATCGAGCCTAATGGTGGGTTTCAATGGTGTGTCTATACGCAAAATCTTTCTTTGTAAACACTTAAAAGTATTGGCATTGCCATGACAAACATAATCCAGATTTGTTTTTGTATGAAAGGTTTTAAAGGCGTTTTTGTGGGCGATAGGCTGACCCCCTGTCACTACAATAGTCTCTCTCCATCTTTATCATACCTCCAAAGAAGTATGGCAGGCGTGTATGAGAATTCTGTATCGCTCTCTGGAACTTCACAATTTTATGTCAAACATGTATATTTTATAAATATTATATATGGTTAATCATGACAAAAGTTTTCAGATTTTTAGAAGTTGGGATTTAAAAGCTATTTGCATTTCAAATAATGGCATCATATTGTTAGAAACCCTGAACACAACTTTTGAACGTAAACGTGAGCTTGTGATAAAAATCGTTTGTCAATGTCATTAGCTATGTCACAATAGTATATATTACTAAAATGGCTGTTCCTGTTTTTGTTGAAATGAAACTAAATTGTACTGCTGTAAAATAGTTGTACTACTGTAAAATGCTTCGACGAAGTTCATAAAAACACGTACGAAAAGCTTTTACACAGACGAACTCAAAAACGCTATTGATTGATTTTGATTGAATGAAGATGAAGGTGGGTGATGTAGTAAGTATGACATTTGAGTTGTCAGATTTGACACAGTAAAAGTTTTCGTTTAGTTTATTGTCTACATTTACGTTTCGTTATTGAATTTGTGCATGAAAAACAAAAACTATTTAAATTGCGATTTTTCTTTTCTCCGGACTTTTAAAAATGATCTAATTGCTGAAAAATGAAGATAAGAATCTTCTTATTCAATAGTGTAAGTTTGGTGCCAAAACGTTGACTTAAACAGGCGATACACCATCCCGCATTCTTCTTTGTCAAACGTGACATCAGATGGTCTTGTAACCTCTGGTGTTCTGCCTACCCGTGTGATGTGAAAAAAATTGAGTCTTAAATTGAGATTCGAAAACTAAATTAAGGGTTAGGTATATGTAACTACATAACAAATTAAATATTAAAGTTCTTACAAATTTTTTTGGTAAATAATGATATTGGCTTGAATTTTCACGATTCACAAAAAAATACTTTCTTACTCGACTGCGAAACATGGAGTTAACATCCGGTCAAAAAAGTATTTTATTTGCTGAATAGGTAAACTTTGTATTCTGGCAAAGAAAGACACTCCAACCCATGAACATTTTTGGAAAATTCTTAACTTAAAACACAAAGCCAAACACCCAGACTTCTGACATAATGTTATGTCATGTCACGCTGCGGGAATTGAAACCCTTACCTCTCGTATTTCACCGGGTTTTTCTCACATTGCACCGAGGCGCCCGTCAATCCGATATGTGATCCCTCTTTTGAACTGAAAGATGATAACCGGGATAATTTGAAGGGCTTGTGATCCAACAAAGTAAACCAAGTTTATCAAATATCGGAACTGAAAAGCTCGATGGGGAGCAATGGATTAATAGTCAGTGGAAAAAAACTTTTTAAAACCGGCATAGGTGAAAATATTTACAACGTTATCCTATCGATCTGCTGTTTAGTTTCGATAAATAAAATATTGTGTTGCTAAGCTTACTTTCAAATGGTTTTTGCTAACTTCGATTCCGAAGGTCACAGACCGTCGCATTTCTGTCAGAAAAGGCGATTCAAATTGAAGTAAATTAAAACTAATAAATAAAAAATAAAATAAAATCCCCAGACAATCACACCAACTACATGGCTCCAAAGTAAGCATAGCTTGTGTTATGGGATACCATGTAGCGAACCAGGGGGGGGGAACCTAGAATATAAATACATAAATAGATAAACACCCAGACACGGAACATACATTTTTTTTTCTTGTTCCGTGCGGGAATCGAACCCGCAGCGCAGTTTACCCCATCGCCAAAGTGGTCGTCAAATGCCCTATGACAGTCTTTAAATATAACTAATCCGAAGATAACTTTGGCTCTTTTTGATTAGTAAAATACTTGTAATGTTAAGTTCATGCCGAGTCGACTTAGTAAAGCCTTACTGCTCCTTGATAAGCGCATCTAACAGGAGCGACTGATATACTTTATTATGAGCCAATTTATTATGGCCATCCTTAACAAGAGACAAAAACCTTTTAAAAATGTCCACTACAATGTCATACCTTGGTAGTTAAATGAAAAATAAGTCTCATCTTCATTAAATAACAGAATCATCATTCAAATTAAGAACCCGCTCAGGTATTTAGCTACTCCAGCTAATGACATCAATCAGTCACCCGGTAATGTTTATGTTACGTGACAAGCCGGCCGCGCTCCCAACGCCGACCGACACAGACCTGTGTTTGCCCTGAAAACATATTCGAGAAAATAAAAGAAAAATATCCTGAAACTTTCATACCGTACTTATAATAAAGAAAAGCTTTCTCTTTATTAAATATCAGAATAATAAATAAATATTTCTCACACTCGCACAACATTATCTAGCCCAAATTAAGTTTCTAAAAGAACTTGTGTTATGGATACTAGATAACTAATATACTTAAGAAATATATAAACATACATATTGAATAAATATATATTTTTTATTAGAATAAAACATAAACATCCATGACTTGACAGCTAATATCTGTGTTCATCACACAAATATGCGCCACCACCGCCGGGATTCGAACCCAGGACCTCTGGCATAGAAGGAAATGTACGTTACCGCTACACCAGCCGGTCGTACAATCATCAATGACATCCATCCGTCACCCGGGAATGCCCTTGTTTCGCGACGTACCATGCAACGTCGACATAAACTTATGATCGGCGAGTGAGGCGCCAGATTCGCAAGGGTTACTGCCGAGCCTTTCATACCATCACATATTTATATAAAATAATCAACGAATGCAGATTATAAAAAAACCGACTTCACGTCGAAACTTTGGCTGAGTCGAGAATGTCATCAACGTAAACATTCTCAGAAATCATACATATCTTTTCAAAAGTTTTAAATGTTCAATGAAGAACCCAACCGATATCGGTGAAATTTAAATGAGACCAACTATGAAGTATCCTCTATCATATGAAACAACAATTTTCAAAATCAATTCATAATTGTCCGAAATATCGTGTAACAAAGACACATAAAAAACCTCCTCCTTTTTTGGAAGTCCGTTGAAAAGTGAAACCTCATCCTTATTAACTAACAGAATCATCATTAAAATTAAGAGCCCGCGCAGGTATTTAGATACTCCAGTTAATGACATCAATCAGTCACCCGGTAATGTCCTTGTCTCGTGACAGCACCATGCCGCGTGCTCTGGGCTGGCGACACAGACTTATGTTCGCCGAGTGACGCGCCAAATTCGCAAGGGTTACTGCCGAGCCCACTTCAGGGGCCGACGAACCCTTTCGTTGGAGGGTATCAGGGTGCGGCGTAAGTGAACGAAGGTAGTCATAGGGCGTCCGTTTTGGTGTTTTTTTAATAAGTATGCTATACCAGAATTACGTTAAAACGTCTGTAAGCATGGATATATGCTGGTTACTTATTGGAATGGATTGCCATATTGAGTGGCACAGTTCACAGGGCACAGTCTGGATTAAAATATACGATAGGTACTTTTTGTCATTATACGAGTGAAACCGTGTGGAATAAAGTGACGTGAATAATATTGCGTTTAATAAACGTGTCAGTCGCTCGTGACCACGGGGTCTGCAAAGACACCGATCGAAACGTCGAGTTAAAATTTAAAATGTAAATATACGCGATAAATCCGGTTAAAAAGTGTTTTATTTAATAGTATGAACCGCGAAAACTTAAGACAATATTATTGTGTACGGCAGTCTTATTAGCTGGATAATGTATCATCCCTGGGCATTCCTGTGTACCAAATTTCGATCAAACTTTAGTAGGTGATAATTAGGGAACCTGGATCCAAGGGGATCCAGGTTCCCTAATCATCACTATTCATATATTCGAAAGTAATCTATTTATCAAAACTCTTCATATCTTCAGTATTTATCGATTGAATAATAATCTTGTTATCAGATTAACATTTATTCTATATACACCATATTATCAAATAGGGTCCAGATTGAATGAATCCTCACTTTCCACCAGCATATTAAACAAAGTTCATGTCACTTAATGTTACGGGAATATGTACTCAGCTCATTAAATTTAATCATTAAGTAGTTAGATTAACTTAATAATGTCGACACAGTTTTAATAAGTAGATACTAAAAATAACATAATTTCCAATGTTTCATGTAGATAGGATTGTCCTTGGTTTGGTATGGGTTTTCTATACTTCAGATAAATTTATGAGTTTTACGCATGACATACGAAATATAGCTGTGAAATGATAACAACCTCTTACTTTGTTTCTATTTTATAGAGGGAGTAGGTATTAAATAAATAATACAACGTGTTTTAACTTAATAAAAATTTATTCATAATTTGACATGATTTTCCTTATACCATTTATAAAAACAAAGAACATTTTTATATGCACATATATTATTATGATAAATACAAGATTGAATATCTGAAGAATACTTTTTATACAATGTTTCAAAGTTAGGACAGCCAACATCTTCTAAGTTGTATACTTTCTGTGTTTCTAGTATATTTTGCAACCATTGTTTCTTTTCAGTACCTTTTGTAAAGACATTTTTATTTCTAAAATAATCTATTAAACTACATTTATAATCATTATAAGGCACAAACCCTTGATTCCATAAAATACCTCTATTTCTTTCAATCCATGTTACTTGCAAACGTTCCTTTTTTGTTAGACTAGAAAATGGATATGGAGATTTTATCAGTAATATCATTACTTTTGATTCACATACCATTGCTATTTCCTTCGGTATAAATTGATTTTGTTCATTCTTAAAGCCTTGAACATCTACAAATACATTCATGTTATCTTCCGAACAATATTACTTAAAGGCTTATACTCAAAAAGTCGATCGTTTATGATCAAACAGTAGCCAGTTGTATTTTCTGGTATATCTTCAGAACATTCGATTTCTAAACGAACATCTACAGGGCCGGTTTTTAAAGAATCATTTTGTCTCGAACAATCTATGACAAAAAGTGGAGCCTTTTCTTTGAACGAAGAGAAGTCCAGCAACGGATCGACACAAGAGCCATAATATGACTGACGGAAATTCACATACATTTCATATAATATACTATATTTTCCAACATCAAATTTAAGATTTAGGGATTCGTATGGAAAGTATTGTGAATTTAAAAATAGTTTAATATTGGTAACTTTACAATGATCGAACATGGAAGAACTGTTAGTTGAGACAGATTTTCTATTACTCTGCAAACCGAATATAACAAATCTCGGCTTTTCTAACTGAGAAGCCGTTTTAACAGACCATGAATGTTTTGTTGTTTTGGGCAGTAAAGGGTATTCATATAAATCCCAATTCCTGAATCCTAATTGTATGGGACGATCTTTTTCTAAATGTTTCAGTAGAGAAAGCCTATGACGATCAGAAACTTTAATATGAGGTACTCTCCATTGAATCTTTTGTATATCTATACAGACACAATTTGATTTATCTGTTGTGACACAATTTACAACGGTACTGCTTCTATGTAATATAAGTTCATGTCTACAATTAATAATGATTTTATGATAATCTTCTGCGAATCCTAACACTTTATTTAGAGGTAGAATAACACTGAAATGGTTGTTTGTTTGCTTTTTTCCGTTTAAATTCCACCCCCACACCTCGGCAGCTTTATTTTCTCCTTCATTCATTGAAATATAAGATTTAATGGTAGTGGTAATTCCAGCATTCTTTATACAATCTATTTCAACTCCATTCAATTCATACCTTATAGTTTGAAATAAAAATGGTATCGGGTTGTTTATAAAATTTACTTCTTTTCTAGATACTTTTCCTGGCGCATCCGTACCGGTTACAGTCACATAACCCTCTATATAAATTGAGCTTGCAGAAGGTAGTACATATACATCTTGCTGATGAATAGGTATTCTGATTTCATCATTATCTTTAAAGCTGTTATTGTAAGGATTATAGCTATGTACTTCATAACTTTCTATAGAATCATCGAAACGTGGGGATTCCGTAATTTGAAGCATTTTTATAATTTAAATCCAAGAGCGAGAAGAATTTTTTTACTTTTGAAAGTAATTTGTTTTACACCAAAACGTCTATCTCGATGTAGTCGTCTCCCCTCTTTCAATATAGATGGTGAAATATTAAATATTTTGTCTTGATTTGGTAATTCATTAAAAATTAACATAGTATTGATTACACTATTATATCCTGTTTCTACAACCTGCCATGACAGACTGACATGTATAAAAAAAGTAAGTTCTTTTATTTAGTTTTTATTACGAGAATGCCAAAACGATTTAAGGAAGTTCAGACATAAGTGTCCACAATTATATAAATGATTTCTTTGTAAGTTATCGTAGTTGTATTGAAAATCGTCTCCCATATATTTAATAAATTCTAAGGGTGGTCTAAGATTCCCATAGCTGTCAAAGTATTCTATATAGTTATTATCTTTAGCATAGGCTACCCAATGAGTACCAGAGTTTTTAGAAATATCTAAATTGATCACTCCACATTCACATTGTAGTGGTTTCTCAGGTAATTCATCCCTCATGAATACACCACGAAAAAAAGGAATGTCTTTGGAATATTTAATTATATCAATATTAGTCAAAGCTCTCTTGGGTAGCCTGGTGTTTAGTTTTTTTGTTTTGTCACATAAATTCCTAAACCGTTTTTATACGGCTTAAGATGTAATCCTTCTCCAACGCAAAAAGATTCTGTGCTGGGTAAATCACTTTTGAGTCTTTTTAATGTTGATAGTCGCTTTCTAGCATTCTTATACTCATTTATAGCCTTTGTGATTCCGGCAACACCACCGGCTAAACTACCAGCGGCAGACAGTCCTGCAAATATTGGGATCAAAGGTAGGAAGCCACCAGTTTTAGGTACTGGTATAACCCTCGGTAATGTAACAGGTAAGTCAGAAGCCAATTCTTGAGCTGCGGCGTATGCTAACTCCGTCAACATTTTTTTACATTTTGGTTTTAAATTACTGATATGTTTTTTTGCATGTGCAACGATATTTCTAAAGGTTTTTTTGAGTCCTCTTCCAGATCTTGGTTTCTTTTTCTTCATCGAGTTGATATTTTCACTTGTCTTCAGTTTTTTATTCAGAATATCTTGATTTCTAACCATTGTATTGTCTAGAGTTGTCTTTTCTCGACAAAGATCTAGACACTTATGAATAGATACAATTACAGGAAGCTTATATAAATGTATTTTCTTTGAATGATATTTTTTTACAATAAATCGGTCTTATTTATCCAACTGTTTTCACTAGCTGGTAGCCCCAACCACTTAACGTACATCTTGTATCCTCTTTTTTTCAAAACTTTTTCAACTAAATATATATGAGGGATTTTAGTTTTTTGAATTTCTTGAGAATAGAATGCTCCTAAAATTGGCCTACCATGGGTATCTTCAATAAAATAAGTAGTGGGATTAGTGTTCTTCACTTGCGTGATTTTGAAAATTTCTGTTGACCAATTGGGTGTGAATCCTTTTTCAAAACATCCTTTATGTTTACTAATTCGCACAAAGTCCCCAACTTGAAACTTATTACATGTTAACCTTCTTTGTCGTTCGTAAACATTGTATTTTTCTAATATAGACTGTTTATTATTGTGGTTGATTGAGGCAGGTTTGTGTCCGATAGTTCTATGATAAGTATGATTGTATTCATGCAACTTATTGGTGAGAGTACCGTCAATCCATTTATAATTTCCTTTAAGGCTAAACTCCTTATAGAGTTTACTTTTCAACGTTCTTATTAATCTTTCAACAATTGAAGCCTTTTTAGTTGAATATGTAGAGTAATGATTAATGTTATATTTTTCAGTAACTTTTTTAAATTTATCATTATAAAATTCCGTTCCATGATCGGTTTGCAAATTTTTAGGTACTCTTCCTTTTTCCAATAATGTTCGAAAAGAATTAGACACTAGTTCTTTATTCTTCTGTTTAAGTGGAATTGCCCAAGCATATTTTGAGAAGCAATCAATAATTACTAATATGTATTTGTAGTTAAGGTTCACCGCTGACATCGACTGCATGTCTATTAAATCTGCTTGCCAGAGGTCGTCTATGTCTTTCAGTATTACACTTCTTCTGGGGAAGTTAACGCGAGCATTTCTATGGATTTCATTTACGACGTCTGCTTTGCTCATAATGCTTTTTTAATATTCCAGCAATCTCACGTATTTCTATTTCTTTTTCTAATTGTTTAATTCGATTCTTCAAAGATGTTATCAAATCGTTGACACATATATTCTTATCAATATTATTAGTTATTATTTTATTTTCATTTAAAATTTCTTGACTTGGTTCGAAAATATTCATTTTCTTTTGGCTCATACCGCTTATAAATAAGTTTTAGTACATTTTATATAATATATGTTTTCAACCTAAGACATGCTTTTAAGTACTAACATAAATATTATATAACTTCAGTATTTATTCCTTAATGATACCAGCTTCTTTTAATTCTTCAATTATCGATATAATTTCATTATTATGATTACTATTACCTGCACGTTGTGAAGCCATCAACAAATTTAACCTTTCTATTAACTCATTAGGATCGTCCCAATAAATATAATCTGTATTATTTTTGTATACTTTTTTAGTTAATGAACCTCCAACTTTTTTTTCTAATGTCTTTCCAGGAAACAAGGGTTTGATGATATGACAGTATTTTAATCCTTTATCACCTTTGATTTGTCCGTTTGGGTTATAATCACGTTTATGAGCGCTAGTAATTTCAAGCATATCTTTGTAGATTGTTTTATCTTCTTCAGTGACTAAGTCAAGATTTGGTTTAGTGCGTATAAGCAATTCAGTTAAGCCCGGAGTTAAGACGTATTTCTTTTTATTTATAGTGATTACGTATGATTTGTTAGTGCTAGAAGAAGAGTCTTTCCTCGAAATCTTTACCTCAGTATTACCCATCATCATTTTTTTATTTTCATTTCTTATTCCGAACGATACATTTATACCATTGCAGATTTCTAGCATGTCATCTTTTTGGAGTGAAATGAGTGTATCATTATTTTTTTTAAGTGGAGTATTATCTGCTTCACTGTAATCATAATATTCTAAGCTTTCATCAGAGTTACCTTTAACAGAATCTCTAAAATCTTCATACTTTTTAGGCAACTCTTCAGTCGTATTGCTACCATTCATAAAATCACGAATAGTATCATTCGTATTATCCATCGTTGAAGAATTCCCTCTACGATTATTATTTTCTCTAATAAATTCCTCCAAAGGTTCTACTATGGGTTTAAATACTTTTTTGTATTTTAAATTTGAAGCATCTTCCTCATTTTGGATATTTTTTATTTTTTGAACTGAAGTAATAAGTTGTTCTTTTAAGTCCATTGCAAATTAACAACAAGTGTTATGTTTTCAGATACTCAAATAGAAATGAACCATTTATTGTTTAAATGCAGTATATATTAATAAACGTGAATGTTTTTATAAACTAATGAACATGTCGAATCCTGTTCTATACCTTCCTTTATTTATTGGACAGTCCTTGTTTATAAGTAAAAAATTATGAAGGTTTTTCCACACAGCAATACAAAGCATTTTAAATTTTAACCAGTCCATGTCTGTATTCACGTGCTCATTGTATATGTGTTTTAAATTAATATCATCTTGTTTGAAAATAATGAGAAAGTTCACATTATCCCGTATAAGTTGTTTAGGTATTTTTGAATAAGTTTGAGACAAGTAAAAGCAATCTATTTGTCTATGTCTTCCCATAGCGAAGTAGTTTCTTATGTTTATTTGATTTTCACATGCTACATCATCGAAAATTATAACAGAATTTTGTAATGCATCGTTTGGGTGTATAACTTCCTTATGATCATTAAAAACAAAAAAATTTGACCCAGGTACTCTCTTCATTACATCTCTTAAAAAACAATATTTTGATTGGAATGCAGTCTTCGAGTATAAATAAATGTGCTTGAATTTAAGACCATTTTCATGCAACAGCAAATTGAGCATAACATTAGTTTTACCACAATTAGATGGACCACATATTATACAACGGATTGTGGAGGGTAACAGAGCGCTATGTGTTATTTTTTGCGGACATTTATTTACAATAATTTCTTTAACTTCCAACGTTTGGGGTTGCTTAATGAACTTCATGTTGAAATGAGTAGTCCTTAGGAATGATTAGGCCTTATATATCATAATTCTGAATTACGTCATTTTATAAATAAAACTCAACTTAAAAAACATATTTTTTTATTTATTCACCATTAAACAAAGATAGTACAATAGTCAAACATTACATGTATTTAAATTATAAATAATGATAGCTTAAAATACGAAATACATTCAAATAACTAAGTTTATATCGTTTTAATAATTTAATTTACAAACAAATATAAGTATTATATAAATTATTCCATATATATAGAATTGTAATGACCCCAGGGTATTGTATGAATCTGATCTTGCAGGACTTGAATTTTATCATCATTTCTGTCTAAAACTTGTTTATCTACTTGTTGAGAGTATAAAACATGTTTAATCGATTTGATCATTTTCATTTTACTTCTTAGAACTCTATTCGTTAAAAGTGCATCATTGTAATCAACCAATTCAATTTTCTTAGTTATTGACTTTGAAACACCTTTGGCTTTTTTTATTTTGGTTTTAACACTATTAATGAAATATAATTTAGCTCTTAAACCAGTAAACTCTGTAATTAATTCATCACTCATTTCATGTTTCCATAATCCAGGAATTTTTTCGTTAACTTGGGGTAAGCGGAAAGGGTTATCTGATTTAAAATTACTAGTATCATACCGTTCAATATCTTCAAACATATCTTTATAAAAATCATCTGTGTATATTAAATATAATAAGCTATCAGTATCTGTATAGCAAAGTTTAACATTTTTGCCATACTTTTTTTTGATGTAGTCATAATGAAATTGATACAAATGCTGTTTAGCGTATTTCAAAACTGTAAATCCTATATAAATGGGTCTATCTAAAACTACTTTTTCGC
This sequence comes from Stenoptilia bipunctidactyla, assembly GCA_944452665.1. NCBI lineage: Eukaryota > Metazoa > Arthropoda > Insecta > Lepidoptera > Pterophoridae > Stenoptilia > Stenoptilia bipunctidactyla. Next base: position 25,258,508 of record OX101729.1, on the reverse strand, counting down.
GATATAATTCCACAGCTATAAAATTTTCTGAAAATATTGTTATAGTTTTTAAGTTTGGTTTTGCTATCAATTTTTCAGCGCCAAGTAGTTTATTTGTTTTATTGTTATCATCTCTCCATAGTGTGACTAGTTTTACATCTGCTTGTTTCCGTTTATTTTCAATTGTCTTTCCAAATATTGAATTGTTTAATAATTTAAAAAAGTCTTTTTCAAAAGCAGTTTTTGAGTGTTGACGAAGGCTAGTATTTAGATCTATGTATTTTTTGAGAAAACTTTCTTGTCTAAAGCTCAAAATGCAGTGAATTTTTTTTAAAATTAAACCGTTTTTCATACATTCTTTTAGATGACTATAATGAATCACATAATTTTTTTTGTTATAAAGAGTTGCAACCAATTTTGTCGACTTTCCGTAAGGTGGTACCATTTTTTCGACAGCAAATGGTAAATCCTTATGTTTATTGTGTAAATAATCTGGGTAAACTAAGTCAACTTCCAAAATATAACCGTAATCACTATCGTTAGAAACATGCATTACATCAAATATTTCAATTTCCTTCCGAGTTAAAAATTTAAATTCTGATATGGGGAGTTTTTGCATCATAGCGTAACCGTACAAATTGTTACAATCAAGATATATTAAATAACTGCTTGGTTCGGATTGTTTAAAATGTGGTAAGTATTTATTATTAGCTTCAGCATGGCGAAGTGTACACTGGGCTAATCCACCTCGTATACCTCTTTCTAACAACTCATACATTTTCAAATCGCTAATCAACTCAAGTTCTACGCCTGTACATAGTAGCATCGCATCCCAGCTTAAGCTGGGTGAGGTAACATAGTAAGCTGGGTCCAATTTAAAATAATGTAAACTAGTTTTCCTAAATTTTTCGAATATATCACAAAGTAAAAGCACATCACATTTTAAATATAAATCTGTATATTCAGCAAGAGATTTAATATCGAACATTTTCCATACATTTTGAGCATGTAAATAATCATCACAAGTTATAGGTTCCTCCCGTAACGAATTGTAAAATTCACATTCAGAGGGTAGTTGAGTTTCATTATATTTTGACCAAGAGTTCATATAGTCGTACGGATAAATACCTTTTTTTCTCAATAGACTAAACTGTTTTTTATCAGGATAATGTCTAGACAAATTGATAAAGTCCTTCTCTGATAAAGTTTTACTCAATGTGTCTAGACTAGAACTAAGGAACTGATATGAATCAATAAATTTTAATTGTATCGGATTATTGTGATTTTTTGTTTTTATTACTTTTGTGAACGAAAGATACTTTTCTTTCGTTTTCGGTATAACATTTATATAACCGTCATGTTTAGCTAACTCTTCAATAAATAAATGTGAATCATATCCAGACAAATTATGAAACACAACAGGTATGAATGGACAAACTCTGTACATCAAATTACAGTGGGAATGAGCCGCCCCTCTGTACTCAGAAGTAATATGATCATGATCTTGAACTTTATCATCGACTAACAATTGTTTACATATATGGCATATAGTTGCCTTTTGATAATTTAACGCCTGCTCAGTGGTTAGCGGCGTCATAGACTTTTTAAAAGTTAGGATTTTATGAATACGTCTAGCGTCTTGTATTAAAGATTTAACAAATATTTCCACACAATCTGCTCCTCTGTAAGATACATATTTATTCAATGTATCATCGTGTGAACAACAAATATAATATGCGAAACATGAAGGCATGTGCACCTTAAGTTTCTCTGTATTTAAAGAGCTATTTTCTTGACAATTAATTAACAAACATTCAAAGTCTGCGTAGATAATGAAATTAATTTTTTGTTGTCTCTCATAGTGCTTAAATTTTAAAACACTATTTTTTTCGGGTAAAATAGACAAAATATGTGAACAATTGTGAATTTTATATTTAGTTTCACTGCTAAAAAATTGTAAACATGTATCACATAAGTAGACTTTACCTTTATATCGAGTGACCTGACGTCGTACTAGACGTATTAGATCTTTAATCAAACAGTAGTGACCTGTAGTTTTGTTTTCGAAATACAGTAAATTAAAATGATTTTTTTTTCTGTTTTTCGATACATAAAGAGGTCCGGTGACAGTATTTTTTCGCAAGCCATATACATTGACGCTTATATCAGGGTTTTCGTTTTCGAAATGTTTAATATCATTCGGTGTAGGAGGGAACGACATTGTATTAGAATTTAAGACTTTAGAATAATGAGGATATGAGCTAAGTTTGCACACATTATTTGCGGCTGGGTATAATCCAGCCACAATACTCCATAGAAAACAATAATTATCGTAATTTTTTATATTTATACAACTCTTCGAATTTTTAATAGCTGCCGGTAGGTCTATGTACGACCCACCTCTCATTGGTGAATATTTATTTACATTAATTTCAAGATGACTCGTAGAAAAAAAAGTCCAACCGGATTGACTGTGTTGGAATTCGCTTAATTTATTATTCAATGTAGTCACTATATTCGATAATTCATTTTTTAAATCAGTATTCTCGTAAATTATGATATATTTGGTATTGAATGATTTTAATTGTCTTTCATCACATTTTGGTAAAATAAAATAGGTAAACAATTCAAAATTTAGCTTTAAACATTTATGTTTGTTTAATAACATGTTAATCAAATGTATTATATGCGTCTGGTTATCACTCAGAAGCGCCTCTAAGCTGAGGTACTCATCTTTCTGAGCGATATTCAATCGGTATGTAACTAATCTTTTTTTGAATGCAGTCGCAACAATATTGATATTTGCGTATTCTGTATTCAATAAAGAATTAGCTTTATGTTTATTCGTTCTCATATGATATGGATACTGAGTTTCTGGTATTAGGATATTACATTTATCACAGAGCACTGACTTTGGTGAGCTTGATGTGTCGTTCATAGGAGAAGCTGTGAAAAAAAATAGTTTTGTACAATTATATAAAATATTTATTTTCTATCAGGAATACAAATTAAACAGATATAATGTAAAATTCCAGCACTGCTTAAATTAAATAAAGAATGTCAAAAATAGTGACTAAGTAAGTATATCTATATTATTTTTTAAGTTTCATACAATCCTATCATAGTAACAGGACAATTCTTAAATTCTTTTTTCGTAGACTTTACGAAATCTTTGAGAGAACGCCAATACTCCTTATTCTCGTCTAACTTCATTTTTATAGTTGTAACAGCATATCGCCATCTATTGACGGGTAAAACTTTTTTTATTTCGTCCGTGTTATAAATTTTGAGCTCCACATAATATTTCCCCTCCTGGGTTTCACTCAGCTGCCTAGAATACCCCTTCGCTTCCCGTCTCGTATAGTACGAATGTAGAGGTGGATTATTACCGGTTTTAGCAGCCGTAGGCTTAGCTCGAGGTTCCTCGTCACTATCTTCCCCGAACAAGTCTTCAGCCGTCAATCGGGGGGGCTGAGTGACCGGACTGATGGTCAGTTTGGGTTTCTTTGGTCTCGACTCCTCCCTCGACTTGCTGGAACTTCTGCGCTTATTATTCTTCTTATCTTTATGGGTTTTTGAAGTGGTTGGTTTTGACTCCACATCAGATTCTTCGCTGGAGAGGAAGAGATCTTTAGCAAGAGTTGAGTTTGAGGTTGACCTGTGAACAAGGATAACAAGTTAATTAATCTATTATAGGGAAAGTGTACAAATATATACCTAAGTACCTGGTTGACCCTATGAATGAATAAATACCTTATTTAATACTATCTATTAATATTATTTAACTATGATTGATGCAATAATTCACTTAATAATTATGAACGGCTCTCGGTTAAAATCAGCTTTAAAATATACACTTCGAAATGTATCCTCCGGTTAGCAGTTGCAATGCAGTTCAAAAACAATAACATACAAAAACACCACACTTTAACATCAGTGTAAATATTATATCTCTTTAACAACATTATATCAGATTATTGAATATTGAATAGACTGAAAGCATTCGAGAATTACACTCACAGCCGTTCAATCATAAAACAATATTAATCAAACAACAAAGCCTACCCGGATCTGATGATCCGTTTACTAACATAAAATATATTAATAAGTGTACTTACATGTTTTAATATCTGAGCGGAAATCTTGTTACAAGTCCAGCAGTTGGCAGTGGAAGGCGCTAGATCTCCAGGTAACTCCCAGAATAGTTCTGATAGTTTGTCTAACGTTGGGAGCGTTTAAATATTTAAAATTCACGTGGATCTACTCCTTATTTGTAAAGTACACGTGATGAAAAAATGATGAGTGTAAGTTTTTTAAAGATATGAAAATGAAACCTATTGATGAACGTTTTTAGCACAGCAATAATTATATTTATTTTTATGACTCGTGTTTTTTAAACGCAACACAGAAACATGTAGGTATATTTTATAAACATCCATAAAGCTATTCCTTATAATTGTATTAGCCTCTAACTGGATTCGAACTCGGAGACCTGTATTGAAAGCGGACCATCACAATTCATAGTCAAAAAGGTTGTAAAGTTGAAATAACCTACGTACCTGTTTATAAAATAAAAGTTTGAAGTAGAATAAGTAATCTTGAATCCATAATTTTACTTATTTCGTATCGGTACTAATATGTATAATAAGATAAAAAGTTTATTTTCTAACTCTTTTCACATATAACTCAGTTTCAATTGAAGTACCTATTTGTGTTATACGTTAGTTAAATCGCATTGCTAAGTTACCTTGCATTTCAAAGACGAAATATATGAAATTATTGTAAATTATTTATGGGTAATTTTTATCACACAGCGCTATCTAGGCCTAAATTTAACTTGTGGTACCTATACGTAGACATTGGATAAAAATACATTAAAAAATGTTTGATCAAAATATATATATCGTGTATAATACATCCAAACTAATGCAAACAGACATGTTCATTCATACACACAAATATTTGCATTGTACGGGAATCGAACCCGCAACCTCTGGTGTCTTAGGCAGACGCTATAACCAGTCGTCAAAGTGGTCGTCGTAGGTTAACGCCATATAATCCAAGTCTACTCGAATAAACATACATGAATACATAAACATTAGACCAGAAACGATTTATTGTGTTCCGGACGGGTATCGAACTTACGATGCTTAACCAATACGTCAGGAATGAAGGTTGTATGTAATGTAAGTTGATACCAGTTTTTAGAAAATAATGAGGTATACGTATTTGCAAAATAATTTCAAACCTAAACCTTATCTACTATATAAAAATGTTATTTCATGTTTATTGAAATGATATTATAACTAAGTAGTTCATATCTTGTCAAAACCATACTAGCAGTAGGTATGATGCGTGTGTACAATATAAAAGCGGGATAAAGCCGTAGGACGCAGCTAGTTTACGTTAGTATAAATAGAGGGGTGTAAGTTTGAAATCCACATTGTTTTTTGATAAAATAGTCGAGTAACCTGCTGCTGTTTAATAATGTCGGTAAGTAATTGAAAATAAAATAATGTTTTTAGTATCGATAGAATATTTTTTTTATGTAAGATTATAAAAAATATAAAAATGCTCTTTCAGATTGAAAACTATTGTTACACACCTTCTTACTCACCACTCTCACCACTGGCTTCTGAATCTGATGGAATGGCAGATCCAACAATCGTACAAAAAATATTGGACACTTTAGAAAATGAAAACCAGACGAATCAAAATATTCAGAGTGAGTTCGTCAATCAACAGAAAAAATTAACATCCAGTTTACGAATGATGTCTTTTGGAACAAAAGTAATTCGGATAGAAATTTATGACGCTCAGCAGTTTGAAAATTATAGTAAATCAGTTTGTCACTGTGATGCGGAGGTTTGTGCACAACATGTAGTTCAAAATATTTTCAGTGATGACATTTATAACCGTGTTAAAGGTATTATCAAAAAGTTGGAGGCTAGTTTTATATCTCTGTCAATGTAATTTAAACCCTTCTTAATAATATTAATAAATAAATATTTGTGAAAATATTTGTTTTATTTTTTTTTCTAATAAACTTTTAGACCACATGTCAATATAACCAATGTTTATAAGAATACTTATATTTATTATTCATTAATTGAAAAAGTACCTAAATCATTACTTTGACGATAATTTGCATTAGTACATGAAATATGTATCAATCTATAATATAGTTTTGCCTCGCGACTTCGCTAACACGTCCTCATTTATATTTAAATAATATTCTCTAATGTGAGTGAGGCGAAGTATTATTATCGATGGTAAAACAATAGGATGAGAGGAAAAATATGGACATCACACTCTCATTGCATCCGTGTAAAGTTTTATCAAAATTTGTTTTTAAAGGAACCAACATTCAAACATCTAAGATTATTTTCACTTTTATATGATTAGTATGAAGGATGGTATAAGTATAGTTCTGATTACTATTTTTGTCATTGGAACCAAAATAGCCGAGAATCAAATGTATGTAATGTAGGTATATCATTTCAAACGTAATAAAGATTATTTCAGCAAAATACAAATACGGCAAACGTCTGCATACTTATATCTACTGCATGTTAACTTATCAGCAGTTGTTATTAACTCATGAATGAATAAATAAATATTTCGAATGAACACTGTAGAATGTAATCAAGTTATATTTAAATAATGATTGATCTATTCTATTCAAAATACAGATATTCTACTTTGAATAATTGAAGCAGTTGAATAACAATAATTAGAGTAAACAAAATGAAGAGATAGACTACATTTTAATATTTGAAGTTACCTATAATATTGCTCTATATTCATACAAATAAATGATTTCATTGATTAATTGATTGATGATTAGGGAACCTGGATCTCTTTGGATCCAGGTTCCCTAATTATCACCTACTAACTTTGATTATCAACCCGCTGGACGCCTATGAATTAAATAAGCTAAACTGCGATTGTCAACAATAATAGCCCGCTTAACCAATCGATTGTTTCAGACATCGGGAAACGTGTCTCGCATTTGAATTTCTTATTTATTTCAAAATACTAACTGGAGTTTCATTATCATTTTGAAGGTTTTTTAGTACCTTACAATTTTTTTTACTTTTATGAAAATAAATAAGTTATGTCCAGTTACATATAATAATCATATAATATTATGAAATAATTATAATGTATAAAAATAAAAAAGGGTAGGTATGTGCAAACGACATTTGTAACCGCTGAGAAAATTGTGTTCGAACCTTTTTTTAAATATTGATTTAGACTCACGTATGACATGAAGGAAGAGACATACATACAAACATAACTTCACGTCTGTATGTGAGGGGTAGGGCCATAGGTTATAAAACCATCTGATATCACGTTTGACAAATTTGGAGGCATTATAATGATGGAGAGAGACTCTTGCAGTGACAGGGGGTCAGCCTATCGCCCACAAAACAAATCTCTAATAAAACCTCTGTCTCTTAACAGTATGCCCGGGAAGATAAGCAGCTGGCTCATTCTAGGTTTTTTTTTCGCTTCCAGTGTAGCATGGAGAGTATTCCACAATATTGGCAGAAAAAAGTAGGGAAAAGAACCCATTCTGGATAGGCATTTTATACACTTAAGTATGTGCCTTGCATAGCTGTGCGATCTTTCACGCAAATAGGAACGAGTGGATCAAAGATATTTAGATCAATAGATATTTTACTGCTATCTGGAAGAAATTATAAGCAATTAAATGGGTTGTTTTATTTTGGTAACGAGTCTACTGGGTAATCGTTTTGTTAAATGAAAAACACAGTTCATTACTTTTTTGACTGCATCGTATTGCTCTAAGAATTGTTCGATTTAGAATTGCCGTATCGTCCTAGAAAAATCCGTTTCCCTAATTATGTGATACGGCGCTTTTTAAGTAAGTAAAAGCTTCTGTAGGTGTGCTTGTCTTCTTATAATTTTAATTACATCATTTTAATTTAATTACATTTAATTAAAACCTTCTTAATTAATTAATTGTATACTTCAGATACAATTAATTAATTAAGAAGGTTTTAAGTATTTTTATTTTTTAGTGGAGGTGACCAAAGCAGTTTAGCCTCAAAATTTTATAAAAAAACTAGCTGACCCGGCAAACGTTGTTTTACCATATAAAAAAAAAATTGATGTTGGCTGATTCTCATAGATACCGGATAAGCACAAAAAATTTCATCAAAATCGGTCAAGCCGTTGCGGAGGAGTATGGCAACGAAAACTGTGACACGAGAATTTTATATATTAGATAACAAATCCGAATGGTAGGAAGTTTTGAGAATAGCGCGCGTAGACAAGTTATGCGATTATATTAGTATAGATAATACATTCGTAGTAATTAATGTAATGAATGTAGTATACAATTGTAAATATGACAACACAATGTTTTTTTTTTATTGCGGTAATGTACAAAATCGCTAACCTTTGGACAGGTGACACCAATCACTTAACCCATTATTACCGTGTAAATGGACCTGAGATAAAACACGTTTTGTACTCGAAAGTACTTGGTTATTAAACATGCATATTCCAGTACATATAACGACACAATTCAAGGTTATCACGATTAGTCATGAAACATCAGAATGTTACGTTTTTGTTTTCAATGGCATACCTACAATTATTGCTTATTTATATTAGTTTCCTGTCCTAACTATAGTGACCTCATGTTTTCGAATGTTCGGAATACTAACCTTGTTTTTTGCTGTGGAAATGCGTTTTATTTTATTGGCCAACACTTACGTTAGCCTTAATCGTGTTTTTTTTTAAACGGTGGCTTTAACCGCATCTTTCTTTAATTTCATAAATAAGGAAATGTGGATTCCTGATGATGATGAAATTAAGTACGCAGTTTTCATGAGAATACCAAAATTAAATCTAGTTATAAATGTATTTTAAAATTAAAATAACGAAACGTGATAATGTATACGATATTACGTTTAAATCACTCTAAATCAGGTGATTCACATCACATGTCTGCAAAGTAGTGGTTGTGTTCGAAAGAAGTATTTTTAGCAGGAACAGTCACAGGGCTTCATAAGTTTTGTACTGTTAAAAGATAAACTCTTCATTTTATTTTGTTTTTACAGAAGAAGCTTAGTTAGAACCATGGTTACATTTACTTCTTTAGCCGGATTTAATCCCGTTTTTTTCATTCACGTCATTCCTGACAACTTAAACATTCATACAATGTTTTAGGTTAATTATAAAACTAAAGTTTACATTTTATCGATTGAATAACTTACTTCACAAATAAATCAATTGGCATTTGATGCCCTCTGTACTGTAGTATAATGGTTGAGTAGTAGACTCATCTGCGGTACGAAGGTTCCGGAATTCGATTACCAGCCGAAACAGCTTTTATAGATTAATTCTTTTAAACTGGCTTTATAGTTGGTTCTTTTATATAAAACTAACTTTCTTTTATTTTGTTTCAGGTAATGCTCACTTAAGTTGCTCGGTTACTTAAAAATTTCAGGTGTAAGTCCTTCCAAGTCAAAGCTATCAGAGCCTTTGAGTCGCTCGATAATTTAACGAGGTTTTTGATTTTAAGTTTTATATAAAAACTCGAATTACCTACATCTTTATCTAACTTTGTTTTAATTTAGCTTCACGATTCCTTTACTTCTGTAGAAATTAAGTTTAAATAAGCTTAAGCTCCGAAAAAAAATATTTTTTTTTTCATTATTGAAACAATTCCGGTCTCAACAGTCACTTATTCTACAAGTCCGTTTTAAAAACATATTTTACTTAGTTTCAATTGAACTGTTACCGAAAATATTATAGGCGATATATTACACAAGAAACTAAACGTTAAAAATGCTATAAACTGCAAGTACATCAGGGTTAAATACATTCAGTATTAAAAAGCAGAGATAACTATCGAAGAAGTAGCTTTGAAAAATTCCAAAGCCTGTCAACGTGCGTTTCGTCACTGGTCTAGACCGAGCGCACGCGCAGGGCGTTTATTCCACTATTCTACACCATATTCCTGTGATGTAAAGTGCATTTTAGCGGATCACGGGTGACAATCGAGCCATTATGACCAAACCGGGCAGGCACGGACATCGAACTCGCGCCCACATGGTTGTCGTTACTGACGCTTCGGATGAGACTTGAGACACGGTAATATTATCTATACAGTATTCCAATTTTATATAAACAGACGAAGCGCGAGCTATGCCTACGAGGCTCGATCTCGGCATGCGGCCAGTCCCGACTGTCTGTATGCTGAAACAATTTTAATTGAGCTTTATATCAGAATGCGAAATTTTTATACTTCAAAAATTAATTATAAATCGGTCACAAAACTAAATGAAAGTTATAATAAAATGTAATTAAAATGCTAGGGGCGGGTAGGCCTATCGCAGGTTTACGTACCGCACAGCTGTAGGCATTTATTTCAAAGATGCGGCCGAGTTACAATACTATATAGATAATATTACCGTGCTTGAGATTTGTTGTCAATGAAGTTTGTGGTGTAAGCTGATCGTGTTAGGGTCTGATAATCGTTAGTTGATAATGATAACATGAGGTTGTTGTTTTGTTTGAGAGAATGTGTGTGTAGTATGTGTTATTGTGTGTAGTTGTGCTATTTATTTCGCAGGTTTAATTCCAGTCAATGATTAAAAACTATGAATTTCCGGTCTGTTCGCGTTGTATTGGAGAAATAATTTAACTTTTTAATGAGCTCAATTTTAGATCTCTGCTTTGTCAAATTACAGGAATTCAAACTCTAAAACGAATTTAGACGCTTTTTTGATATTAGAAAGAACATGTCGAATACGGTCCAACTAATCTCCCCAAAGTAGCAATAAAATATTTTTTTATTTGACGGATTCATTTTCTCTCCACTGCACCACAAAGATCATCAGATGGTCATCCCTCCACCGATTATTAGCAACCATAGCAGGAAAAAAAATTTAGCTTATGTAAAATCATTCTGTTACGCCATCAAATTAAGGTACCTAACAATAATAGAGAGAAGCAGTAAGAAAAAACAGTTTAACTAGACTCAATAAACATATAAATGAAATTTTCTAGACTGTATATTGTATAAACCGCACGAACACTGCGAGACAGCCGCAGACAACTTTCCCGTTTACTAGTATTTAATTGTGTTGTGAAACTTTAAGTGTCCATCTTAGAAGGACGTTATCGATTCCCATGAAACTCACCCCTTTATTTGCTATAAAACCCCTACATACGTAGGAATATACGGTACTAATTAAATCTAGTATGCTGTTTGCATAGGAGCGATTACATCCGATTCTTATCCGATCTAAATCCGAGAAATGATGGTCCGATTACATTTATACAAGACTAGCTGTTGCGCGCGGTTTTACCCGCGCAATTTCGATTCCCGCGGGATTTTTGGGTTAAAAAGTAGCCTATACGGATTCGGAAGAATCCCTCTAAGTAATGGTAAAAGCGGCTACACACGACCCTAAAATCACTGGCAATATCGGGACAGTGGTGGGGAGGACCCTAGATCGTCTCATAAGTCGTCTCGAGTGTAGGCAAATCCTACCTGATTTTTATCGTCCCTAAATCGTTTCGAGCGAGCTCACGATTTAGGGACAAATTATCGTCTAGGGAGCGTTGTCAGTACGTGTGTAGCGAAATCAGGATTGATTTCTACGCAGTCTGCGCTTGAGTGCCGCGACGATACGACGTGCTTGCGGCTATAATTGTTTATTTCGCGCGAAAACATGGCGAAGGAGAAAGATCGAGAAGCGCGGACCAAAGCTATCGATCTATTCAACGATTTACCATATTTGTGGGATAAAAAACATAGAAATTGAGGAAGGTCGAACGGCAGAAAATGGAAGAAGTATTAGTACTGGAAGTATATGAAGTTCGAGAAGGAGATATGGGTTACTAGTACTGGAGAGTTTGAGAAGATGTTATTCGAGGAGTAATTATTGTCATGGAATTAATGTATTTGAAGAAGTTGTTGATAATGGAGCGGCGTAATAATTCAAGAAGAAAGCGTATTACTACAGAAAAGAAAAAAGGAGCTCTTCAAAACATTCAAAATCCATTCTTAAAAAGTTTCTAAAATCATCTACTTCTAAATGTCTCATCTAGTTCATGTGGCTAAGTTCATGACGTTTCATCAACCAGTTTTTAACCCAGGTCTTCCTTTTTCGTCTCTGCTTAGGTGGCAACGTAGTAGGTGCCAAAACAATGCCTATTTTCTGCTGTTTTGTGAGTGTCGGCGGCATCTCGGAACAACGAGTAGTCTGTTGCATGGTCGGTTTCGTACTGACTGGCAGAGACGTGTGTAGAGTAGTGGCCGATTTCATCCCCACTACCGCTGTCCCGATATCGCCAGTGATTTTAGGGTCGTGTGTAGCCGCTTTAAAAGAAGTTTTGAAATCGGTCCAGTAGTTTTTGAGTCTATTCAATACAATCATACAAAAATACAAAGGTTTCCTCTTTATAATATTAGTATAGACTAGCCACCGCGCGCGGTTTTACCCGCGTAACTTTTGATCCCGTGGAAATTTCGGGATTAAATATAGCCTATAACCTTCCTAAAGAGTTGGGCTATCAAATGCAAATTTTTCAAATCCCACTTGTAGTTTCTGAGATTAGTGCGTTCAAACAAACAAACAAACTCTCGGATCGGATAAGAATCGGATACCATACATATAATATAAGCATTATATATAACCGCTCTAACATTGTTGGGCTGACATGGTAAATTTTGTCGTGACAATATCGAGGTTTGTAATGGTAGCAACCTTGGTATATAACATGTGATATTCATGTTTTGTCGATTATTGGCGCAACCTGAACGCAATGCAACCTTATTTTAGTCTATGTTTTAGAGAATTGTGAAACTTTAACGTTTAGGGAATAATAACCTATGACTTTTATCCTATTGCTTGAGAATAGTCTGATGAAACATTAGCTGTACTGTACAGCGAATAAAAAAAATCAAACAATCTTTTTTTGAAGATTCAAGTGTGATCACCTGCACTGATCATCAGGTGAGATGGAAATATAAACGTGTATATCTCTCGCACTCACAACATGGTGGGTAGACACTTTACACCAAACTTTACACAATAAGTTTTAATTCACCGATTGTCCGGCTCAGTGTGATATTATTGTTAGGTATGTATGACGAGGCAAAATTTTAAATTTGTTGTCCGACAAAGAGGTTATTAAAAAAAACGCCCTCGAATTATTTCTCCGAAGCAGTAACTAGCTAACACACTCGATTTTCGAACTTTAACTTTGAAACGACTAATTAAACGTTGTTACGTAAAAATGTACGGCACGATTTTTTTTACGACAAAGTTATACTTACATGGTTAATTTAGTGGAGGTTGCGTAGAAGATTACCTATGGCCATTTTATGGCATAAAACATAACGTGTTTGCCTGGCTAGGCAACCACCATCGGTGATAAATCTGCCACCGCCTAGGAATGCTTTAGTGCAGAAGTGCTCGGGTACATATATTTTTTATTACGGCTCACAACAGACAAAACTTGCGTTTATCAATATAAAAACGAATCAAACATTTATATCGTCTAAATATGGAGGTTGTTTATATTGGTTATAAATGCATGTATGCACGTCAGGTGCAAGCGACACACCTGTTTTCAGAAACCCAGTTGAATCAAAAACACCCATATATAGACCCAACCGGCTGTTTTGATTGGCTGTTAACCTTAAAATTTTATTGGTCAATTAGTGTACAGTGTGTGTTACGACTAAATGCCAGAACGTGTAGTAAAGCTTTTTGTTAACTTTACATTAATTTTCTTAGCCCTTATGGATTTGAATATTTGATACTTAAAGGTGTCAGTAATGTTTACTGTTGAGGTACCTAAACTGAAATAAATAAAGGGCTTCTCGTTAAATAATGAAGATACGCTAATCGTTCAAGAAGTGTTAAGATATCCAAGCAATTGCTTTTCAAGAACTGTTTTACCCGGGAATTTGCTCATATTTGATCATGTTGAAATAAAAATTATACATATATTGTACAGAATAAGGATACGGAGGCGTGAGCTTTTCTGCAAACTGAATGTTCCCCCATCTGTATAGTTTTAATACATAATGCTCTTTTTATCGGTGATTTAACCCGCCAGTAAAGTCTTACTTTCTGGGGTATGTTTTCAACCGACTTCCAAAAAAGGAGGAGGTTCTCAATTCATCTTTATGTTTTTTTTTGTGACGATATTTCGGACAATTATGAATTGAGTTTGAAAATTGTTGTTTCATATGATAAAGGATACTTCATAGTTGGTCCCATTTAAATTTTATCGTAATCGGCTAGGTAAATTTCAAATACTTCATTGAAAATTTCAAATACATAATAGGTACATACATACATAACGTCACGCCTGTATCCCTTATGGGATAGGCAGAACACCCCGTTTGACAAATTTGGAGGTATTATAAAGGTGGAAAGAGGCTATTGTAGTGACAGGGAGTCAACCTATCGCCCACAAAACGCCAAGTAAACCTCTGTCCCTTAACTGACTTGTACAGTATGCCCGGGTAGAGAAGCAGCTGGCACATTCTAAGTTTTATCTTTCGCTCCCAATCCAGCATGGAAGCATTTCAAACTTTTGAAAAAATATGTATGATTTCGGAGAATGTTTCGTTGATGATATTCTCAACTCAGCCAAAATTTTGACGTGAAGTCTCCTTTTTTAATGCTCTGCATTCGTTGATTATGGAGTTCAACGGATCTCCAAACCGAGTCAAAATAATCTCATAAGTATGGGTATTTCCCGCGATGCAGCAGCACCGTATTTACAGGGTGACTGGTGGGTCACTTTTGAAATTCGAGGACGTGATAGTTTGAGATCATACATGAAGAGAAAAAAATATATTATAAAATAAATATTATTAATTTATGAGTAAACTTCATCGAAAGTTAAAGAATTAACTACGCAACGTATGGTTACATGAGCGTTGGTAGCAGCGATCCGCGTGCCATGTCACGTGCCGCGATTCACTCAGGTGTGCGTAAGTAAAGTAAATAGTAACAAACTTTATTTATTTACTAGCCACTGCGCGCGGTTTTACCCGCGTAACTTTTGATCCCGTGGGAATTTCGGGATGAAATATAGCCTATAACCTTTCTCAAGAGTTGGGCTATCAAATGCAAATTTTTCAAGTCCCACTTGTAGTTTCTAAGATTAGCGCGTTCAAACAAACAAACAAACAAACAAACAAAAATAAACTATTCAGCTTTACATATTAGTATTGATAGGGAATTCTAGTGAAAAATTAAGTATCTACTTTTATTACATAGTTATGATCAGAATCGAGTACAGAGTGTTCTCCTTCAGTATCTAAAATTTGTCACCAATCACCCTGTATATTGTATGAAAAGAAAATTCTATGAAAGATCTATAATCTTTAGATCGCCAAGGTTCTTTTGAGCTCAAGGTGATGCCTTAAGGAAGTGACAGCCTCAAGATTGTAAGTAGGTACAATTATTATTCCTAAACAACGGAAAACTCCATAACAGATTTAAAATATAACCGAAATATTGCATAATGCAATGTCATCTACAAACGCGTTAATTGCTAAGGTCAACTGGATTATTGCGTTTTATTATGCGATAAATAAATAACCAAAAAAGGATTGTGCTTTGCAAAATGAGTCAAGGCTGGCAAATAATGTATTTTAATTTAACGACTTGAGTCTTGACCCTGTTCGTATGAGTCTAAAGTTGTTTTTTCAATAAAATAATATAATACCCGTAAGAAATTGGTCTAGTTATTTAAATAGGGAGTCTTAGTTATTGAGGCACGCTTTTTGGTCTCAAGACGAATGCATAAAAAAACGGCACATGAACGATAAATGTATGAACAAATAAATATCCAAAGTTAAAATACTGACAGTGATAAAGTTTCTTAATAGACGACAAATATCATAATTATACGTGTGTAGACTTCTTAATACAATAAAGTCTGTAACCTTCGAATCGAATACAAAGAAAAAACTTTAAATATGATTTCTCTTGAGGTCATTATTAGAGTTAATGTCATAATTTTCTGCGAAATCAAACACTATCCAAGAATTATTACATTACCTCATTGCTATGACTTATTCGCTGCAACCTCAGGAAAATTGTCTGTGTCGACCACAAATGAAATTGTCAGCGAGACATTTTATGACCTAATAGGTTTTTTATCGATTTGTGATTTAAAAAACTCATTAACTACTTAATAAGATGTTGGTTTGTAGAACTTGAATTAATTTATTAATATTAGTATGACAACGTCTCTATCAGTCAATTGATGTAAAGATCTATTACCACCGTAACAAAGTAAAAAATAACAAAAACAATTCCTCTTAAAATCCTTTAAATAAATCAACCTCATAACAAATTACCCATCGGCGTAATAAATCGATCCCAAAAAAAAAAGATTGCCAAATAAATCCAGTGAGCTGTACACAAAGATTTATCTCAATTACGAAAGTGCGCGTGGGCATGCAAGTCGCGCATTTACATCCGAAACCGTGTTCGGAGGCTGCGCATGCACATGCCGCTGTATCTCGCGAGATGAAGCCACGATGTTAAATGAACAGAACGTCGCATCTCCTTATTTAAAAGTCGCATGTAATATTTCGCATTACTTACATACATCAACAAATGCGCTAGCGTTGGCCATACATTGTCGGCTTTTGATAGTAAAAATTATAAATAAACACAAGCTTGGGAAAGGTTCAAAAGATTCAAAAAGTTTGTTATTCCCGGGCAAATTGTATAAGTCAGTAAGGGACAGAGGTTTTACTGGAGGTTTTTTTGTGGGCGAAATGCTGACCCCCCGTCACTGCAATAGTCTCTTTGACATTATAATGCCTTCAAATTTGTCAAACGTGACATAGGATGTTTTTATAACCTCTGGTGTTCTGCTTACCCCATAAGGGATACAGGCGTGAAGTTATGTACGTGTGTATGTATGTATAAACATGATTATTTCCGAATAAATCGCTTAACTCACATTGACCGCCAACGTGTAGGCTTCTTTAAGTTGCAATATTTGTAGATCTAGGTTAACGAAGTCTTATTTCTGTGTCTATTTTATGACATTTTCGTCATTTCGTGCACTCCTGCGCATGACGTGAAGCGAACGGAGATAAGTGATTGCATGCAGCTAAACGTTTTGACGACCGGTTTCTTGATTCAATGTAAATAAGCGGTTTTGAAGCTGTTCGTGGCTACCGATTGCTTGTAGTTGAAGATGGTACAAACAATTAAGAGCTGTAAGTGATTAGTTTAAAGGCCATTTATGTAGCACAAGACCGTTTTCTTTTATCTCCAGTTTTGTTATTAATAGTTACATAGTTTTAAAGTCTGTCAAAGAATATTGACGTCTATGAAAAGATTCCATCATCATACCGCTATTATATTCTTCTTACAGTTTTATAAGATTTACACATAACTTGAGTCCTAGAGTTTGCTAAGATTAGCGACAAGTGACTAGTAATACAATAAAATCTATACTTATAAGAATCTTTAATGAAGGATCAATCCTGGAAACTACCAGTTTGATTATTCAAAAATATTTTTGTATTCGATAGCCCAGCTTTTGGGGAAGGTTATTTTTCTATATTATACCAAGAAAATCTGCATCAGATGTGGATACGTGGCTAGGTGATGATCGACTCCTAAACTATGTTTTATAAGTAGAGTTTCCTTACTACACTTCGAAAACATTAGTCGAAGAACATTTAACAAACTCAACAGCTGTTGTAGATAGAACAAATTTTAAAAAGATGCTGAATCATATTAAGCAAATAAGTATTTAGATAATCAATATTCAGTTAATGCGCTAAATATTGTTGTTCTCATTTTTGACACAAAAAGCTTTTACTTTTGCTTTTACTTAAGCATTTTCGTCACACCTTATTTAATTATTAACTATAGTATTATAAAATACTTTATTTTTATTCTGTCATCTACCCATCATCATAATTCAGCAACTTTTTCCTCCCCTACCATATCTCTGACCTAAATCCGAGTTTATTATGCCACGAAATCCGCAATATGACATCACGACGGCTGAAGTGCGACCTTCAGCGAGTCATTGTTACCCCGCTGGTCGACTTAATGCTGAATAAACAAACAAAAACGTGAATCGAAGGAGATACACCGGTTAACGACGAATGGAGGGATTGTTCTTGAAGAATTATTGTTGCAACATTTTCTGTATATACATATATTATTTACTGTATATATACTGTATTGTATTTACTAATGGTTTTCATGACTAATAAGTTATACACGGTGTAATTTGAGGGATTAAACGTGACCCGGGAATGTGGGACCTTAATTAATACCTACCAAAATAACCCCCATGTATGATTAGCAATATTTAGTGATTCTAAAGATATTTTCAATTTTATGATTTATTTGAAAAAAAAAATCAGATTCTCAGAGAAAATTGGAAAAAAAAATGAAAAATTTGAAAAAACCATCGTAATATTATGGTCGTGATTTTTGGTGTAAGCTTAGCTTAATAGTAGGCCTTTAATATCATCTAACCACTGTTAATCATGGCCTTTTACAGCATGGCAATAAATTATTTTTGAATGATTGATCATGAGCCATGACTCAATAAAAACTCCGTTAATTTTCTCCACAGAGAATATCAAAAAATTAATGCTTTCAGAATACGAGCCTACGAAATGTACTTGTTAAATATCAACCCATACTTATTACCTGTCCAACCCAACTTAGGGTTTTAATAATCGTAAGCATAGCTATGAATATTTCTTACGATCATATAGATCCATACATAGGAATTTATGTGCGAACCTAATGATTGTGACAAGCGGTAAAGAGTTAATGGCTAGCATTCTTAGTTTGATATAGGCGCCTATAGGTACGTCAGTTTGTGGGCTTAGACAAATGTTTCTTAAATGTGCATATACTTGTCACAGTGCTTTTCTTTGTATTCTCTATAGTTTTGTTTCTTTTCTGGTTTCCATATATCGAGCTGTGTTTAGTTTGAAGGTGTTCCAAAATTAAAGCTTATTTGTACGCCATTTGATACCTATTTTTGATGAATATTCGTCGTGCATTGATTGCCCCGGCTGTGTCCTGATGAAGTGAACTTTTATAACATAGCTAGCTTCGAGTGCATTACGATACCTCCCAGCTTCGCAGTGTTTTCTCCATAGCACAAGTTTTTTTAAAATTACATTTTCATTCAAATTTGTATACACAATATTATATTTAATTTCTCACCTTTTCAGTACTCGTTGTGTTTATTCAAATTACAACCTTTGACCCAGCAAATTCAAAACAACAAAGGAAATCCAACAAATCGCTCAAACAGTAATTCTCGAAACATTTTCCAAGATAATCTCAAACTGATCCCGTACAATTATTACCTGAACCGTTAGCCGTGTTTACAACGCAAACATGCAAAGCAACTTGACCTTTGTGTCCATAGTTGTAAAGTTGGAATATGGGTCTGCATTGAAGGTTTGTCACCTCTGACATGACGTTAGGATCTTAATGCCTTTAGCACGAGCATCGAATGCCTTTGCCCACCCGTGGTGACATGCGAGATGCAAACCGATGCTGTCTGCACTTGATTCTTACTATGAATGTACATATAACTGTTGCAACAAAAGGTTTTAAAGCTGCGAAATAAGTTGACGTCGCGTCGGTACGCAGGTCTGCGTTATTTATGAGCTTACCTGTAAGCTCTTCAAACATATTGTATTAGTATAGAATAGTATATTTTGATAGTGTTAAAGCAAATAACTACTACAACTGATAAACTGATATGTACGTACATATAAGATTTCTGATCAAAAACGCTTACATGGTTTATTACGGTTCTCCGTATTCTGAACGCCATAATAACATCGTTAATGCGTTCAATTTAGTAATAATATCCGTCTTAAGCGTTGAGGAGCCTCCTTAGTTATCCAGTTCCCATTCTCACCATATATTGGAATATCAGATGATCCTATTTTCTCATTAATTGAATAAAGCATCACATGTTTTACAAAAATGATAACTGCCGCTCCTAACATAAAGAAAGGCTGGATATTAAAACAATTATGTTGAATTTCACAAAATTGATATGTCATACAAATAAAACCTATGGATAATTCTCTATCTTAGTTTCATAACTTTAAATTTCACTGTAACATAACAGGCATAATCTCCATTGAGTACTTCGAAATAAACGTACGGTGGGAATTATTTAATTCGTTCGTAGTCGACGTAAAATACGTATTTTTGGTGTCAAAATTGAAGCGCACTTGGAGTCGACTGCAATTATGTACAGTTTTGCCGATCACGAACTGCGATTTATGCGAAAATCGATTCGCACTGGGTACCGTTTCATGAAATACCTAATTCCCCATCATAATAAATGAACGATAAAAGAAAAAGATGAAAACATGTAGGATAAGGCAATGTAGCGTCAAGTTTCAAAAAATGTATTGCATATCTAGATAATAGTGAAATCTATTAGACAGTGCTCCAAAGTATGTGAAAATACTGTAGGTACTTCATAGATAATATAACAATAATCAACGAATGCAGAGCATTACAAAACCGACTTCACGTCAAAACTTTGGCTGAGTTATAATGTCATCCACGTAAACATTCTCCGAAATCATACATATTTAAAAAAAAATTGAAATTTCCAATGAAGTATCAACCGATTTCGATGAAATTTATATGGGACCAACGATGAAGTATCCTCTATCATATGAATTTTCAAAATTGATTTATAATTGTCCGAAATATCGTGTAACAAAGACACAAAAAAAATATTTGACAGAGACCAATTGAGAACCTCCTCCTTTTTTGGAAGTCGGTTGAAAAGCTATTTTATACTACCTTTATTATTACCTATTAACAAAAGTATACTTGGACCTCGAAATTAAAATAATATGCTACTCAGCTACTACGAAATTAATGTTCCAGATTAACCTCATCATTTACAGCTGGTGAGATTGAGCTCAACCGCAGATACATTTACACAAAAATAAATCGAATTTTCAGCTATTGTCCGTTCATCGTAAGATGTCCCCTGCCGTTATGTTGGCACTATTGCTTGTCAAGCTGTTTTCGTTATCTGGGATAGTGAATTAATCCTTTTTATTGATTACTTGCCAAAAGGGCAAACGATAACTGAATCCTATAATGCAAACTTAATCCCGAAATTACGTTAAAGAAAAACGTCGTGGGAAATTGTCATTGGGCGTGTTGTTTCTCCAGGATAACGCTCCACCTCTTCGTTCGGAAGTTGCGCTCATCGCAATCCGCAGTGCTGGCTTCGAAGTCCTTGATCACGCACCATATTCTCCTGACTTAGTCCCGAGTGATTTTCACTTATTTCCAAAATTATGACTGCCGCAGAGGAGTTTTTTAATAGTCGAGAAAATTATTTTTCTTGCGGAAGGAATAAGAAAGTTGGAGATGCGGTATTCTAAGTATATAAGATTAGAAGGAGATTACGAAGAAAAATAAAATATTCTTGTTTAAATTTTTTTTTTTTTTGTATTCATTCTAAGAATTTTTTGATTGGCCCTCGTATAATATAAATTGTGTCGTCATTCAAAACCTTCCTAGTCTTATAGTTGTTTATTATTTACAAATCAGAAAATTAAACATATATTTATTCGTGGTAGGTATAAACAAAGTTAGATTACGGGGTTAAAATGGACACATATTATTGGTAACACTGCTGCCACAATGCTGCCAACATCAGCAGGCAGGGGACATCTTATAGTGAACGGTCTGTAGGTACAGGTGCCGTTTTAAAGTAAAAAATGGCGGCTTTCTAACCATTACAAGCTAAAAAGAAATAAATTTAATTCTAAAAATAATTTAACTTCCAAGGCGGAGTTTTAACAAAAGATTCTCATTAAAATATCTCGCAAGTTTGTTGTCTTTAAAAGTTCACAGGAATGTTAGTCGAGCCCCGATCCTTGTATGGAAGGGTAAATGTTCGATTTATGAGTTAAAAGTCGATTAGGAGTTCTGGATCAGCGCGTTCTTACAATAGAATTTAACTTGCGATGAACCTTTGATCGTAGCATATAGTTAAGCACAGTTATATATGACTGCTTTTAAAATTATAAGAAAATTGGGCTCTGCTCCCGCGCAATCTCCTTCGGGAGAATGGTTCAGAGTTTAAAAGTATCCTGTCTGATAATCAAGAACATGGTTCTATCTTAGTAAAAATTGCATCTTAATCTGTTCTACAATTAAAAGACACTCATGCCCGTCCGCACTAAACTCTACTTAGCATAAACTTAGTCACACATAATCATTCACTTACTCTGTGTTGCCTTAAGCATTTAGGCATTGACCTAAGTTTAGTGCAACGCAATTTTTGTTCCTAAGCACGTCCTAGAGAGTTAAGTATCGACTTAGGAGCTATCAAAGTTTAGTGCAGACGGGTATCAGACTATCACGTTCATGACATAAGCGCATCTAAGACCTTATCACCATTCACACCACTTTTAGCCACAATTGAACAAAGTATTTGTTTCGCAGTTCTTATCAATTTAGTATATTTATGTCGCAAATAAAAATAGATTTGTATGGCTTTTAGATACTTTAATATACAATAATAGAAGATATGCGGGTATGTGATAATATATCGGAAGTTATAAAATATGCGTATGCACGCAACCCCGCATACTGCTAACTTGGGTCTTATGAAGCTCCCCTTTTTAATTACATGCTGCCAATGTGTCTGTTTTTCAATTTTGATTCAATATTACCATCAAATGTTACCCTCGATCTTACACGTTAGTCCCGAAATAATGGAAATTTTAGGATATAAGTGTCGAAAAAGATATATTATAGCGCCCAGATATATGCGAGCACAGAACTTTATCGATTTGTATGTTTACGAATGCTCGTATAGTATGGAGTCGGTTGCAAGTTTTTAGTAACATTGTAATTTTTTATTTAACAGTTATTTAAGAGTTAAACATGTTTACAAACAGTCAAAATTAACAAGGCACACATTTATTTAAGCTGGCCGTGCGGCAATGGATAGATTTAAATTATTGCTAACAAACCGTCTCCATACTATACGAACATTCGTAACAATACGAGTCGATAAAGTTCTGTGCTCGCACTGCACAGTGGTAGTGTCGTATTACTACCTCTGTGCGTGAAATTTCAATTTGTACCTATCTGACAAATCTTTTATTAAATGAAAATGTTATAAACATCCAATCATCCATACCCGCAAACTATATCGTTTCTATTCATGTTGATATATTTGTACAGGTTACAAGCAAATTCTAAAGAATACAACAGTAATACTTTAAATCCATACATAGTAGAGTTCGGGCGAGCCCTTTTATACTTTCCTATCCTATTTATTATTTTCGCATGTTAGTATTCTCCTTCGCTAATCTACCTTTCAATGCAGAACGTTCGGACTAGCAAGTAATTGACCAGAAGATATCTCAAGTAGGTACAGTCACCAAGAAAGTGAGTTGCAAAAAGTATGCCACAGTAGTGTCACTGTTTTTTGGCTCAGTTAGTTCAAATAAGACTTTTTATGAATAAGTAGGTACATGAAGTTATTTCATCAAGCGAGTTCGCCATTTTCCAAGAGCTTTTTAAAATAAAACTACTTTTTAACCGGATTAATCGCGACCCGTTAATCACGAGCGACTGACCACGGGGTCTGCAGTCACCGGAACGTCGAGTTAAAATGTAAAATATAAATTATACGCTATTAATCCGGTTAAAAAGTAGTTTTATTTAAATTATGAATCGTGAAAACTTAAGACAGCTTTTTAAAATATTTTGCAATCCACTTAAGAAGAGGACAGAACACGTGTTAAGCTTCATAAGCGGATCAGCATCATTATCGGAACACATCACCGCCCCACCACCGCCTGTGCGGTGATATTTAGCGGCAGATTTTATAGGAAGGCTAGCCAGACGAATCCTGAAGGGGTCCTTAAAACAAGCGGGTTAACGTAAGTCGAACTTGTGTAGCGCCGTAAGGCTTGTCTTAATAGGTATTTAATAAAACGAAGTGTATAAGGCTGCAACCCGCTTTCAGTTCCTTTTGGTGGCAGCCGTCAGGATACCGCTCGCTGCACAGCCTCTATCTACCGATTGGCTGTCGCTCCGATGTTGATCAGTGGCCTTAATCAAGGCGGGTTATAAAAGGGGGATGTTTAGTGGGTATACTCAGCCGGCTGAGTGAGTCTCGTGGCCGAACTTTCGGTCCCCACACTGTCTGGGCACTCTATATCTGCTAGCCACTGGGGTTAACAGCATATAGAATGCCCATTCGTCCGTAACAGGATTTAATCCTCCTCCTGCTAGAGCTTGCTTTAGTGGGTGCCAAAGAATTTCCTTGGCAGAAAAACAAAAAAAATAAGGCTGCAAACTGAACGGCAGCGACAGCGAGAGCGACAGCGGCGCGGGCAGCGGTTTCCGCTACAAGATAGAAAGTATGGAGTTTGTATGAGACGGCGACAAATCGCTCTCACGCCCACTGGCGTCGAGGACGGCCCAGAATCCCCGCGTCGCTGCCCGCGCCGCTGTCGCTCTCGCTATCGCAGACGTCCAGTTTGCAGCCTAATGGTTAATCTTACAGTACATGACTGTACCTACATTATGATTAAGTATGCTGCTTACAATTTAATCGTCATATTCAAGTTGATAGCATCAGTGCCTATTTGCATTCCGGTTGGAAAATCAGCTCGTACTTGATTGCATCTTAATTAAAATGTTTGTGGGTTGTTGCTAATCTGCAAGCTTTCTGTAGGGCGATGAGTACGAATGATTAAAAAGTCGTTTATTAGATTATTGGAATACTAGCTTTAGCCCGAGACTTCGTACGCGCATAAACATTATTTAACACAGCCAGTCACTCATTGAAGAACTTTTATGTCAAGTATCACATCCGTGCTTCATACAAACTAAAAAATCATACATTTCCAGTTCCCGTGGGAATTTTGGGAATTCCTTCCTTAGTGCTCCCCCACAACCTCTAAGGTTGTATGGTCCAAATTTCAGCTCAAGGGCCAGTAGTTATGGCTGTACGTTGTCTGACAGTCACTCAGTCAGTAACGGAAGTGTTTTATATACCTAATAAGAAGATTACTACATAGATTGTATAACGGCTTACTTACTTCCTGTTTAGTAATTAAAGCTCATTACTTAATTATTTTGAAAATGCGAAGCTTCCTAGTCCATGGTTAGACGTGAATGGTCCTCTCGCCCTCAGGGGCCCCTCAATAACCATTAAAAATAATCTTCATTTCCATTGACAAAATAAGGGTAGGTGTTCCGTAGGTATACCGCTATGATAAAGCTGGTGGTTTTGTTTGTTTGAAAACGCTTTTATAAAATATTCCCCTTTGATTTACTTCTTCAATGGATTAGCCAGTAAGGAATAATCTAGCAATGAAAGAATAGTTCCTGTATGATTCCTAGATGTGTTTTTCTCGTTCATATGGAACCCTACTGCGTTCACATGAGTTTATTGTGTCCGCAGATATTTATTAGGACGGAATTCGGTGAGAGCAAAATAGCATGACGTCGATTTACTGTATGCCAGTTTAGTGTTTCTTTACACCATCTTTTATCAGAACTAAGCTCTACTCGTAATAACAGCTTCGATTAAGTTTTTATCTTATTTTTAAATAGCAAATTGTAGAAACAACAAAAAATTACCTCACGAAACATAACAAAAATGACTACCTATTTCATTCTGGCCCAGTCGAAGGCCGTTCTAAATTCGAAGCTATTTATTTTTTCAACGGTCTGATTCATCGCGCGTAGGGGTTCCCTGCTGTCTTATCTATGGTCCCGGAATAGATGAATGAAGCCAACACTCGTACGTGAAGTGGGTGGCCCTTTATGGGGCTATTTCGAGAAAGAAATGTAAGTTCTATATTTAAACTGTTTTGAACACCGTTGGTAGGATCAAGGTGAATATTTGAATTAGTTGATTCAAAAATAGAATTGAACGTGAAAAGTGATGGGGAATGTATTTTGAGTTATGTCGAGGGTTTTTGATTATTTTAGGTATCAAAGAATATAAAAAGAGGATGAAATTTCATTCACGTATCTTAACCAAAGATTTCTTCATAATAATAATAACAATTTATTTATTTACCCATTATTTAACATACAACAACATGTTTACAAACATTCAAAATTAACAAAACACTCATTTATTTACATTTATCGTGCGGTAGTAGGTAGATTTAGATTTAACCAGACCAATGTTGCTTACAACCTGCAGCTAGGCGAACCTGTATTGATACCTGTATCGTATCATCATATTTATTTCAGCAAAAGCCGGTACCTTATTGCCGGCTATAATTTGGTACCTTTTGGTTTCACCTGCATATTTGACCTCAATATCTACATCAAATAAAAGATAATGTCTGTCTGTACGTTAGAGGCAATCTTCAGTACAAATAAATTTTGATATGGTTTGCTTAAATTAAGGCTAAAAAGTTTTCGATAAATTACCTACGAGCCAGAATATCACGGTTTTTGTATACAGTTGCTGAAAGTATCGATTTCAAAAAACTTCAACTGCAACGACATTAATAGTTTTATTTAAGCAACAGCCGAGCCGAGTACCACAGCTTGTATATCCGAAAATCGAGGTCACAGGCATTTATTGAAATACTGATTTCCCACCTAAGTCACATAATTTGGGTAACGTGAGAAAATATGTGAATTATTATGGATTTTAATCTAACAACACTTAGCAGAAACAATGTACAAGGATATACAACAGGATATGATTTAACATAAGCAATGAATGCAGATCATTAAAAAACCCGACTTCATGTCAAAACTTTGACTGAGTTATAATGTCATTCACGTAAACATTCTTCGAAATCAAACATATTTTAAAATTTTCAATGAAATACTCAGCCGATTTAGATAAATTTAAAGAATAAATTTATATGGGACTAACTATGAAGTATTCTCTAGCATATGAAAGAGTTTTTAAATTCGATTAATAATTTACAGAAATATCGTGTAACAAAGACACAAAAAAAAAAAACAAAAAAAGATACACATGAATTGAGAACCTCCTCCTTTTTTGGAAGTCGGTTGAAAAACACTGCGCTTTGGGAGATTTTACTGATTTTAAACGGCATTCTCCAATGGACATTTTCACTATAAAGTTTAGGTTAGGTATAGTAAAATTCATTCGAGTTTTATGAAAATCTGTTAGTTTTGAAAACTAACGTCTATAAAATATATTATAAATATATTATATCCTAAGCTAAATAACCTATTACATTACCTGATTTTTTCGGCTTTGTGGACGCACGTGAGAATTTTTTAAGATACAATATAATTTATGTGTTATTACAGGTAGTCTACCTGTATGTAAAATATCGACTTAATACGTTAAGTCATTTCAGCGAGCATAAATCCGTTCTCATAAGCTTTCATGTTATAACATTAGCAGGATTTAAACCTTGAGTATTCACAGTCGCATATTTAGTGTGCTAGTTATCAAAAGGCTAGGAAACTATTAATTTAACGATGTCGTTTATGTGAGTACAAGTCGTAAAACAACGCCCCCGCGCGGCGATGCGAGTGAATCACAGACGCGTCGGTCAATTATCTATTGAAATTATATTACCTTGTAGGTGACTGGGTAATAGATAAGTTATATTCAAATTTTGCGACCATCGATATGGAAGTCGATCGATACATTATCGATTTCATTTCATTCCTCACTTTGA
Organism: Stenoptilia bipunctidactyla; assembly: GCA_944452665.1. NCBI lineage: Eukaryota > Metazoa > Arthropoda > Insecta > Lepidoptera > Pterophoridae > Stenoptilia > Stenoptilia bipunctidactyla. The sequence goes on along the minus strand of OX101729.1, from coordinate 25,230,796 downwards.
GTCAAAAAGTAATACACGATGTTTAACAAACTAAGGTTGCACGTAAGACTGTCGATAAAACGAAATTTGGTCGAAGTTAGAACTTAAATTTCTTTGCAACAATGTAGCTCCTGTCAATCTAATATATAAAATTCTCGTGTCACAGTTTTCGTTCACACCCCACATCACCAGGGTATCCAAACTGGCTAGGAAATATCTCGGCCGACTCTCCAGCATGCTAGGACGTCATAGTAAAATGTCCCTCCGTAACAAGCGTACGCTTTATAAAGTCTGCATTCGACCAGTCATGACTTACGCGGCTCCCGTCTTTGCCCACGCGAATCCCAAAAACCTTCAAAAATTACAGGTCGTCCAAAATCTTTTCTGTAGAAGGGCAGCTAACGCGCCCTGGTACGTGCGCAACACGGACCTGCACAGGGACCTGGAGCTCCCCTCAATTCAACAGCACTTGAAAGTCCTGGCAACAGGTCACTTCCAACGTGCTGAGTCCCACCCTAACAACCTTGTTAGGGCGACAGTCTCCTATACTGTCAACCCTCCCACGCCGCACTCCTGCCGCAGACCGAGAGACGTTCTCTCAGACCCCCCAAACCAGTTCACCGCGGACCTGGTCAACCTTTTGGGCTCCCAGCCCTAGTCATTCTCTACACTTGCCGTTGAGCTTTACAGTGTCTTACTACGGGTTATCCGTCAGGATGCCTGATGCGCCGCCCTGGATCCCACGGGGTGGTAGCTCATTACACGATCTATGAATAGCTCTTGAGTTAGGGATCGGAGAAGGGGGTGTTTAGTGAGTAGAAGTCTCACACTGGCTGGGTATACGGTGGCATTCCGTCGGCGAGCGGTTGCCACTGTCGGCGGGGATTTATTCCCGTGCAGGGCCCAGTGCGTACTAGGAGTATTCACCCTCTCCCTATCTGTGGACGCCCTTTGGGGCGCCATAGCAGGGTGTCATTCTTTGGCAGGGAAAAAAAAAATAAACAGTTTTCGTTGCCATACTCCTCCGAAACGGCTTGACCGATTTTGATGAAATTTTTTGTGCTTATCCGGTATCTATGAGAATCGGCCAACATCTATTTTTTTTATTTATATAGCAAAACAACGTTTGCCGGGTCAGCTAGTAAAACTATAAGATTCTTTAAAATGTACGTACGTAATAATTGTATTGTCGTAAAATAAAAAGTAGTAAAATGTTTTCACATGAATGGAAGACTCGTCGTACCTAATGTTTTGATAGAATCTACACGTTGTTGTAGCACGGACTTCAATACTAGAGATAATCGTATTTATTTAGAAGAATTCAGTGTCGACACTGTCAAATAATTATATTTCATCACAGTAGTTTTTTGGTAGGATTAGGCTATTCACAAGGCACATAATTATTATAAGTGAAGCTTGTTGATTTGTTCTATGTATTTTCCTATGTTCACTCTATACAATCTAAAGATGTAGGTATCTTAATCTAGGTAGATTTAATTTATATGAACCATGGTTCAGACTGTAATACATATTTATACGATATACGTATAATTTTAATTCGTGTTTACATTATACTGGAAGGTAAAATAACACAAATACATTCTTTATTTCTATAAATTTTATCCTTTTTTGCAATGTTTAGGTTTACAGTAACTAATGTCAGATGAGTGTGCGTTGAATATGTTTTACTCTATTTGTCGATGTCGATAGAAAATCTACTTTGTACTTACAACATCAATGCCGAGTCGAGACCTTTTAGGTCACACTCAATATTCTTTTTATTATCTTGTTAAAAATAAAATTGTTATACCTATATTTAATTCCTTAGGATCAAGTATGACGTAACTATAAACGTTCAGCAATTCAATTAATCAGCTTCCTCTGCAATGAACAAGTCGGTTCAATAGTTAACTGGAACTGCCTTCCATGAACTCGATAGGAAACCACATCGTTTTCGATTAACCGTATGGGTGTAAGCTAATACGTAGTGCCCGTAGGCCGTGAATAATTGCATTTTCTACTTTCTAGTCTGATGGTATCGCCCGTCCGGTGCGGATTGACGGCAGATGTAGCGGCCGTAGGTTTTGGTTTCTTTTTGACTCAACATGGTGCGACTGGAAATGTGATGTATGTTAGATAGGAGGAAGTGTGAATTGAGACCCCGAATAAGCGAAATTTTTAGTACCTATAGGAAGTAGAAACAAGGGAAACGGTTAAATAATTGCACTCAAGGGTTGGAGATAAAAATGACGATTCGCATTTCGCAACGGGAATATTTTAACTTCATGTGAAAATGTTAAATGTTAATACTGTATTTATTACGAGAGACGATAAAACTATGATTACAGAAATAAGTTTTTTAGTTTAACGATATCAACTGATGTTGAACTCTATTCTAGTTTTTCTACATTCGAAAGTTTCAATCAAGTTAAATCAATTTAATTTCGATTCAGGTTAATTGCTCTATCTTTAGTTTATTTCAAATAAATACGCTTTAAAATATCCGGAAGCTAGGAACTGTCTTGCAAAAGTACCGTGGTTCTAAAAAGTTAGTCCTTACCACAAATAACCAAAGAAACTTATTATTTTTAAGGTTTCCATGTAGGCAAATTGATTCTTAAATAAATGATACCTTGTAAAAACCGTCGATCCGTCTAATTGAAAGTAATTTAACAGAAGGAATTCCACGTAATCTGTTCAAGATCAGCAAAAAAACCTTTGATGATGTCAGATCGGCGCGGAACGATTGAATAAGCGATCTGTCAAAACGGTGCGTTTGCATTTATCGTGCGTGTGCGCCGATCGGGGTCGACGACCGTTGTGTTTTTGTGGTAGGTAGTGAGTGAGTAATGATTGATAAAGCCTTTTAGCTAGATTTTTTTTGTGAACAACTTGTAGTTATCTGATTGTTTGACGAAAGTATATTTGCTATGTTCTTTTGTTTTTCTTTCTATCCTTAGCCCGTGTGCTGCCACCTTCGACCTAATCTTCACTTACCACTATTAGGTGAGATTTATTTATTTATTTACCCTTTATTAAACACAAAAACAAATCCAGAACAAAAAAAACACAAATAAATGAAAGCATGTATAAAGGGCGGCCTTATCGCTTGGAAGCGACCAGCCAACCCAACTATATTAAAAATTGTAGATGGGGCATTAAATTAACATAGGTAAGTACTTAAAAAAAACTGAATAACAAAAAAAAAGATTGTAGTCAAACGCAGGTGGGCGTGTAACTGTACTACTGTTTGTGACAAACAGCGCAGCGTGACAAAATATTTGCACTGCTCTAAAATTATCTGACCAGCAAATGTCACACGTTAATAGGACCCTTCTAGGCTCCGTCGGGCTATTGACCGCTCTTCATACCTAGGTATAAAATCCGCTTTCACGTTTCTTGCATAGAACATGAGATGAGATTCAGGCAAAACAAGGGTATTCTCTCGGTTATCTTGGTTAAACAAAATAAATATACACATTTTTTTACCTGTTATCTTCTTGGTTATCTTAAAAACTCCATTAAATGTCACTTAAGTTGACTTTGCCTACTGGATATTGTAAAATAATACTTTTGAATCGAACATAACCACAGACTTCCTAGTAGCAGCCGAGTTAGATTCAATACAGATGTTATTTATATTATTTATGCTCCGCTCACGGCTTTACTTGGTCGTTGATTTCTCGCCTAGGTGCTTAATATTATAAATTTCACTAATAGGCGATACAGAAGAAGATATATATTGAATTTGCAAATATTGTATTTTAAGCCATTAAAAAGGTTACCTACATTTCTAAAGTAACGAAATTGACAAAATGGTTGCTCCAGTTTGATCCATTGGTCAAGTAAGATACTTTCAAATAATTGAGGTTATAATTCGTATATGTACCTTACAGTTACAGCAATGAATAGTGTAACTAACATACATACATACCTACACACACACACACTGAAACTTTAGTACTAATAAAATTAGTAGATACAGTTGTTTTACAACGCAATTAATCTTACCATCAAAATTAAACCTTTCCACTCATTTGACTACAATGTATTCGGTATTAGCTAAACAAAAACAATCTTTACACCTATAGACATAGAACCTTAGAATGGAGTACAGTTAAATTTGTGAAAAGTCGTAACCGACTATGCTTAGGAGATGTTTGCTATTCAAGTTACTTGATAAGCGAGTAGAGTAATGGGATGGGAGAGGCGCGCGTGCGTCGATCTAATGATACCCTGACAAGTTAGACAAATCTCGGCGGTTAAAAGCTGGGATTTCTACAGGCTGCTTTTGACTAATTTCCGTCTGGTAATGCTGGCCAATAATCATAGACCAATCTTACTTAATCTTAAAATCTTAATATTCAAAATAATCTTAAATATTCAAAATAGTTATCTTGTAAGGATTTGTAGCAGGAAAGTCTTTGAGTATTTACGTATGGATATTTATAGCTCAATAACGTAAAATTACTGAATTCATTTTATAATCACAGAATTTTCTTGCTTTTAGTTATATAAATAAATAAATAAATATTTTCAGACACTCACACAACATTATCTAGCCCAAATTAAGTTTCTTAAAGAACTTGTGTTATGGATACTAGATCACTGATATACTTAAGAAATATATGAACATACATATTGCATAAATACATATTTTTATTAGAATAAATTTAAATAAAACATATAAACATCCATGACTTGACAACTAATATATGTGTTCATCACACAAATATCCGCCGCCGCCAGGATTTGAACCCAGGACCTCTGGCATAGAAGGCAATGTACCTACACCAGCCGGTCATCAATATTTTTATATACCTACTCGTGGTCACGAGTCACTCTTTTATTTAATAGTAACAGTGTACATTCCGTAACTTTCGAACCCTCCTCAAAAAAATTATATCAGATGTAAAACATGGAATCTTACTAAAATAATAACTGTGAAAGTTTGCATGTATGGATGGATGTTTGTTCTAGTCTCGACAGAACGCCCCAACGGATTTGAATGAAATTTGGCATAGTGATAGTCTGGAATAGTACATAGGCTAGTAATTTTCTAAATGCGACTGGTAGTTTTAGAGATTAGAATCATCAAACAAATAACTCTTCAACTGTATCATAGTAGGAAGTCTTCAGTTGATTTTCCCATGCCACTCACAACACTATAATATCATGATATAAGTATATGTATCAAGATAAACGGCTGTTACGGATAAAGACACAATTACTGGAACCATTATCCTATTTAGCGAATCTGTGTAATGCTAAAGTGGCGCGTGCGCACAGATAACGATACTACCTTCGTGGAGTCTGGTGCATAACTGCAGAAGTAGTAGACGCTGCGATGAACTTAGAATGCTTCCTAATTTGGTTTGATTTTGATAAAAACAATGCTTGTCGCCTCGAAATATTCAGTGAAGTTTGTTAAATCCGAAAACTTTTATGCTTGGTGGTAGGATCCCTTCTGGGTCCGCCTGGCTAGCGACCACCCTTTATACAGGGTGACTGGTACCAAACCCGCCATAGCAAATTAGCATATAGAGGAGGTCATTTGCTAATTATTGGACCTTACTTTCCCTAACTAAAGTTTTATACTTTAGGAGATATGTCAATTTTTATACATTATTGAGATTTTTCCAAAATTTGACCTTAAAGCATTCGTAACTTTATTTTTCGTCATTAGTTTAGAGTTTTTTTATTATTTCTTGGTAGTCATTAACATTTGTGAATAAAATACGTCGGAACTTCCCTCAAACTAGGGTTAAAAAATAAGACGCTTATGCTTTTAAAAAAAATCAATAAAGAAAAATTACTTTGCGATCAAATTCAACCGGAAATAATAAAAAAACTACGGCGTTTTAATAATTTATTCTACTCTAAATTAGTTCTCTAGTTCGTCACCTTACCAACGGTACTAAATTTGCAACGGAAAGTTTGATTCGCTAAACATCGGTAGGATTTTCAGGTCAACCAGTCATTTTGATCAAAAATAGTGAAGGTCCCAACGACAGGATAAAGCTAATTTAGCAAAGTAGTTTTTGCAAATTTATGAGTAGGTATTAGATAATAGAAATTGAGTGCTTAGTGTACTTAATTTTTTTTTTTACTTTTACCATGTAAAGCAAGAAATCAGGAAAAGATATCGAGCATCAAAAGAAAAATTTAAATAGAGTTAAAACTAAAAATTCTGCTCGAATTGCTGCCCGCGATTTCTGATACATGCCCGATATCTTTTCCTAATTTCCGTGGTGGTAAGACTGAGTCTAATTTCTTGTTTCATAACAGAAAATGCATTATTAATTTTTTGAATTAACTCATCTTTTGTGGTTACTTCTTCATTGTAGACCAACTCTTTGGCCCGGCCCCAAACGTAGAAATCGAGAGGTGTCAAGTCTGGCGACCGAGCTGGCCATTCAATTGGCCCACCTCTACCGATCCATGAATCGGGGAATGAACTATTTAAAAGTTCTCGGACGTCCAGCCTGAAATGCGCCGGGCACCCATCGTGTTGAAACACAATGGGCGTGTCGTCGGTTATTCCATCCAACAGCAGATCAGGCAAGACGTCCCTTAAAAATTCTAAATAATTTCCCCCATTTAAAATGTCTGGTAGGAAATAGGGTCCAAAGATATTACGACCAATAACGCAGGCCCACACATTAACAGAAAATTTCCGCTGGACCGATGTAACCCTCTTTTTATGGGGGTTATCATGGGACCAGTGGTGCAGATTGTGGAAATTGGTGATGCCTTCTCGGGTGAACTGTGACTCGTCGGTCCAAAGGATACGCTCCAGAAATGTTGGGTCGTCGACATCGGTGTGAAGAACGAGGCGACAGAAATTCAACCTCCTTTCGTAGCCGCCATTTTCAAGCCCTGCCAACACTCCATTTGTTAATTATTTACGTAAATGTTATTCTAAAGACAAAATTTGATTTGGATTATGTTACATCGAAGCTCGTCGTAATATTAATAATTTCTTTAATTCTAAAGATAACACTGGTCGCTTTAGTGTAAGTAGGTACATAAATAAACTCAAAATTACCTTGAACTGGCGTGTAATGATACGGGTGTTGATGGTCCCCATGCATCACTGACCAGACTTTCCACTGGCTGACGCCCAAAGCGGCAGCTACCACTCTGGTGCTAGTCGTGGGATCTTCTTCAAAAGCTGCCAAAATCTGCTGATCAATTTCAACAGGTAATTGTCGCACAGCTGCTTGGGGTACCCTGACGTTCAAGTTACCCGTTTCTCTAAACCGACGATATGTGGTAGGAAATGTGTCACGGTCAGGTAAGCGTCTATTTGGATATCGCTCCTGGTAAATTCGCCGCGCTTTGCGGGCGTTACTGTGTGCAGCACCATACGCCAGCAGCATGTCGGCGTATTCTTCCCTTGTGTATCCCGGCATTTTAAAACGAAATGTCTTATTTATTTATACCTGTGTCTACTCAACTATTTGTGAAAGCACACGAAACGGAAAGGAAAAGCATATATGACAACAACTTAAATGTCATAGAGATGGGTCCGACCTCATCTTTTTCATTTGACGTCTAAAAGTCATTGAAACTGTCATTGCAAATGAAAAGAGTTGGTCTACAATGAAGAAGTAACTACAAAAGATGAGTTAATTCAAAAAATTAATAATGCGTTTTCTGTTATGAAAGAAGAAATTAGGCTCAGTCTTACCACCACAGAAATTAGGAAAAGATATCGGGCATGTATCAGAAATTGCGGGCAGCAATTCGAGCAGAATTTTTAGTTTCAACTCTATTTAAATTTTTCTTTTGATGCTCGATATCTTTTCCTGATTTCTTGCTTTACATGGTAAAAGTAAAAAAAAAAATTAAGTACACTAAGCACTCAATTTCTATTATCTAATACCTACTCATAAATTTGCAAAAACTACTTTGCTAAATTAGCTTTATCCTGTCGTTGGGACCTTCACTATTTTTGATCAAAATGACTGGTTGACCTGAAAATCCTACCGATGTTTAGCGAATCAAACTTTCCGTTGCAAATTTAGTACCGTTGGTAAGGTGACGAACTAGAGAACTAATTTAGAGTAGAATAAATTATTAAAACGCCGTAGTTTTTTTATTATTTCCGGTTGAATTTGATCGCAAAGTAATTTTTCTTTATTGATTTTTTTTAAAAGCATAAGCGTCTTATTTTTTAACCCTAGTTTGAGGGAAGTTCCGACGTATTTTATTCACAAATGTTAATGACTACCAAGAAATAATAAAAAAACTCTAAACTAATGACGAAAAATAAAGTTACGAATGCTTTAAGGTCAAATTTTGGAAAAATCTCAATAATGTATAAAAATTGACATATCTCCTAAAGTATAAAACTTTAGTTAGGGAAAGTAAGGTCCAATAATTAGCAAATGACCTCCTCTATATGCTAATTTGCTATGGCGGGTTTGGTACCAGTCACCCTGTATAAAGTCTGCCGCCAAATGTTACCGCTCCGGCGGTAATGTGTTCCGGCAATATTGTATAAAGAGCCAGTTCCTTCCTAAGCCCGTGTGCTTTCATCTTCGACCTCATCGTCACTTACCATCAGGTGAGATTGAGGTCAAACGCGGGTTTAGTCACTTATAAAAAAAAAAAAACAGAAGTAATTAAAAGGTACAAATAGCTACTAACTAACCCTTTAGGATCGGTATAGACTTGTTCCGTTGGCGCACTGTGTCGCCAATTGTACAAATTAAGGATAAACGAAGCCATAACTAGGCCAAAGCATTTAATATTATTTTTAGTTTAGCAAGTAGGCCCACTTTTTAGATGTGAACAACATTTATGGCCATTGGTATATATTCCTATTAACCAAACCAAAATATTGCTGTCGACATGATTACTACATTTTCGTTATTATTGATTAGATTTACCAACTCCAGTTTTGGGTCTGCTGGAACAAACTTTTTTAGAAATAAGCTGGGCCTCTGTACTAACTTTTTTAAATTTTTTAAACAATATTTTAACTTATGTTGTACACGCATTGTTAATTGTTAAATAAATAAAGGTTATTAAAAAAAATCCAGTGCATAATGATGAATTGATGACTTAACACGCTCTCTGCACTAGGCATGATCTAATTTCACGTCGTACACTCGGTACTGAGGTAGTTATTTCAGCAACGAACCGCTAAATTGGCAATTGGTATCCATTAGCCGTGAGTCTGCGCCTGCGACGACGCGACGATACACTGCACGCAGTCGGCAATGATGACAGGTTACAACACTTTTGTGCTTGTAAAAGTTGATTTTACATATCTTTATTGAGTTTTCGAACAGGTTCTTTTGAATAATGTGACCTGAAAGCCAGCATTTGTGTTATGGAGACAATTCAGGGGTACTTACTATGGAAAAGTTTGTTTAACGTTTACTCGGTGGCGCCTATTTCGGCTGTGTGGTTGACTAATTTCTTAAATTATTAAACATAATTAAGGATCTCCTGATTTTTCATGGCCTAGCGCCTCCAATTTATGACGATCGATATGTCCGCTAAGTTACGACGGCAAGCATGGTTGATCACCAACTGTACGACCATTTTATTACTTCGGAGATTATCTTAAAAATTCGGTCCTCGGCGATCATTACGGTTCGTCACCATTAATTATGATGACATCAATCGGTACAGGGTCAGCTTGACGGTTTTGCAGCAGAAAACATCTCTGCCATGGGTTCATAAATAAGGGTTGTGAGGGCTTTGCCCTATGAACATGCATGGGTGACATTGCTACTAGGTGATGATGATTGTAGTCTACATTTCGGCGTCTGTGCCATCTTATTTTGTGTTATAAATTCTGAATAACTGAAATATGTTTGCAAAAGGCCCTATTAAATGCATTCTCCGAGTTAAAACTTTAAACTCAAAACTTCTTTAAAAGAAACTGAATTTGAAGTTTGCAATCTCGGATAAGGCTCGCAGTCCCCCATCATACACAAACAAATTTCGATAGCAAATACTTACTTAGATGATATTCAATGATTCCGTTTTCTTTGATCTGAATCTAATCTCAGCGCAATAAAGTTGATTGAATACTCCCTCGCGAGCAATCAGCTAAGAGTGGATTGGTATGTATGTGTATGATAGTAATTGGGATCTTGAGTCTAAAAGATCAGTGCGGAAGTGATTCAGAAAAATAGCTTAACACAAGCTTAATATTAGAGTGGTATTATCATTGAGAACCCTAAGAATATGGTTTTAGGATCATTGTTAATGAATTTCACGTTCATTCATAAACTATCTATAGGTAGAACGAGTTACCCTAGTAAATTTTGAGCCCGTAGAAATAATATAGCCTTAAATCTTCGTCAAGAGTAAACCCATCAAAAACAAAAATATTTTCAACCGACTTCCAAAAAAGGAGGAGGTGTCAAAATGGTTTTTTGTGTCTTTGTTACACGATATTTCGGACTATTATGAATTGATTTTGAAAATTCTTGTTTCATATGATAGAGGAATGTACTTCACAGCAGGGACCGGAAAACCCCTTTATTTGATTAAGCCTATTGATAGGGTAACCCTATCAAAATCTTACCATATGGAAGTGTAACCCTATTGATATGGTAAGCCTATCGACGTGGTAACATTTTGAATAAAGTTAACTACTTTCGGATGCGCTTACCCTGTGATAGGGTTGCCTATTTCTATCTCTTTTCCGCGCATGCTGTTGAATTCGGAAGTATAATTCGAAGTGCGAGATTGAATAGATGGTGATATTTTTGATAATTTGATATTCTTAGAGATTAAATTTGCCTGCAGGTTTTAAAATCCTATTGAATCGGTAACCTTCAATAGGGTTTTCGATAGGCTTACTGCTTACATGAAGCTAACTCTATTGATATGGTAAGCCTTAAATTAGGGTAAGTCTTCGATACGGTTACCAAATTGATAGGGTTTTTTAAAACATGTCTATGAAAAACCCAATCAAAAACCTCTTTAAGGGTAAGCGGTTCCGGTCCCTGCTTCACAGTTCGTCTCATAAAATCGAAACCGGTTGAGTACTTCATTGAAGATTTCAATTTTTTTTAAATATTTATGATTTCGGAGAATGTTTACGTTGATGACATTAAATTTTGACGTGAAGTCGGTTTTTTAATGCTCTGCATTCGTTGATTATTCAAATACGACTTGTTCCAGACAGTATTCCTCCCATCTTTATGAAATAAAAACACATTCAGTTTTAATTTAAACCTCATCTAGTTCCTAGAGGCGATAATATTCTTTCACCCTTCCGTTATTTGTTCCGGCATTCGGAATAGAACCGTGATCGTAAGTAACGAGACGGCTGAGCTAACAGTGTGAGTGGGTGGTCCACTGCGCTCGTAGAGACCGACTCTTGCGCCGACGGAATTCTACGGGAGATGCGTTTTAAACGTCATGCTGTATTTGGGTCAATTTGATGAGTTCATTTGACTGTGAGATGAAAGGTCTATGGAGGTCTCTATGTTTAATTTTCATATTGGGAGTAGGTAGGTGGTGAATAGTTTTTATACTTATCTAATATAATAAGGCTGAAGAGGTTGTTTATTTTTTATTTGACCTGCTAAAGGTTAATTTTGATAAATGATTGTTTTTGAATCTTTTTTGTTTTATTGGTCTAATTTTATAACTTCTACATAATATAAACTCTTGAATAACAAACTCTTTTCTTTGGCCTTGGATTTCAAAAACCCAAAGTGAAAATAATTGTAGCGATGTTGAAATGAATATGTTTTAATGACCCTAGTTATAAATAAAATTGTAGAGCCGCTCCATTACCACACCAATGGGGTTACCAATATACCATCGTCACTTCGGACGACCGTCGATCAGCTTTTTCTGATCGGATAAGCCTAGTAAACACTATCGATTGACGTCGACTAATCAACTCTATCATCGATTGACGATCGATCGATTTGTTGTGGTAGCACCCTTAGCAAAACTAGTAAAACCGTCAACTAATTGTAAGTGACCTAACTTTAAACTTGATATGTTTACTGATTTTCTTTCAAACAAAACAATATGTACAACTCCAAATTATTTACTCTAAGAACAAAAAGTTATAAATGATACATAATTTTATATAAGAAACGGTTCCTCTCCCCCTTATACTTGTAGGTAGGTAGCTAGGCTACAAAACAACTGCAACCCCGGCATTATAGCGCAGCTCATTATTTGTTCTATGTAGATCTATGCATTTCGGGCTTCTACCGAGAGAAGTATGCATAACGTGGGCATTGCATTAGCATAACACGACCCTGGCCGCCTGTGACAACTTCCTGTTTATTTCCTCAAGTGCCCAGGTAAATAGTAAGGGGGAAATTCTGTTTATATAATATTAAACAAGATATTATACTATGATAAAGTATGACGGTTTTAGTAAAATTGGTTTTTGTTTACTAGTCTTGTTTATCTTAGTGCTTGTCAAAAAGGCTTTTTCTGCTTGCTGACGTAAAAAACTGGGCATAAAACCGCTTGATTAACAATAATGACGCGTTGGAAGTGTTTAAATTAAAGTGTCATAATAGTGTGCACTTAATTTTCTAAGGGATTTTTTATCAATGTGACCCCAATAACATTTTATTCGTTTGTATTATGAAAAGCGAAGTTAGGAGATTGAACTGAAAAATATAAAAGTATCGAAAAATAACTCGTATCCGCCGAATTAAATTATTGAATGATTTATTGAGTTCAAGATCTCAGAAATATTAAATAGGTACCTTTAGTTTTCAAATATGAATGTATGATATTCAAAAAAATAAGAAAACTTACATGCATGCAACATAATAAACATTATTGTCTTTATGATTTCTGATTCCTTCTGGTTTAGTATTGAAATGACAATAATAAACAACTACCAAATATGTAATATATTCTTGTTTAACAATAACGCATTAAGTTCAGTTACCTAATCTTCACTTACTCATGTAATCATGTGTAAACGTAATCTATTTTAATTCCAGGCGTCAATGGACCTGCCCCCCGACAAAGCGAAACTCCTGCGCAACTATGACCTGGAGAAGAAGTGGGAGATCATCTGCGACCAGGACATGGTGCAGGCCAAGGACTCCCCGACGCACTACCTCAACAAGCTAAGGACTTACCTCGACCCCAAGGCCTCGAGGAGCCATCGAGTAAGTTAACTATTTGGACTTATAATTTACGAGCTGTTTCTATAGATATAAGCCCAGAGCAAGAACATTTCTTTTTCTTGTTCCGCGCAGGAATCGAACCCGCGACCACACGATTGTCGTAGTAGCGTCTACACCACTGAACCTCGGAGTTATACAAAACAACTAAACATAATGAAAGAGGTAAAATCATCAATTTCTGAAAATACCGGTTGAATTTAGAAAAATATTTACACATTTGATAGTCCTACTATTTTTGAATTTGATAAAGATGACGTATAATTATGCTATATTTTATCACGGAACTTCCAAGTGATTAAAATTCACCCGAGCAAATTGCAGAAAGCAAAAACATTATCATCCAAAATTAAAACCTTAATTTAAAGGGTCCAAAACATTCACCGTTATCCAAAGGTATCACTTTCAAAGCAACACATTTTTCCACAACAGTCCCCGTTCATTCATGACTCCCGATCGGTATCCATTTCGTGTATCCAATTCATGCACGCACTTCCCTCGCGAGTTCAGCGGAGCGCGCACACATCGACCAATGAACCGAAAAGGATAACAACTCCCATAGGACAACGGTGAATGTTATACTGCGACGAAAACATGATTTGCGCCTACGCATGTAGTTTTCAGTGACGGCATAGGTTAGGAGATAGTGACTGGCTATAAGCGTACGAAGCGACCATCAAATGGCAATGGGTAGGTATATCTGCGGAAAATTTATGATAGTTCTACAAAGCGATTAATGTAAATGTTAAGAATTAGGCGGATTTTTCATCGTCTACTTTCAGGATTTTCCATCATCTTTCTTTTATGTCTGATGTTTAAAGTATTATATATGATGGACACAATGTAGGCAGTATTTTTTCGGAAAAGGCTTAGTTCAGCTGCTGCAATCTTTGAGAAAATTTCCACCCGAAAATAAAACTAAAATATTTTGCCTTAAATTATTGAAATGTCAATTTTTTTTTCTATAAAATAGAAAATAGGCTAGAGATTATTTTTGTATTTTAATTCATAGACGTACACCTAAGATATGTCCAACCAAGACCACCGCAGCATGGTTCCCGTTACTCTCACAATAGCCCATACATCAGCGTAAAGTTTATCGATGCAGCACAGCAATTTGTGGAGACAATTGCCTATAAGCGGTGCACCCCACTAATTAGAACCCAGCCACTCAACTATCAACTCTAACCACCCTCAACTAAAGCCTCATTTTCCCACGCAACGATCTATCGTGAAAGATTAGCCTTCGTTTTCTGAATGTGTCTCGGAAAGGTTAAAGCATGTCGATATGAAGATTGGAGCCGAGGTAACATTGTTGTACATATTTGTAACGGGGATTTCTCATTACGATATCTGTTATCTGATTGGAGTTTTATTTGCGGAGTGGCTTCTCATGCACGAGCTGAGACGTCGGTGTATTGTGTTCCTTTATGGGCAGTCGTGAATCAGCGTGAGCCGTCTCGCGGTGATTGACGCGGGGGTTTTGTAATCCCTGGCCATCTGTGCTGGGGAAACGTGGGCTGTAAACCTGTATGGAGTTAAAGCTTCAATAAAGTAAACCAAATATAAAAGTTTAAATAAAGCTAGACGCTGACTGTCTAAAGGAGCTGTCAAAAAAAACAAAAATCTTCAACTTCAACAAATATAAATAATCAACGAATGCAGAGCATTAAAAAAACCGACTTCACGTCAAAACTTTGGCTGAGTTGAGAGTGTCATCAACGTAAACATTCTCCGAAACCATACATATTTTTTCAAAAGTTTGAAATTTTCAATGAAGTACTCAACCGATTTCGATGACATTGAAATGGGACCAACTATGAAGTATCTATCTTATGAAACAAAAATTTTCAAAATCAATTTGTAATTGTCCGAAATATCGTGTAACAAAGACACAAAAAAAAACATACGGACGAATTGAGAATCTCCTCCTTTTTTGGAAGTCGGTTGATTAGTATAGATTATAATAAATAATGCTGGACTATACACAGCACAATATAGCTCACTGCGCTTCGAAGGCAGTTATTTAGACATGTTCTTACCACCCATAGGTATAATGACGCATTAGCTTAGTTAGAGTAACCAATAACTTTTTAGCTTATCATTCAGGAAGATAGAATTTCGTCTTATCGGCATGCACGCCACATATTTATTTACTACGTGGTTGATACTGCGCTGTTGGTTAAAATAAATTGTATACATATACAGTGCTCTCTTCTTTTCGATTTTCTTTTTGTATAGGTATGACTAAAGTGTAGGTAACTAAACAACTTATATTATTTGGCATAATGTGACAGTCAAAATAATAGTTCGAGGTTTGAATAAGTATTGGATATTTAAGAATATGCATATTGTATACATATGAGCTCCATCCGGCGGCGGCGGCGCGGGCGTGGGGCACGACTCACAAACATGTCTCCAAACATCCTCAGCTGCGCCCGCGCCGATGACTCATGCAAACAAACCAAGTCACTGAATGTATCAAAAGATACCGAAACGTCGTGTTAATATGTAAAATATAATTATACAAGATAAAGTAATATAGATATCATCGCATCATGATCTGGTGTAATTAATTATCGTTTTGTTCCGGTGAAAAAGTTTTTTTACCTAATGACTAGAGCAAACTACGTATCGACGAGGTTGCCAGAAAAACTAAGACTAGCGACTATTGTGCGACACGATTTGTATTGTTTATTGGTGCGTACAGATTGTTGTAATGAAACTAGTAATTTAACATTCTGCGCACGTTGCGTATTTGGACGTGTAGTGCGCAGAATATTACATTAATAGTTCTATTACAGCAATCTGTACGCACCATTACAATGCAGTTGGCTTGTGCTGGCGCCCTAACAGCAGAACGGCACGCCCCGACTCTTGCGGTGATTTTAAATCCAGTTTTTGGATCGGAAAACATACTTGATTTCAAGGAATATTTGTAGAAATAATATGACACTTTGTAGTTTAATTTCTTCAAACATCGTTAGCTGCGCCCGCCGATATTAAATGACTCACGCCACAAACAACCAAGTGATTGAACGTATCAAAGAGGTCGCCAGAAGATACACCGACCAGAAGGCAGGTTGTAAGGAACAGAGTGGAAGTGAATTTAAAACGGAAAACAAACATGGTTTTGTAACTTTAATTCGATGATTATTTGTTAAATATTGGATAAAAATATTTAAACATCTTGTTGTTTGATTTGATTTTATCTCACGGTAAGTGCCGATGAGACCGAAGATAGAAAGGTTTGAATATTTATAAAATATTGCTGGAAAAAAATAACACTGAAGATGTATTTGCTAGTTGTTCACAAGCTAGGCAGACTCTAAAGAAGTGTACTTACTGCCGCATTATGTTTATTTAGAAGTCACGCAAGTATATTTTAAGCAACTGCGATACTATGTTAATACAGGTTATCGCATTAATACTTTAAATTTGTGTCCATAATTTCATCCAACTCCTTTGTGAAATTATTCCCTAAATAAGTTAAAATATCCAAACATCCACACAAACTTAATATTTTAATTTTGAAATTCTCAAACATACCTTTCTTATTTGCGAATAGTGCCACTGTTAAGCCTTCTCAAGTTTTATTTTCGATGCGCCTGCGCCGCATCGTGCGAACATTACGTCACCCCACATTGCATCGACACGATAAACGTAAATATCGACACGTGCGCCATCTCTAGGTCGCTCATTATCATCATTATCAGACAGCCACCTCGCCATTGTTGTGACAATAATTGTGTCGTTGCCTAGTCTCAGCATGCAGTTATTAATCACCTGATGATTGTAATCTAGTTGATGTTCGGGGAATGATAATCATGCTAGATGAATGATAACTGTAAGTTATTACATATACAGGTAGAGTTAGAAAGATCTTTACTTAAGTAGGGTATAAATCTAAGTAAGATTTCATCATACGAGTTTTCGTCTGGGATTCTACAGGGTAACTGGTGGGTCACTTTCTAAATTCCAGGACGTGATAGTTTAAGATCATACATGAAGAGAAAAAATTAATTAAAAAATAAATATTAAGTAATCATTTACTGAGTAAACTTCTCCGAAAGTTAAAGAATTCATTACGCAACGCATGGTTACCTTAGCGTAATACAATAAATAATAGGTTGGGGAAAGTCTTTTCACATTATAGTATGTACATACATACATACATAACTTCACGCCTGTATCCCGTATGGGGTAGGCAGAACACCATATGCAATAAAACCATCTTATGTCACGTTTGACAAATTTGGAGGCATTCTAATAGTGGAGAGAGACTATTGCAGTGACAGGGGGTCAGCCTATCGCCCACAAAAAAGCCTCCCATAACACCTCGGTCCCTTAACTGACTTTTACAGTATGCCCGGGAAGAGAAGCAGCTGGCACATTCTATGTTTTTCTTTCGCTCCCAGTCCAGCATGGAACATAGAACATTATAGTATGTATGAACTTGTAATAAAATCTCTTTGGCTATAGTATTTGTATCTGGCTGGTTTTGGTATCATTGAAAGTTAAAATTTTAAAGAACATAATTCCAAATTCAAGTTAGGAAAATGTGTGATTTCATTTAATTAAACGAATAATTTAAAAAATGAGTAAAGCCGCGAGAACAAACAGTAATGAATAAATAAATAAATTTATATAATAAATATTTCTGACACTCACACATCATTATCTAGCCCAAATTAATTTTCTTAAAGAACTTGTGTTATGGATACTAGATAATTGATATATTTAAAGAAATATATAAACATACATATTGAATAAATTCATATTTTTAATAGAATAAACTTAAATAAGCATATAAACATCCATGACTTGACGGCTTATATGTGTTCATCACACCGATATCCGCCGCCGCCGGGATTCGAACCCAGGACCTCTGGCATAGAAGGCAATGTATGTTACCACTACACCAGCCGGTCGTCAAATTAGAAATATCACGAAGAGTAGATACTTTTAAAGTTATTTAATATCCATATCCAGTTGTTTTTTTATCTTCTACATATAAAATACAGTTCATCCGACATAAAACACACTGTAAGTACAAATTAAAGCGGCGATGTTGTAACAGACCTGCGATTCATGTGCCCCCGCCGTAATCGCTGAGGTCGGGTCGTCCATGATAACGCCGCTGACTCATGATAAATTAACGTCGTGTTTCTTTTTATTAAATGAATGGATGTTTGTCTTCGATGTCTCCTGATTTAAAGTATGTGAAGACGTCCTGTCCTTAACCGAACTATTCATTCGGCATTTGAGAGATTTAAGACTGTAATGGTGTGGAAAAACAGTTCATTCTTCGTCCGTACCAAAAAGTAACAACCAGAGCGTTTCATGGGCCTATTTGGAAAATTCACACGGGTGACTGGTGGCAAATTTTAGATACT
Organism: Stenoptilia bipunctidactyla; assembly: GCA_944452665.1. Classification (NCBI taxonomy): domain Eukaryota; kingdom Metazoa; phylum Arthropoda; class Insecta; order Lepidoptera; family Pterophoridae; genus Stenoptilia; species Stenoptilia bipunctidactyla. The sequence continues at coordinate 25,212,276 of OX101729.1, read as the reverse complement.
GAAGAAGAGTACTCTGAACTCGATTCTGATCATAATTATGTATTAAAAGTAGGTTTTTAATTTTCCACCAGAAATCCCTATGAATAAATAAAGAGACCTTGCTACACTTTTCCCGACGCGCTGCCTCAGTCAACACGCACACAGCAATGTTCCCGCCACACGCACACCTTCACCCGCTAAGTATCTATTGCATTACGCTTATGTAACCATGCGTTGCATAATGAATTCTTTGACTTTCGGTTAAGTTTACTCAGTAAATAATTAATATTAATATTTTATTCTATTTTTTCTCTTCATCTATGATCTCAAACTATCACGTCCTCGAATTTCGAAAGTATGATGAAATCTTACTTAGATTTATACCCTACTTAAGTAAAGATTTTTCAACAATTCTCTGTGGAGAATCGAAAGGTAATCTATGCGCTCGAGTCATAAAAGCTTAAGAAACCCTTCATAATACAGACATACATAAGTCTAATAGTCTGATAGAGCGACAATTCAACCTGTTTAAAAATTGCTGGTCTGGGAGCAAAAGAAAAACATAGATTAGTACCAGCTGCTTTTTTCCCGGGCATACTGTAAAAGTCAATTAAGGGACAGAGGTTTTATTGGCGTTTATGTGGGCTTACGCCCTGTTCACTGCAATGGTCTCTGTCCATCGTTTTAATACCTCTAAATTTGTCAAACGTGACTTCAGTTATAGCCTCTGGTGTTCAGCCTACTCTATTAGGGATACATGTGTGTATGTATGTAAAAAGAACATTCGCGCAGTTTCCGAAATGCATTCTGTAATAATCGAGCAACTTTACATCAATTTCGTCGACTCTTTTTATTTCTTTTATCGACAAGGTGATGTTATCGTTGTTTATTATTGTACGAGCCTATCTTTCAAGTGAGGCCAAAGCTACAACTTGGTGGTTGGCAGAACTATACCATAGTTCACTATATACCAGAACGAAGTTGAGGGCCGAAACTCCGCTGGACCCTACCTGCCAATGGTTTTTAGTGTTATAACTATATTATAAAAATAAATATGATAAAGTTCAGTTCCAAATAAAGTTTTGAATTTTATTCAATTACGAGAATAAGTCGCGGGAAAAAGACTTCGTACGCGCATAAACAGAAAACAAACAGACACTTATTGAGGAACTTTTATACCAAGTATCATATCCGTGCACTCAAGGAATAAGGTTTTTCATACAAACTAAAAAGTCCTATATTTCCCGTTCCCGTGGGAATTTCGGGAATTTCTTCCTTAGTGCACCCCTACATCCCCTAAAGAATGTATGTTCCGAATTTCAGCTCTCTACGCCCAGTAGTTACGGCTGTACGTTGTCTGTCAGTCACTCAGCTTTTGCCCGCAACTTCGTACGCGCATAAACATTGTTTATATTTAACACAACCAGTCATTGAAGAACCTTTATATCAAGTATTACATCCATGCACTGAAGAAATAATTGTTCATACAAACTAAAAAGTCCAATATTTCGTGTTCCCGTGGGAGTGGCGTGAACTTCTTTCACAACACTAACAGTTACTCACTGGGGAACCTTTATACTAAGTATCACAACTGTGCACTAATGGAATTTATTTTTTAATACAAACTATAAATCGTATATTTCCCGTTCCCGTGGGAATTTCGGGAATTCCTTTCATAGCACAACCAGTCACTCTTTGAAGAAACTCCATGCCAAGTATCACAACCATGCACTCAAGGAATAAGATTTTTCATACAAACTAAAAAGTCCAACCCCTTCCCGTGGGAATTTCGGGAATTCCTTCCATAATACAAACTCACACTTGTTGAGGAACTTTTATATCAAGTATCACATCCGTGCACTCAAGGGATGGGATTTTTTCATACAAACTAAAACATCATATATTTCCCGTTCCCGTGGGAGTTTCGGGAATTTCTTTCATGACAACAACCAGACACACATTGAAAAACCTGTACACCAAGTTTCACATCGGTGCACTCAAGGAGTTAGATTTTTCATACAAACTAAAAAGTCCTATATTTCCTGTTCCCGTGGGAATTTCGAGAATTCCTTCCTTAGTGCACCCCTACATCCCCTAAAGAATATATGTTCCAAATTTCAGCTCTCTACGCCCAGTAGTTACGGCTGTACGTTGTCTGTCAGTCACTCAGTCACTCAGTCACTCAGTCACTCAGTACCTCAGTCACTCAGTCAGTAACGGAACAGTTTTATATATATTGATGATTGATTGATTTTTGTAAGATTTGGGCAAATTCTCACGCTACAACTTCCATAAGGTAGTCTATTTTGAGTGCTTTGTAGGTAAATGCTTAAGAACACATAATTTCAATTTCAACTAACTTCTAAGTACAAAGATAAATATAAGATACCCGTTCTAATACAACAAATCATCAGTAATTTACATACTAGACACAAGTTTACGGCAGTTTTTATTGCCGGTTCCTATTTATTTACTCCCGCGCATACCAAATATGCATTTGGAAGTAACTGTACATGGACTGTGCGCGTCGTCGGACGACCGGCGGTGGGCGTTCGCGAATGTGTGTGAAATGTCGATGAGCTCGTGTCGAGATGGATGTCGTGCGGGTGGGTGGTACTGACGACCGACAAATCATATAGGTAGGCGAAAAAAGTGATCTGTCAAGTCAGGTTTTGCTGATGGTGATTGCTGCTGAAGTAAACCGAAACGGCGGCGTCTTAGCATAGTACAGATATTTACAGTAATTCAACTTCATACAAACGGACAAAACGCACGCTACACCTACGCGGCTCGATCTCGGCACGCGTCCAGTCGCGAGTGTATGGATTGTAAACAATTGTTGATTGAGCTTTACGTTAATATGCGGATTGTTTATAGTTTAAAAAATAATCTTTTCGTGCGTCTCAGTCAAGGCGCAAGTATTTTTCGGTCGTTAAGACTGTAAACATGGTTTTTTGACACAAAACGTATTTTTGTTGAACACTTCCTATTAAATTTACAAAGCATTTTATTTGTTTATATAAAGAAAGTATATTTGCAGTCACAAAACTAAATGGAAGTAAACACGAAGTAGGCAAATGTAATTTAACCGCTGAATCACTGTAATTTAACAGCCCTATCACATGTAAACGGACCGCGGCGCGCTGTAGGCATTTATTTCGAAGATGCGGCCGAGTTGAGTTACTGTAGATATCTGTACTCTGGTTTTAGCACGGTAATATTGTCTATCACCTATAGATACTTTTACCGTGGTTTAAATCAGTGAAAAGGTAGCAAATACCTATTTAAAATAATTTAAGCTTTCATGGGCTTTTTGTTTGCATAGTCTCATGTGATGCTTTTAGGTCGAAGATTAAGGAAAAAAAAACAATTCCACTTCTTATAACACTTCCCAAACATAAGATATGTTCCAAAGCGATGATAGGCGACGATAGGTTGGTATAAAGTGTGTTCACTGACCAGTGTTCGATGACCATCATAAAGGCATCTTACATCGAAGCCAATTCTTATCTATCGATTTTTGATATAAATTACTGGCCGTGCTAGTTTGTAAAATAAACTTTACTAAACTGGACTGAGAGCTATTTGTATTTACATAATAATATGCTACAATACTCTACAATTCTGAAGTGTCGTCTCTATACCATAAACTTATTTAATGGTGCTTTATAACACAAGCTGCATACCAAAGTGTAGTCGGTATTGGATAATCATTACTTATACATGATTATGAGTAGACTTATGGCCCCGAAATGTACTTAGTGAATGGCAAAACTATTGTAGAATAATAAGTACAGTTCATAGACTGGTACCCGATAATGTGATTATTTTTCACTTATACCTATTAAGTTTTCTACCGGATTTTAACTACGATAAAATTCTATAAACACATATTTTGTTCTCGCTAATGTATTTACTTACATGAGTTTCCCCGCTTAGTTCACCTATGCATTCGCTTTCTTCAACCCTGCCTCGATCGTGATCGTCATGCGCGCGCGGCGCGGAGGTCGCGTCGAACGCCGCCGATACGATCGTGCTGCCATGTGTCGTTTGCGCTGTTGACACATTTACCTCGAGGTCGAGGAGGGCTGAGCAGAGTAAATCATGATGCGTCAGCTGGTAACGGGGACGGAGCTTTTATGTTTGTTGATAAATTTGCATAGTTATGTATGAATTAGGTACTAGCTACACGAGGCTTCGTACTCGTAGATACTGATTTTGTTTGAATATCGGGATGAAAATAGGTTTCATGTTATATTTCAAGGCTTTTATTAAATCGTTGAAATTAGCTTATGTCCTTACGCAAGCCCTGGCCTATATCTGTAATCTGTACCAAATTTCATTACAAATTTTTCAGTTGTTAAAGCGTGAAAACGTAACTGGCAGACAGAGTTACTTAAGCATTTATAAATTATAATATAAATAGAGATAAAGTATCCGTCGAAGATAAAATGTTGTAACAGCTAGGCAGATACTTTTGATCCTCCATACATATATGTACATACACTTGTTGACAAATTAAATTCAGTCTATCAATAAATTTTAATGGTTTTTTCTCATAATTTTCAGAAAAGAAAAATGGTTGGCGATTCGACTTCGACGCAAGTCCTCAGGGACTTGGAGATCTCGCTCCGTACTAATCACATAGAGTAAGTAACCACAAAGGTACCTAAACCTAACCTTCTCATCCATCACAATCCCTTAAATAAGCCTAATGCAGGGCCAAGGGTCCGATTGAGATACATGCCGCTGAGCGAGCGCATCTCAGAATATTGTTGTGCGCCAAATTAAAAATACCTTTGAAAATTCCCTAAAAATAACTGAAAAAATGTGCTGAATAAAAAAAATGCAATATTATTAAACATTGCAATGCTTCACTTTAACTGGCAATCACAATTTTTGAAAAGAAAAATCGTCTCTGATGGTCTTCGCTGCAAAGCTATACCATTAGATGGAGCTACGTTAGCAATATAAAGTAAAAACAAAAATGTGCTAAGTAATTTCGAGGCGTACCGCCAAGTACCGGTAGCTCAATGGAAGAGCACTCGTCCGGCAAACGAGAGGTCCCAGGTTCGAGTCCTGGTCGGGTGATTTTTATTTAGCACATTTTGTCAGTTATTTAAGATTAATTGAGCGTTTTAAATGCAAAAACTTAAAAAATATTATTAAATCCCTGAAAAGAATTTATGTAATGCCATATACATATATGTAGAGGAAGAGCCTAATGTTTTACCTCCACCTTGTACTGCCTCTACCTAAACCTTCTTTAAGCTCTAAACTACACTCAAGACAATACTGCATGCAACCGGTAAAGTTATTGGATGTGAAAATTGTATACCATTTTTTTTTGAAATCTAAAATTTACAAATAACCTTCTTTAGTTGGTTCAGATTTGGGAAGAGCCCATGTCTTAAAACAAACATCATATTAGAAGAATTGAAACATTGTTCTTCTAAGTTGATAGTCCCTTTTGAAGTTTAATATGAAAAATGAAGAACAGTTCACTCTAAATTTTTATAAGCTTTCAACCGCGGTTGTTCTGGTCCCTTTGTAAGCCCTAACTGTTAAGAAAGAAGTTTAAACGGCGGTTTCTTAATCATAAGTCCGTTACTTGACTGCCAGCTCCTATACAATTGAATCGAATGTCATTATGAGTAACTGTCGTCGCATAATTTCGACACGCTAACCCGAATCACACAATATTAATGATGATTTACGGCAATCGAGGTGTTCTTTAGATGACTGTGTTTGAACAATTATCGTTTTTATCGGTTTAGGGAAACCGGGTGTGAGTATCTAATGGTTATTGACTTTTTTAAATTATTTATGAGGCTATTAAATTTCTTTAAGGTTAGTTATGAGTGTTTTATTCTATGCGGCTCAGTAGACTGCGAGGTCGACTGCATTTTTTTTGTATGAGTAGTTCGGTTAAGAGTTTAAGCCGAAATAGTTGTGAAATAGTTTTCTTTTATTAAATATTTTCTTTTTTACCTGATGAAAGGTTACGTTTAAAGCATGGGATAGATAAAGACCTAGCTACAAAACCTAGTCACTAAGGCTGGAAACTGGACGGTAGCGACTGCGGCGCGGGCAGCGATTTCCGCGACATTATAGAAAGTATTGAGTTTTTATGAAACCGCGACAAATCGCTCTGACGCCCGCTGGCGTCGATAACGGCCCAGATTCCCCGCGTCGCTGCCCGCGACATTGTCGCTAACGCTGTCGCTGCCGTCCAGTTTGCAGCCTAAGCGATTAAAAGAACTGGGGCTATATTTTGAAAAAAAATATATAAACACTGTGTGCATGGCGATCTGTACCAAAAAATAACTATTAAAGCATTCTGACGATTCAGCTCGAAAGTGTTGCGGAACCCATAACGGGCTCGTTTTACCTACATCTTGGTCATATTGGATCCATGAGACGTCAATTGACGTTAGTTAACTGCTTTGTTTACTAGAGTACCCCCTGCTTCGAGCTTAGCACAGTTCTAAAACCTGTAAATTACCAAAGAGTAGATATTTATTTACTTATACGTGTCTCCACAAATGTCTTTTATGAATTTCAATTAACTTTGTTTTTAAATCGCCTTTTCAGTTTCTTGTGAAGGTTATGTCTTGTATTGTTCTCTTTTTTCACGACCACAACCTTCACAGATGGGTGCGAGAGTTCCTGAACGAGCAGAACCAGGGTCTGGACGTGCTGATCGACTACCTCAGCTTCCGGCTCAGCATGATGCGGCACGAGCAGCGCCTGGCGCTCATGAGGAGCCAGTCCGCTGATGGGGTTAACCAAGGTACTGTTATATCTACATGTCTGAGTCGAAATACATATAGTTCTTTCGAACAAGTTAGTATTTCACATGCTCTCAAATGCATATCATACGATGTAGACGCGGTCGCTACAAGGACGGGTGACCGCTGATCTTTCCGGCCGAAATTTCTCACGGCGACTTATGTTAAGCAGTCGGGGCCGGGTGCTGTGTAGTATGCAGTTATAAGCTTTAAAAATTCTGACAGCCACCACCCAGCCCTAGACTTCTGGATTCATATTTTTTAGAGAATTTTTTACATACAATAAGTCGCAATATTTTGATACAAATTGAAATACCTCCCACCATTTGAAACAGTCGATCCGTTTAGGATAAGTGACAAGAAACTCGACAACAATCAATCGTTGAAAACAATATTTTATAGTAACAATTATGTTTGCCGGACAAGAGAGAGTCACCTTCTTTAAGTTGTTTAGTGTACTTTACCTCGATTTAGAGAATTTAAGCTTTATTGGGCTGCAAACTTGACGGCAGCGACAGCGGCGCGGGGAATCTGTGCCGTTCTCGACGCCAGCTGGCGCTCGAGCGATATGTCGCGGTTTCATACAAACTCAATACTTTCTATCGTGTCGCGAAAATCGCTACCCACGCCGCTGTCGCTCTCGCTGCCGTCCAGTTTGCATCCTAAAGCGTAACTACATCATGTCTTAAGCATAGCTTTGCTATCAATTCATCATAAAAGACAGCCAAAATCAGGACAATCCATATTAAGAAGGGGTAAGCTTTTTCCTAATACCCACCCAACAAAATCTCCATTTCCAGTGAACAGCACGAACTCAGACATAGGCGTGAACAACTGCACGCTGGTGTCGGACTTGTCTACGTGGAAGCGGCGCACGCGCTCGTCCGACACGGAGGCGGAGCCGGCCGCCGCCAGCCCCGGCGCCGCGCGCCGCCGCAGCCGCCACGCCGCGCGCCTCAACATGGGCGCCTCACCCGACGACATACATCTGTGCATTATGTGCATGAGGGCAATCATGAATAACAAGGTCAGTGGCTGATCAAACTTACCATAACTACTCAAGGTTTAAGCCCGTGTGTACTTTTATGCTGGTGCTTACCTAGCACCGAGTACACTTAATGTTTTAAATAAATAATAATAAAATAAAATCCCCAGACAATCACACCAACTACATGGCCCCAAAGTAAGCATAGGTTGTGTAATGGGATACCATATAGCGAACTAGGGGGAACCTAGAATATAAATACATAAATAGATAAACACCCAGACACAGAACATTTTTTTTTTCTGGTTCCGTGAGGGGATCGAACCCGCAACCACTGGCGTCTGAGGCAAATAGGTTAACCCCAACGTCAAAGTGGTCGTCGGACCATGTGTGTGACGTGTCTCCTTGTTATGTATGTGGCAGTCTTAGCAGTTGAAGACTTTTTAAATGTGTATTTTCATTGATTTCGTTGACAAAAGCCGTGGTAAGTCGGCTTGTAAATGATGTTTAATTGTCTATCGTGAGTCCTGAAAGTTACTCTTGGACTGGTGAAATTAATCTTTTTTAACAGTTCCGAAGATTATCTCGATCATACAGACAGACATTTGTTTCTTTTAAGCTGTAGAGACTTAAGTATAATCGAAATATTTCTTCGCAAATATTATGTTATGTACCTATGAGTTCCATACTCCCCAATGTCACCGTGTAAGTCGGCTTGTAAATGATGTTTAATTGTCTATCGTGAGTCCTGAAAGTTACTTTTGGACTGGTGAAATTAATCTTTTTTAACAGTTCCGAAGATTATCTCGATCATACAGACAGACATTTGCTTCTTTTAAGCTGTAGAGACTAAAGTATAATCGAAATATTTCTTCGTAAATATTATGTACCTATGAATTCCACACTCCACAATGTCACCGTGTAAGTCGGCTTGTAAATGATGTTTAATTGTCTATCGTGAGTCCTGAAAGTTACTTTTGGACTGGTGAAATTAATCTTTTTTAACAGTTCCGAAGATTATCTCGATCATACAGACAGACATTTGCTTCTTTTAAGCTGTAGAGACTAAAGTATAATCGAAATATTTCTTCGTAAATATTATGTACCTATGAATTCCACACTCCCCAATGTCACCGTGTAAGTCGGCTTGTAAATGATGTTTAATTGTCTATCGTGAGTCCTGAAAGTTACTTTTGGACTGGTGAAATTAATCTTTTTTAACAGTTCCGAAGATTATCTCGATCATACAGACAGACATTTGCTTCTTTTAAGCTGTAGAGACTAAAGTATAATCGAAATATTTCTTCGTAAATATTATGTACCTATGAATTCCACACTCCACAATGTCACCGTGTAAGTCGGCTTGTAAATGATGTTTAATTGTCTATCGTGAGTCCTGAAAGTTACTTTTGGACTGGTGAAATTAATCTTTTTTAACAGTTCCGAAGATTATCTCGATCATACAGACAGACATTTGCTTCTTTTAAGCTGTAGAGACTAAAGTATAATCGAAATATTTCTTCGTAAATATTATGTACCTATGAATTCCACACTCCCCAATGTCACCGTGTAAGTCGGCTTGTAAATGATGTTTAATTGTCTATCGTGAGTCCTGAAAGTTACTTTTGGACTGGTGAAATTAATCTTTTTTAACAGTTCCGAAGATTATCTCGATCATACAGACAGACATTTGCTTCTTTTAAGCTGTAGAGACTAAAGTATAATCGAAATATTTCTTCGTAAATATTATGTACCTATGAATTCCACACTCCCCAATGTCACCGTGTAAGTCGGCTTGTAAATGATGTTTAATTGTCTATCGTGAGTCCTGAAAGTTACTTTTGGACTGGTGAAATTAATCTTTTTTAACAGTTCCGAAGATTATCTCGATCATACAGACAGACATTTGCTTCTTTTAAGCTGTAGAGACTAAAGTATAATCGAAATATTTCTTCGTAAATATTATGTACCTATGAATTCCACACTCCACAATGTCACCGTGTAAGTCGGCTTGTAAATGATGTTTAATTGTCTATCGTGAGTCCTGAAAGTTACTTTTGGACTGGTGAAATTAATCTTTTTTAACAGTTCCGAAGATTATCTCGATCATACAGACAGACATTTGCTTCTTTTAAGCTGTAGAGACTAAAGTATAATCGAAATATTTCTTCGTAAATATTATGTACCTATGAATTCCACACTCCCCAATGTCACCGTGTAAGTCGGCTTGTAAATGATGTTTAATTGTCTATCGTGAGTCCTGAAAGTTACTTTTGGACTGGTGAAATTAATCTTTTTTAACAGTTCCGAAGATTATCTCGATCATACAGACAGACATTTGCTTCTTTTAAGCTGTAGAGACTAAAGTATAATCGAAATATTTCTTCGTAAATATTATGTACCTATGAATTCCACACTCCCCAATGTCACCGTGTAATTATACGCATTAAACATAGGGTAGATTAACGTGGACCATGAATATAGTAATAGCAGCGGAAAGCCGCAGATCCTGGCGCCTCAAACAGCGTCAAAATTAAGAAGCGTTAGAGAAAACGCAATTTTTATAAATTGTTCCGCGATGTGGAGCTTCTATTCTTGTACTATTTACGGAAAATATGCTTAAAAATTGGTAAAAAATATTAGGTTATAAATTATTACTATCACAAAATTTATATCAATATTTCTATCTCCCATTCCAGTACGGCTTCAACATGGTAATCCAGCACCGCGAAGCCATCAACAGCATCGCGCTATCCCTCGTGCACCACTCGCTCCGCACCAAGGCGCTGGTGCTGGAGCTGCTGGCCGCCATCTGCCTGGTGGCGGGCGGCCACCAGATCATCCTCAGCGCCTTCGACAACTTCCAGGAGGTGGTCGGCGAGCCAAGGCGCTTCCACACGCTTATGGACTACTTCATTAATTATGAGGCCTTTCATATCGAGTTTATGGTAAGTCGCTACCCCATACTATACTTCAACTGCTACAGTGGAATCTGTTTATAATGACATCGAAGGGAAATAAGAAACAAGTCATACTAAACGGACGTCATACAAAGCATAGTATGTGATTTATTTTAATAGAAAGAAATAAAAGAGAGATAAATCAAAGTAGATATTAATAAGTAGACTCAATAAGTAAATCTACGCTCTGAGACTCAAATCAAAAAAGCCTTTCACGGGCTGAAAGTCTTTTGGTATAACGTGAATATCCTGAACACTGCCAAAGGTTTTAGAAATCATACGGTCGGTCACTATAAGCGGACAAAATTTGATAAAAAAGGGTCACAATAAGCTATATGTCACTATAGGCGAAGTCATTATATCCTACTTAGTTATAAAATTTATATGAAAACCAAACTTCACTGTGTAAACACGTCATAATGAGCGGTTGGTCGACTTAACTTTGTCCCACCGCTGCAGCATAACCTCAAACAAAAACATAAGTGATAACACGTCTGTTCATTGACAAGGTCACATCAGTAAGGAAGCAATTTTAGGTGTGGGCCAGAGAGCCATTAGACCTCCTCAGAGGGGAAAACTCCCCGAAAATATTTGAAAGAAAATTTTACATCCCGAAAGGTATGCTATTCTGTCTCTAATACAACTTCTCGACCTTGAGATCTCGCCGCCGGCAACCACCACATCGTCTTGTGCGCCTTCGACAACTTCAAGTTAACAATTCGGTAACATTTTACGTTAAAAGCTGCGAAAGAATGCTAAAAACTTTAATTATTACAGTGACAAATATCTACTTTGACCAAATAACCAACTAAAACTTACTCCCCAGGTGGCGTGCATGCAGTTCGTCAACATAATAGTCCACTCGGTAGAAGACATGAACTTCCGAGTGCACTTGCAGTACGAGTTCACTGCCCTCAAGTTGGATGACTACCTCGAGCGGCTGAGGCATTGCGAGAGCGAAGACTTACAGGTGAGCTGCGGGACCAGAACAGCCCTGCCGTACTAATACAGGGGTAATTTTAATTAATGCATCACCTCTTGCGGGCGGCTTCTCCACATCAACCCCAACAATATTTGTTCTACGAATTTTTACAAATCTTGATAAATATCACAAAAAATAAAAACAAAAAAATGTTTGTTACTCTACATTTTGTAAGAAGTACATATTATTATTATGAAGTGATATTTTATTGCGCAACAAGGTAAGTGGCATACCTACGTTCACAGCAAATAGAGTTACGCCTGTAAATATTTTTGTATTGGAAAACTTAAAAAAAATTAAAAACTATTAATTTTAAAAAGTAGTAGAACAAAAATTGTTGAATGTGGAGAGGCTGTCGGAAAGAGGTGATGCGCTAATTAAAATTAACCCTGTATAGACGTTTTTAAACCATACAATGACAGTATTGGTTTAGTAGGAGTAACAAAGAAGCTAGACGACGATCTTGAGTGGCTGATGCATTGCATGAGCGAAGACTACATCGGGTAAACCTATCTGCCTCAGACGCCAGTGGTTGCGGGTTCGATTCCTGCACGGAACAAGAAAAAAAAACCAGGTCTGAGCGTTTATCTATATATGTATTGTATATTCTACGTTCTCCCCTAGTTTGCTACATGTTATCTCATAACACAAGCTTTGATAACTTCGAGGCCACGTAGTTGGTGTGATTATCTGGGGTTTTTATTTATTTATTTATACTGCTACTAAGTTTATATTGTTTTACGGGGGTAAATGTAACTTAAGCCGCGTAGGAATAGAATAGAATATTCCTACCGCACCTGCATAAGCGTGTATAAAAAAATCCTGCGCTCTCTATGGGTTAAATTTTGTATACAATGCACGAGAATTGATTGTTAAGTGACGAAGATTCAGTAATAATTAAAATTACTCTTTATTGAAAATAAGGACAAATACATAGAAAAAGTATCCACACCTGTTTGGTATGATTTAAGCGCCTTATCGCTTTAAGCGATTTCATACAGACAACTACAAATTGGAAGATGAATAAAAAAGGATTTTCTTTTATTGAATAATTCTAATTATATGTATAGACAGTCTTTTTAATCTCAACGTTTAATAGTCAGGCAGTAAACTACTAAACTATGGAGGCCCATATATTTGTTTCCTTTTACGCCATGCTTATCCATAACCTGCAACGATGTTCTAACTTTGAATTTGTAGCTACCGGCACAAAAGACGTCGAAATAAAATCCTTATAAAAACCAATTCCACATTCGAAATATGACTTTACTTGTACGGCCTAGTACACGAGTTAAATCAATTTCACTCGACCGCGAAATTTATGTCGTCGCAAAGTTTGGCGTCTTTGTTTTCTTTCAGATTTCATTGTATCGGTACTTTCTACTTACTAGGTATAAAAATAACTAATTAATAATAACTTACGGTTCATCACGAAGTACACAAATTCACAACACGTAACTTTGCTGGTGCATCAAACTCGCGTGAGGTCGCCTTGCAATCTAAAAACGCACTGGTGATGAGAGTAATTAATCGTACGCTCGGGATGCGCGTGATTTTTCATAGATTTTTGTATGGAGCATTTACGTAAAACTTATCTAGATTTTAGGGCTCTAAAAAAAGAAGACTTTGTTTTTAAAGGTATAAAAAAGAAAAACTTGATATAATTTATTGGTTTCTGCAGTGTTCAAAAGGTATTTTTTTAATCAATTCGTATTGATACACTGGGTTAAATCTGAAAAATACGAAGACATGTTCTTGCATTTTTTCTCAATTTTGAGCGTTTGTTGACGTTTCTTATATAATAACTATTAGGTTTTCAGAGTTAAAATTACCATGAAGATAATTCTTGGTCTTACCTTTTTATAAATGCAAATTATCACCATTATCAATCATATCTAAGGTCAAATATGAAAAATCGTAACACTCTTTTCGGTGATTCTCAGGATCTGCCTCCTTAACTGTAACTTGCATTTTACTTCACAGGTTCAAATCTCGGCCTACCTCGACAACGTTTTTGACGTTGCGGCTCTAATGGAGGACAGTGAGACCAAGACTGCAGCCTTGGAGAAAGTCAACGAACTTGAGGAGGAATTGTCCCATGTAAGTAGTTGAGAGAGAAGGTCTTTTTAAAAATATTTCAAATATTTCCTAGGGTGGTACAGTCGAAGACACTTCCGCTTGACCACCACTAAGTTCATTTTTGCTTGATAGATAGTAAAACAGTTCGGCGCGTCGCCGTAGCAATGTGGCAAAAAATATGCGACATTTATTTAGAGTGATCAGGCGACAATGGCCGCTGCTGTACTTAGTGCTAAACACCTGATCCGGATAGGAAGGGCAAGGCAGTGTAAAACTGGCTTCTACTGGGACTTATCTATACTAATATATAAAGCTGAAGAGTTTGTTTTTTTTGTTTGTTTGTTTGTTTGAACGCGCTAATCTCAGAAACTATAAGTGGGATTTGAAAAATTCTTTTTGCATTTGATAGCCCAACTCTTGAGGAAAGTTATAGGCTATATTTTATCCCGAAATTCCCACGGGATCAAAAGTTACGCGGGTAAAACCGCGCGCGGTGTCTAGTTATTTAATATTCCGAAATACTATGCCCCTAGTGCATACTAAAAATGCTTGAAATCTTACACAATACACACATTTGAAAGGTCGGGTACTATCGAACCAATTTAATCATGACCCACCATAAGCTCATTTCGTCAAACCGTCTAAATGCTAGAAGGTCGAAATTGGCTTGAAGATTCGACCCATTCGACACTGACATTTAACGAGTACAGAATTCGTACAGTATCTAAAATGTTCTAAGTGACCTTACAAGTTTGACAGTTTCAAACGAGTTATCAGCAAGGTGGGTCATTATTCAGTTGGTACGATTCACCTTAGCAGTCACCCGATTCTCCCGAAAATTTGATTCTCATATTCAAGACACCCTATTTATATAAATATATTGTTCATTTATTTTGTATTATGCCTTAACTTGATACATTTCAATTGTTTCGAAAGATCTCTATTCATTCCCCTATCCCTTTAAACTGGGTGACTTAGTATTATCTTGGCTTCATGATCTATTGTATGAATTAAAATTTGTTTTGAAAGTGATTTTAACGCGATTAATTACATTATGAATTTGGATTTAATGTTTCTGTGCCTTTTCAGACACCAATTAAATCTAATATCCTCGAGAATTAAATTTAATATCCTCGAGTGACATTAGATATTTCATTAAACGAGATGACATCATATTGTCTTAAGTTTTCGCGATTCATACTATTAAATAAAACACATTTTAACCGGATTTTTCGCGTATATTTACATTTTAAATTTTGACTCGACGTTCGACTGACCACGGGGTCTGCAAAGACACCGAAACGTCGAGTCAAAATTTAAAATGTACGCGATAATATACGCGATAAATCCGGTTAAAAAGTGTTTTATTTAAGAGATGACATCAGTTTACAACCTAGTTTTGTTTAAAAAACGAACCATTTTTTTAAATATTTGTATAATTACGTTTTTATTTCCAGGCCCACGAACGTTTAGCCGGTTTAGAGAGAGAAGCCATAGCGAAGCTAGGAAGCTTGGAGGCGGAGCTGGCTCAAGTGAGACAAGAACGGGACCAGCTGGCGGAAGCGAGACGGCAGGTCGTCGAGGAGGTAGGCTGTCTCGGTCGCACTCATTGTGTTAACAGAGTATGAAAACCCATAAGATTATAGCCATGCAAGCTATTGGAAACTTAGATTTGAGGAAAATGCTTAAACGAAATTGTGCATGTTTAATGCGGAGTTTTCTTCCATTTTATTTTATGAAATCTACACGGATTTTGATGATTTTATACTTTGCAGGTAGAAAAGCATATAGTAAAAGTAAGCGAAAGACTTGCGAAAAATTACTACTAAAGAGTAATTTTGCATTTATCGGAAGGACTTTGATTAAATGGACTATTTCATATACAGAGTATTTGGTAACAGGATGCACAGCGGGAAGGGGGTTATAGACACCATTTAGAACATTTTGTAGTCATACATGTCTTAGTTAGAGGAAGTGTGATAGTTTATTTTTATTAAAAACTAGCTGCTGCCCGCGACGTCGTCTGCGTGAACGCTATGCAGCACCAAACGCACCTACGATTATAACACTGCTAGCGTGATAATATGTAGCCTATATGTTGACCCGACTTCTTAACTATCTTCATGCCAAATTTGAAGTAAATCCATGCAGTACTTTTTGAGTTTATCCCGGAAAGACAAACAGACAAACAGACAAAAATTCTAAAAACTATATTTTTTGTTTCTGTTTCGATTGTAGATCATACCCCAAGTATTCTTTTAAAAAAATATTCAATGTACAGTTTTGACTTTCCTACCATTTTATTATATGTATAGATTTAAGGTTTTTCCAACAAAACTCCAAAATTTGACAATATATCTAAAATCTAATCTAAAAGTGCTTCTGCTACTGTAGATAGATTTTTAAAATTTTCTGTTTTGTATAGTCTATAGTATACAGTGAATGCAATTTGAAACATCTGCGGCTCAAGAAAAAAAATATAATTTTAATATAAAGAGTATAGGAAAAATATCTAAGTGTATCTTATTAGGTGGATTAAAACAAAACGAAAATACTCTTCGTTATTCAAATCATTTTATATAACAGTATTTTAGTTTTTTTTTAATCCATCCGAAATATTTTTTTTTATTTTGTTTGATTTATAAAAGTCTTCAGTTTTTTTTCTTGAGCCGCAGATGTTTCAAATCACAGTGACTGTATACGATAGACATTAGACAATCCAAAACAGAAAATTAAAAAACCTACAGTAACAGAAGTACCTACTGTTAGAGGTTTATTGTCAAAGTTTGGAGTTTTGTTTGAAAAAACCTTAAATGTTTAATTAAAAAAAGCTATCACAGTTCTAAATGGTCCAGACTATCACCCTCTTCCCGCTTTGCATCCTGTTACCAAACACCCTGTATTGTCTATTTTGAATGTCATGCGTGTTTTCTCTATTAAGCTTTTACTAGACTTGAGATATAAATGGGTTTACATTCCAGGTGTCAACGTTACGACGCGCGCAACAAGATTCGAGGAACAGACAGTCGATGTTGGAGTCCAAGGTTCAAGAACTTGAGTCGCTCACTAAGTCATTGCCAAGAGGCGCTTCTAGTAAGTGATGCTATATTTGTTTTAATATAATGAGCGGTTTTCTGACAGCTCATTAAAAAAACAAAACGGTACAAAAAAGGTACAAAAGATTTCGATAGATGGCGCTTTACAAAAGGCGAAGTCTTGTTTGTCATTTACTGCGTTTTTAAAAGTAAAATAAATTAATTGACGTCTGTATGTATTGAACTTATAAATAACAATAGATGGTAGATACTACTTACCTACATTATAGTATACAGACTTAACGCCTTCGGCTCTTTAAAAGTGCCATCTATAGAGGGTTTTTGAACTAATTTTCATATGCTTTCAGAAAACTCCTCATTCGTAATGACCCGTTTTACACTTTTGTGACTCGAGGGGAAATATCGCTGATTTTCCTTTCTTAAGGTATCTTCTTAATAGAACAAATACTTAGGGAAAATGCTGATTAGGATCTACCGTTATTATGTACTTGGCATAAAATCTTTATATTTCGGTTTTGTTCGTGAAACCATTATTTTTAAACCGGTTTATAGGGGAGAATTTACATAAAGTTTTTGTTGGATTTACCGCTGTAGAACAAAAAGACTGGTTTAATCAGAAGTTCAGTGCATTTATTAGCTAGAGAGGTAAAATATAGAATAGGTCCGTCCGACAAGCCAAGGCTGTATCGTCGCTCGTTGAATAAACCGGTTTAAGAAGGTTTTCATAAAATTCTCAAAACGTTCGCGTTCATCATAATAGTTCGGAGCAAAACCCAAATAAACCGATATTAACCGCTATTTTTTAAACCGGCTCCGAGCCTTCATTAGGTCGATTGATCGCGGATTCTTACGACTGTAAATCGCGCGATCTCGCGATGATCGCCTTGTCACGTTTTTATAGGACAAAGCCTTAGACATAAGACCCGGTTAAGCACCGCAGCTGGTATTTCATATTGCCACGTTTGACAAAAATGCCACTTGCAAAAATGGTAAGTTTAAATGAGGTCGAGGATGGAAACACGGGTTTACAAAGGAATAAGCATAGCGTGAGTGTAAGAAATAAGTAAGAAAATGGTTCCTACGTTCATAATTCTTGAGAGCGAACATAATAATGTTTTTCATCAGTTTTAAACTCGGCTTTAATTTCCTTCTTCTCATCATAGTATCATCAAGTTCCCACTAATTTTTACTATATACAGGGTTCATTTTTCGTCGCCAGCCAAATTTAAATGTTAATTTCTTAGATACGCTAAAACGTACCTGCATATTTATTTTAGCGTCGCTCAGTACAAAAAAGTAGAAATATGGAACCACAAACTTTTGAAAAAAATAGTCGCTGTTAATGAACATAGCTACGACGACGCGGCATTTCCTTGATAATACTATGCCGTAGTACTACAAAATGTGTGTAGTAGCGCGTAGTCATATTTATTTTAATGGTAATTTAGAGTGACCATGCCTTGGTTAATATGTTAGCGTATAAATTATTTCCTTGTAAAAAAAAAATACTTTTTTTTTGCAAAAATCTTTTCTATAAATGATACTGATACGGTAAAAAAATTTGGCCGGCGACTAAAAATCGACCCTGTATATATATCTTCTACCATTCCAGTGGGCGCAATCTCCAGCCACTCGACTCCAATTTGCAACGGCACCGCTCCACACGCGAACACTCTTCCTAACGGGCACACATACAGCAACGACATCACTCCGACGTCCGTCCCCAACGGCGTCGCGCCCGCGACTGAGGTAAGGATAAAATGATACGATTTAATACAAGCAAATATTAAATACTTCTCGTATATTTTCGACGATAGTCTCCGTGTTGCAGTAGACCACACGCTACTTCGCCAATCGTGAGGTCGCGGCTTCAATCCTCGCACGGAAACATAAATATATATTTCGGGCGTTTGATCTATTACGTTATTTTTTATTTATACGAAACCTGAAAATATATTGTTCAGTTTCCGTGACAGAATCGCTTGCAATAGTTTTTATACAATGTTATATTTTTATTCAATTAAATCTAAGTAACCAACAATAAAGTATACACTCACTCGCGCGCGTATCGTACGCGATCTCAGGATGCAAGGATATACGTACTTCGCTCACCACAAGAGGCTTGAATCTTGCTGAGTTTTAAAGGTACTATAATAATTTTTTGCATACCAATTCTTTGAACGAATATATTTGACCCCTGTATCAGGTTTCGTATGAACAAAAAATTACGTTTATTCACTAACTCTTTTTTGTTTATAAAGAAAATTCAGATAAACATAAAAGGATAACAGTGTACAAAAGGTGGTCTTATCGCTCTAGAGCGATCTCTACCAGACAACCTAAACAATATATAACAAAAACTTATACTAATTACAAACAAAAAAAATAGAAACATTTTATCATGACTCAGTATGTGGATTTAATAACATAAACGTTGTATATTTACGGAAAAAAAATGTTTATGTATCTTAAACTTTTTGTCTAGTACCTACCTACCTACAACACAAGCTATGCGTTTACGTTAGAGCTAATAATAAATCTTTATTTGCCTATCAATGCCAATCAATGCCTAGTTGCGGCCAAGGCTTGTATAGTACTTTTCTCAAATAAAGCGCAGAAATTAAACTATTCAGAACTTTTGTAGAGTATTTAAAACCAATGACGAAGTTGACGAACAACTAATACCTACAATAGTTTTTTACGCGCCATAGTATTTTATTTTATTAAACCTTTGATAAGTTACCTCTTTGGTCGCCATGTTGCGGAATAGAAGATGGTTCCATTTTTAAATTACGCGACAAATATAATTTTACATAGTAATTTATTTGGCCGCTAAACACGACAGATATGGATTTTCATACAACTGTTGCCAGCCGCTGCTCGACCAGTTCAGCAATTTCGATTTATCTCGAAGAAGGTTGTCAAAATAATGCTCAAATTTCCAGGCATGTTTGAGAAATATGTAGTTACTAGCCACCGCGTGCGGTTTTACCCGCGTAACTTTTGATCCCATGGGAATTTCGGGATAAAATATAGTCTATAACCTTCCTCAGGAGTTGGGCTATCAAATGCAAAAATAATTTTTCAAATCCCACTTGTAGTTTCTAAGATTACCGACAAACAAACTCTTCAGCTTTATACAGGGTTGATTTATGGTCACCGGCCAAAGTTTTTTTACACAATAAGTATATAAAGAGACGATTTTTGCGGAAAAAAAAGTATTTATTTTTTTTCAAGGAAATTAATATATCCGCTCACATGTTAAGCAAAACATGGTCACTCCAAATTACCATTAAAATAAGGTCGACTACGCGCTACTACAAAACATCTCATAGAACTACGTCGTAGTATTATCAATGAGATGCCGCGTCGTAGTAGCTATGTTCATCAACAGCGACTATTTTTAAAAACGTTTGTGGTTCTATATTTCTAATTTTTTGTACTGAGCGACGCTAAAATAAATATGCAGGTACGTTTATATTGTATCAAAGAAACTAACATTTAAATTTGGCCGTTGACCAAAAAACAACCCTGTATATTAGTATAGATTATTAATTTAATGTGTAGAAGCTGGCGCCGCCGCCGCCGCCGCCGCCGCCCGCGCCGCCGGCTGCTCCCCCCGCGCCCCCCGCGCCGCCCGCCCCGCCCGCGCCCGGCCGCATGCCCGCGCCGCTGCACACGGACGCCATGACCATCAAGAGGAAGGTGGACACCAAGTACAAGCTGCCTACGCTCAATTGGATCGCCTTGAAGCCCAATCAGGTCGGTTTTTGCTTTTTTTAATTATAACCTAGCTGTTTCGCGTGGTTTTACCCGCGCAATTTAGACTACCGTGGGAATGTCGGAATAAAAGTGGCCTATGTGCTATTCCAGACTGTACTCTATCACTATACCAAATTTGATCCAAATCCGTTGCGCCGTGCTGCTGTGATTACGGAACAAATTCATACATCCATCCAAACTTTTACATTTACAATATTAGTAAGACTAAACCGTTTAACGTTTAACCTCAATCTCTAAAGTGAAGATGAGGTCGAAGATAATAGCTTAATTTCACTATGTGGTTGAGCTATTCTGCTTCGTTTACGTTTCCTCGCCCTTTCCCCACACGGGAGAAGACAAAGGTGGAAGATTTATACACCAAGTATAAACTGCCTACACTTAATTGGGTCCCCTTGAAGCCGAATCAGGTCGGTTTTTGCTTTTCTTATGACAATCTAGCTGTTTCACCCGCGCAATTTCGAATCCCACGGAGATATCGTTATAAAAAGTGCTATTCTAGAGTGTACACTATCACTATGCCATATTTTATACAGATCCGTGGAGTCGTTCTACTGTGATTAAGATCTTTATCAATCTAAACTTTCACATTTATAATATTAGTAAGACTAAATCCCGCGCTTAACCTCAATCTCACCTGATGGTTAGTGAAGATGAGGTCGAAGATTATGAGGTCGAGGAACCTAACTAGTTTTGTTGTGTGAATGAGCTTTTCAGAGTGCCTTAACTTTACCATCGCGTGAATGTTAAGTTCGTTTTGTATGAGATCGAAACAGCGCCAACTAGTGTCGAAATTGGAAAACCGACTTTGTAAGAACTTGATTGGTAGTCAAGTGGTTTGCTCGATTAACGCGATGGCTAGGCCCACTGTTTCGCTAACGTTTTCCCTGCCCCGCCCGCGCACGATAGAATGCCCCTCCCCCCTCTACATACGGACGTTATTATAGTGTAATGAAGTGTAAGCTGCCTACCCTCAATTGGCTTTGAAGCCGAACCAGATTTGACTTTGGTTTTGTGATGAGTTCTTCTGTTACGTTTTGTTCGTGAGGTTTTTTTACGAATGGCCATTTGATACTATTTAGAAGATGGAATCAATATTTAAATAAATATATGCGAAGCTAATCCGAATGAATTTATTGACAAGTGTCAGAAATAGAGTATTTTTAAGTGACTTGATAAGGACCATCCTAATAATCATTATTTTGAGTAGATGGAATAATTATATAAGAAAAGATTTGCGGAGCCAAATCTGAACGAATTCACATAGTCGTATTAGGAATAATGCGTTTTTAACTGACTTGATAACAGATTAAAGAAAAATCATAAATGTAAATGTTGATTCTCATTATCGTGCAGTTTTGTTCTTTTCGTAACTGTTACTACTCCCATATATACAAGTCTTGTTTTTTTAAATCATATACGACTGTAAATCCGGTTTTCCACTGCGAAAGGTTAATGAGTGGGAAATTGTTAGACGGGAAGGGCTACGTTTATATAAAAAAAAAGGGTTTGCGTTTCCACCAATAAACAGCATTGTATTTTGCATGACTCAATGATTCCACTCCGCTGCTTAGAACTAAACGAGTTCATTTAAGTTTGCTCAATCATTTTCACTCGATTATTTATTGGTGGAAAGACAAGCATGCAATTTACTCTTGTGATTTGAACGGAGTCCCTAATGAGTCTGCTCCGATCGCGGTGAAAAACCGGCTTAATGTGTGAGTATTGGCGGGTTTCAATATTATGAAAACTGTTCGTTTTGCCTACGAACAATAGAAATCACTACCAAAATGCCTTTCTATATTCAAAATCTTGACATCTAAACCACTGCTTACGAACTGTTTGACTGTAATGGGTTGCTAGGTTACATTTGACCATTTACAAAATAAGTCATTATATCTAGCCAACGACGACGTAACAAGTTATTAATTTAAACCAATGAGGTAAAGGTAGCATGGCAGTCTGCTGCGGCCAATAAGAGTTATTTTTTCATTACGTATGACCAATTAAAGAATAGGTCATTTTATCCAGCCAACGACGTAACAATTTATTCATTTAACGAAATATCCTATCAAATATCTGTCAGCATATCAATAATCCAGTTTTCTCTTTCTAACTTATCTATAACTGTTTTTGAAAAAAGGGACGAATATTATTGAATGACATAATTTTTCTTTTAAATATTTACTTTGACGTCATAAAAATGTGATTCAACCAATAGCAAAATTTGTCGAAGGTTTGGCGTTTCGTTTTACGTAAGCAGTTAAACGCAATTATTAATAAAAAGCTCTAAAAACATACTATAATATATTTATCGAATACTAAAACATAGCAAACATAAATTGAATAAGTTTATATATTTCTTTAGTTCAAATATCATACAAATAATTTGCGAATGCGTGATATTCTATAAATCACATATCACCTATTTTCTTGGAAGAACGTCACGCAAGGAGGGCCCATGCCAAATTTGAGAACTTACAGCCCGTAGCTAGTAGATATTGTGAAACGCTACTTTTTTCCTACCAATTTTGTACCTATACCGGTTACGCATAGTAGTCAGTTGAATATTGAAACCCGCCATATATGCCGCTCAATTAACAATATTACATACATACAATATTACATACAACTTCACGCCTGTCTCCCCTTGGGTTAGGCAGAGACAAGGAAACACCAATTGCTGCGATCCAGACATACCTCTTTCGTTTCTTCCATGTTCATCAATCTTTTCATACATGGTCGCCGGTTACGAGTACTTTTGACTAGGCCTTTTTTCAAAATGTCGCCAATTTGATCGGAATACGTTCGCCTAGGCCGGCAAGAAGTGTTGTTGGAAGGGGCCGGCCTAGGCGAACGTATTCCTGGTACCGTGAGCTCCATCTATGGCAGATGAGGTACACCTTGAGGTTTTTAGTGGGTAGGTCTGGCCTTCTGCCGGATCATCTCCACATACCCCGTCGCTCCCCCTTGGGCGGTCGGGGACGTGATAGCACGTTTTCCTCAAGTAAAAAACGTATTCCGATTAACAATATTGTATGTGATTTTCTACTTTCATGACAGTGAAAAGCTGTTCCCTTCACTTTTTGCTGAACCCATTATTCCGTCGTCCAGGTGCGAGGAACGATCTTCAACGAGCTTGACGAGGAGCGGCCGCGGCGGCGCATCAACTTCGTGGAGTTCGAGGAGAAGTTCCGCATCGGCGGGCTGAGCGGGCCCGAGCCCGAGCGCGACGCGGCGCTGGCGTCGTTCCCCAGCAAGCGCCTGCGCCGCCCCGACACCGTGTCGCTGCTGGAGCACGCGCGCTTGAGGAACATTGGTAACTTGACGGACTAAATATATTCACAACGGTCTCCGTGGTATATAACTTACCACGGCAATCGTGAGGTCGCGGGTTCGAATCCCGTACGGAACAAGAAAAAATAACAGGTCAGGGTCTGGGCGTTTATCTATACAGGGTGACTGGTGACAAATATTAGATTCTGAAGGATGCTCTCCTTCGATGCTCTGTACTCGATTCTGATCATAATTATTTAATAAAAGTAGGTACTTAATTTTTCACTAGAAATTTTGATACTTTTTTCTTTCAATCGCCTTACGTAAGTATAATTCTTGAGAAATAATGACGTTCCACGAAGAGAATTTTTGGAGCGTGAGGTTCGATCCAATGACCTCCACTCTAACAAATACTCAGCGGCCACTGATTTGATGACATGGCGGTTAAAATTATTATAAAAAAAATTAAATGTTTTAACGCGTTTAAGTCCCGACTTATACTATCAATATGAGTCCATTTCGTGAAAGTTTCAAAGTTTACACTAAAAGACGTTTTACCATCCATCCATTCCCTATAACTTCGAGGGAGAATAGTCGCTATGTCAGTTTTAATAAATACATTGCAATTAAAACACATCTTCAACTTAAATTTCTCTTCCTTACAGCGATATCCCGAAGAAAACTCGACACGCCCGTCGAAAAAGTCATAACCGCCGTGAACAGCCTCGACCTCAAACAACTGCCGCTGGAAAGCGTCGAAATCCTCCAACGAATGGTGCCGAGCGAAGCCGAACAGAAAGCCTACCGCGAATACGTGGCCGAGAAGAAAAACATCAACCAACTCACCGAAGAAGACAAGTTCCTAATGCAACTCGCCAAAGTCGAACGCATTTCCGCTAAGCTATCAATCATGTCTTACATGGGCAACTTCTTCGATAACATACATTTGATAACTCCGCAAATCCACGCTATAATCTCAGGATCTTCGTCTGTGAAATCGTCGCAGAAGCTGCGGAATGTTCTAGAGATAATTCTCGCGTTTGGCAACTATTTGAACAGTTCGAAACGCGGTCCGGCATACGGATTTAAGTTGCAGTCGCTTGATACACTCATGGATACAAAGTCAACGGATAAGAGGATATCGTTGCTGCATTATATCGTGGGGACTATTCGACAGAACTTCCCTGAATTAATGAACTTTGATACAGAGCTTATGTATATTGACAAGGCGGCGCAAGGTGAGGTTCATTGTTCTTATTATTTTTTAAGAATACATAATTCTTCTAGTGTCTGCATGGTCATATTTGTTACTAGAACAACATCGTTAGGTTCAAACTCAGTTCTTAAAAGGTAAAATCCTCATACTTTTAAAAATGTTCAGACACGTATTGAACACCTATATATATCAAGTAAATATTTGTAATGCGTGGGTTCAATCAGTTAAAAAGTCGTTGTTTTCGCACCGATGATAGCTAGAAAATTCTTATATTCATGTAATATAATAAATAATAGCGACGACCTATTTGTCGATGGGGTAACACTGTTTGCCACAGACGCCAGTGGGCGAGTTCGATTCCCGCACAAAACAAGAAAAAAAAAGTTCCGTATCTGGGTGTTAATCTATTTACGTATTTATATTCCAGGTTCCCCCCTAGTTCGCTACATGGTATCCTATAACACAAGCTATGCTTACTTTGGGGCCATGTAGTTGGTGTGATTGTCTGGGGATTTTATTTATTATTAATGATAATCTAAACGGCAACTGCACATGTGTGCACCCTTGCATTGTCTTGGTGGAAAAGAACTATTTTATGGCCAAATGAGGTCGGTTTTTTTTCAAATCGTCATTGAATCGGTCCAATAAGTAGGCATAATATTGCCCATTGATTGTTCTTCCCTTTTAAAGGTAGTCAATGTGGAGGGGTCCCGCGTGCATCACAAAAAACAGTCGCCATGACTTTATTGGCTGACAAATCCACCCTGGCCTTCTTTGGCGCCGATTCATCCTAAGAAACCCACTGTTTTGACTGTTGTTTGGTCTCTGGTGTGTTGTGATGGATCCATGTTTCGTCCAAGGTTACAAAACGTCGCAAAAACTCCTCCATATTGCGATTAAAAAACGCCAAACCTTCCTGTGAAGTTGTTACACAATTGCGTTTGTGGTCGACTGTGAGCAAACGCGGCACCCATCTTGCGGAAAGCTTTCTCATGCCTAAGTGATCCTTCACAATTGAAACCACTGAGCCATGCGAGATCCCTACGGCTTCCACAATCTCTCACACTTTCAATCTTTGGTCGTCCAACACCATATCGTGAATTTTTTCGATTGTTTCGGGTGTAGAGGCCTCAACTGGGCGTCCAGGACGTTCAGCATCTTCAGTACTTGTACGGCCACAACGAAATTCAGTAAACAACTTTTTTACCATTGAAATCAATGGTGCAAAGTCCTCATAGTACTTATCAAGCTTAGCCTTGGTCTCGGTAATGGTTTTTTTTTCGCAAAATTCACTTTTTTCCATTTTTTCCTCAAATTACGGGGTAGTCTGATAACGATAGCTGTCAAACACAAACTAACTGACGCAGCAAGTTCAAATTTTGACAGGAGTCAACTGACAGATGCCTTTTGACAGGAATAGTGTTGCTTTTTCAGTAAAGAGGTTAGAAATTCAAAAAGTCCAGGAGTTATTGACCCGCCTAGGTAGTGTTTGAAATGTTTTTATATTTAGCATTAAGTTATTGAGGAAAAGTTTTTTTTTAATATAGACTAAGCTCGCGTTTGACTTCAATCTCACCAAGACGAGGTCAGAGATGAAAGCACATGGAAACAACTGGGTCTTCATAAAGTATTGCCGGAGCACATCACCGCCGGAGCGGTGGTGTTTGGCGGCAGATTTTATGTGAAGGGTAGTCGCTAGCCAGGCGGACCCTGCTGGCATCCTACTGCAAGCGGATTAGTCGCCTTTCACTTCACACTTATTAAAAGAGGGTAGGGCACTTCTAAGCCTGCACGGGTAGATGTTGTGTTGCCGGTTTATAACAGGGTTTTAAATGTTTCTTTCCGCAGTGTCTCTGGAGAACGTAGTAGCTGACGTATCCGAACTGGAGCGTGGTATGGAAGCCGTGCGCCGCGAGAGTGAGGCGCGCGAGCAGCTGCGCGCGCACGCGCACGTGCTGCGCGACTTCCTCAACAACGCCAGCGACAAGCTGCGGCGCCTGCGCAGCGACCAGCGCCACGCGCAGGTATACTATACGCACGTGCTGCGCGACTTCCTCAACAACGCCAGCGACAAGCTGCGGCGCCTGCGCAGCGACCAGCGCCACGCGCAGGTATACTATACGCACGTGCTGCGCGACTTCCTCAACAACGCCAGCGACAAGCTGCGGCGCCTGCGCAGCGACCAGCGCCACGCGCAGGTATACTATACGCACGTGCTGCGCGACTTCCTCAACAACGCCAGCGACAAGCTGCGGCGCCTGCGCAGCGACCAGCGCCACGCGCAGGTATACTATACGCACGTGCTGCGCGACTTCCTCAACAACGCCAGCGACAAGCTGCGGCGCCTGCGCAGCGACCAGCGCCACGCGCAGGTATACTATACGCACGTGCTGCGCGACTTCCTCAACAACGCCAGCGACAAGCTGCGGCGCCTGCGCAGCGACCAGCGCCACGCGCAGGTATCATCATCATCACAACTCTTTGTAATGAGCCCACTGCAGAACTATAAGTCTCCCTTGGGTGACGAGGAAGTTTAGATCGTAAACTACCATACTAAGCTAATGCTGGTGACTTTTGATGAATTGCATCATAATATTTTATAGATTGCCACGATAAAAGCTTAAACTCAAGACATTTATAGCATGTTTTGTATCGATCCTGAGTGCTATGCTTATAAAGAGAGCTGAATTACTTCCGTAGATATCGGTCAATCTGGAGTACGTTGCAGCAGTCACTGAACTCGATGTCTATAAGGACAATAAAACATAATTTCAAATTTAGAACATTACCTCTCTGGCAGAATATGTGGTTACTTGAAAACATTTTTATCAGCCTTACATAGCCACTTCAAGGGTACTTTCACATCTTGGGCTAATCCTATTTCATTCATCATCACAACTCTTTTAGCGCTGCAGGGCATGAGTCTCTTGCCTGGTTGACGAGTAGGTATAGTCCATAATCCACCTAGCTGGCCCAGTGTTGGGTGGTGAATGTCCGGAAATGGCTTCTAACAAACCCTATACAACACATACAAGTATACAGCACCCGGGACCAACTGCTTAACGTGTCCTCCGAAGCACGGAAGTCGCCGTGAGAAATGAATGGTCGGCGGTCACCCATCCAAGTACAGACCACGCCGAACGTTACTTAACCTGCGATATCGTATGATACACAAAGTAACCACGGCCTCACAACGACTTCCCAATTTCATTATCATAGACTAAGTCGATTGTCTATGACTTTACACCGTCTTTCATTGTATTTGTAACCTTATATACATGTATATTACACAGGAATCGTTCGCGGCGTGCGTGGAATATTTCGGCGAGGCGCCTCGAGGGGTCGACGCTAACACGTTCTTCAGTCTACTAGTACGCTTCACCAGGGCGTTCAAGGTTCGAATTCTTTTTATTTATTTGATATGTTTTATAATACTATAAGGAAGTATGTGACTAAATGGAAGTCCGAGTTTGCAAATTTCCAGGAATTCATTTTAATAGATATAAGCGAAAATAAATGGGCTCCAATTTGACCAAGATAAATATTTTGTCTAATATTTTTTGGATACTAATAAATATGCTTCCCTGAAAAAAAAAATTACTTTTAAATTATTGAATAGATTTTTTTCTATGAATACACAAGAAGAATTATAAAAATTGTAACACTGTACTGAATATTGTTATATTTTCATCCAGTATTTTTTTTTGACCTAAAAATGCCTTTATGTTCTGATACCCAAGTGGAAATTTAATTTGAGAGAATAATATATTGATATTACCTTTAATAAAGAGTGTTATTTAAAAGTAAAATCTGAATATTTCAGCAAGCGGACACAGAGAACGAGCAACGCCGGCGGCTAGAAATGGCGGCGCAACAAGCTCACAACAATGACCAAAACAAAAACAAGATATCGCAGAAGAAACAACAGGTACCGTGGCTACTTTCATGCTATTATCATTTCTATGTGTATGGGATCGGGTTGATTTTACATTGACGATTGTTTTGTAGAAGAAATAACAGGTACACTCAGCTACAAAAGTTGATTAACACATTGAAATTTTTAAACTAGTTTTTCACCATATTTTTCCTGAATAACGACTTATATTGATTAACTTAGATGTATAGTTGTAATAATAAAACTTGGAAGTTAGTCAATTATTAGTAGTTATTTAGGCACAATATGGTAAAAAACAACTTTGGACATTTTTATTTATTTATTTATTTTAATTTGTTAATCAACTTTTGTAGCTGACTATACCATCGCGACTTTCATGCTATTATCGATTCTATAGGTATGGGAAATAGAGTTGATTTTTCATTGGCAACGTTTCTGTATTTCGTCGAGTCTGGTTTGTTTGGTTAGTGTTAGCGATTGGTGATGGTCTGATCAGGGTTGATTAAAATGTTGGAAGCTCCATGGAATAATAATGGAATGTTCCCTAGGAAAGCTCAACTATCCTGGTCTTTTCTTACGAGGGTCATTTGAAAAGTTCCTAGCCTAACGTACTTAATGAAACCACATGATTTTGATTATATTTTTATTTTTCAACATACTCTCCCCCGAGCTCAATACACTTTTTCCATCGACCCGGTAAGGCTTCGATACCCATTTTAAAAAAATCTTCGTCTAACTCCTCAAAATAAGCGTCTACGGCGGCTATGACCTCTTCATTTGTAAAAAAATGTTTACCACCTAAAAATTTTTTCAGCTTTGGGAACAGGTAGAAGTCTGACGGTGCTAAATCCGGTGAATATGGGGGATGAGGTAACAATTCAAAGCCACACCGATGGATTTCTGCCATGGATTGCACAGAAGTGTGAACGCGTGCATTGTCCTGATGAAACAAGACCTTCTTCCTCAATAAACCTGGACGTTTTTCTTTGATTTTTTCTCTCAAAAGCCGCAGCAGGTTGCAGTAGTAATCAGAATTTATTGTTTCACCCTTTTTTAAATAATCCACCAGAATTATACCCTTTGCATCCCAAAAAACTGATGCCATGACTTTGCCAGCCGATAAAACCACTTTTGCCTTCTTTGGGGTGGGTGATCCTGCCCTTTTCCATTGTTTCGACTGTTCTTTTGTCTCAGGTGTATTGTGGTGAACCCAGGTTTCATCCATGATTATAAATCTTTCAATAAATTCCTGTGGATCAGCTTCATATAACTCTAAACAGTCGCGGGAAGTTGTGAGTCGGTTGCGTTTTTGTTCCACTGAAAGCAGCCGCGGTACCCACCGCGCAGACACCTTAGAGAATCCAAGTTCAGAAGTAATTATATGATGTGTTCGCTCAGAAGAGATGCCTACAGTCTTAGCTATTTCCTCGACTGTCAATCTTCGGTCAGATAAAATTAAATCACAGATTTTTTCTTTGTTTTCATCAGTGGAAGCCGTCGAGGGCCGGCCACTACGGGGCTCATCTTGAATGGACTCACGACCACGTTTAAACTCTGCCACCCAATTTTTAACAGTCGCATACGAAGGAGCGGACTCACCTAAAGTGGCAGACATGTCTTCATGTATAGCTTTTGGAGTTAAACCTTTCAAATACAAGTATTTTATCACTGCACGATGTTCAATTTTATCCATTTTCAAAAATTGCTCTGACTTGACTTACGGTATCACGTGTAAACGAACAATTAATTATTGCAAATAAACTAAACTGTGCATACTTGTTGCTAAATAATGTAGCTATAAAATGAGGGTAGTTATAAAATATACCGACGAGTCTAACAATGTTAGGCTAAGAACTTTTCAAATGACCCTCGTATAAAGTCGTTTAAGTTTCAGTGTTTAAATTAATTTCTTAGGAGCGTTATAGTTCATTTATTAGTTTTTATAATAAAAAAACTTTGTATGAATACCGAATGTGTTTCTTTTGGAAACTACATTTTCGAAAATATGAAAATGAGTTGGTAATTTGTAACTAAAAGTGACTTAAGTAACTAAAAGAAGTAAAATAGTTAGTTTCGTTTTATGTGATTTACAGTTTTTAGTGTAAATAAAATGTTTATACTATACAATGTGTAATTTATGTAATAACAAGTAATTTTCATTAAAAAAATTTCATAGGTGATCTAACATCTGGTACCGTTATTTACAACCATTGATAACATGATAACTATTAGTTTTAAATAATGTTGAAATTAAGCATACAAGGTGATTGCATTCTGGGTAGCCATTTAACTGATAGTTTCTTCCAAGAAACTCTAATAAAATAAAAATAGTAGGGGTTCCGTAGTGCCCATTTCATAGTATATAAATAATACATTGTTTTATTCAACATGACTATAGTCTGGCTAATGAAAGTAGAGAATGAAAAATCTGGCGAATTAAAAAAAACTCATCATGGTAACCCCGACTGTAGTATGATTTTGGTGCTGTCCTACTTTTTGATGAGAAGTGTATAATTGAAATAATAGGCAACTAGTTTTAATCAGGCTTAAAAATAAAACAATCAAATACAATAATTATTTTTATTCATTGTAATCAAAATCTGAATCCAGCAATTCTATATGGAATGAATCGTCAGAGTCACTGGTATCGCTGTTTCCTACATTGGTTATGAACTATCAAATTTTTAATTTTTTTATTCATTTTCAAATATGAAAATTCCGAAATCTCAATTATCAAACCACAAACAACCGTTCGGTTGACAACAGTGACATCAGAATAAGTTGCCATATAAAAAGTTTGCGTAAACCCCCATTGTCTATATCGTTAGCCAGACTCTATTTCAACCGTTTCAATGACTATATTTTTAATATTTTTTTTTATCTTACTTTGTCATAGGGCGCTTCCCTAGCCCTTTGATTTTAGGTTCAACTGTCAATAGCGAAATGAGATTTTCAGTGTTTTTTATTTCTTTTGCATTTGATATTATTTCTTGTATATATTTTGCTTATTTTTAATGGCTCAGTTAAAATAAAATAAAGCTTGAACGGCGAATGGAGTCATGCACTATTGTATTATATTTTTTATTGTAGATTTTTTGCATCGTCTTTTTATTAATTTAACAACTGCAGTGGAGTTTCTTACAATATTAATCATGTTTTTATAAAACTAAGCTGTCTTTTAATTTAAATAGTAATGTCCAGTTTTTGGCTAGTAGGAATATTGGTGAACTAAAGCAACTAATACAACAGTGTCCTTAGGTCAATTAATAATAAATAATTTTACTATATTACTTATAATTATTAAAAAAATAGTTTTGTTTCAGAGCCTTTGTATAAGTCGATTATGTTTTAATACCATATTTCATATAAACTTATGTGAATGTTTATCAGCTTTCCGGAAACTGGGTGTTACTCACATTTTTTTTTCTTAGTTTAGTAACATTTAAATTTGTGAAGACGGATTTTCAAAAGCAAAATCACTTGGTGACGGATACAAAATTTTAAATATGGCAATATTTTTTACATATTTTGTCCCGATGTACTTATGAAACTGTATGAACTGTAATTGAAAAAAAAACATGTTTGAAATATTGCCATGTAAATAAAATTAAATCACAAAAAGTAGATTTGGTTTTCGGTGATGGTAACACCATGAAACATTTCTCACAGAGGTTTAACTACGCAGCAGTCAGCGCTGGTCTCTTACAACAACATTTACAACAGCTAAGACACGGCCTAGAACCTGTTTAGAACCTTATTGGGGCCTAGATGCGGTCTAGGTCCCGACTTAACACTATAGGAGTAAGTCGTACAAATACCAGGGGGCGTTAAGATTGCGTGTGTCCATTTACTAACCCGATTTGTGTGTGTATTATTCAATTATATTGATATGACGTTTTCATTATAAAAAAGTTCATAAATCAATTGTATTTCTTAAATTAATCACGATTATTCACAACAAAAAGCAGTGTGTGGCTAAATGAAATTGCCATTACAAAAATGAATAATTAAAACGTCAAATCACATAATTACAAGTCCCGAACAGCAAAAAGGTTCACCTGGTATCTAATTGGAAACGAAAAGCATGTTTAGGACGCGTTTTAAAACACATCATCTTACGGCACATCCTCGATCCTAACACAGATAAAAAAAAATAGTTGGATAGTCTGTGCAGGCTGAAGAGCTTTCTGTAAAAAAAGTGTAGGCGAATGTAACACAGGCGTTTACCCTTAAATACACTAAGCATGTATACATAGAGTGGCAGTAGTGATATTTCCACAGGTTATTTATTATTTAGCTTAGAAAAATCCTGTGTTACTGGACTATTCGGTGTCTGAAAAAATATCAATTAAATAAATCATGAATACTTAACATTAATACTTGAATATAAATGAAATAATACATGAATACTTACATTAGACTTCACTAGTCAAACTTTCTTTTTATTGAAAATATACAGGGTTTATTTATTTATTTATTTGAAAAGCCACACCAACAACATATATACAAAGAATTTCAAGTTATAAAGTTAAAAGATAAAAAGTGCTAGTACATATGTCAATAACAGGCATGTACAACGTTGACAAACTGAGTCCAGTTGTTTTTTTGTCCCCAGCCAAATTTAAATGTTATTTTCTCTGATACGATTTAAACGTACCTGCATATTTATTTTAGTATTGTTCAGTACAAAAAATAAAGATATGGCACCACAAACTGTTTTACAAATAGTCGCTGTTGATGAACAACTACTGCGACGAGGTATTTCACTGATAATACTACGACGTAGTACTACAAGATGTTTTGTAGTAGCGCGTAGTCGTCTTTATTTTAATGGCATTCATTCATAATTTAGATTGACCAAGCTTTGCTTAATATGTTAGCGAATATATAAATTTCCTTTTTAAAAGAATACATGCTTTTCTATTATTCTATCATATCATTTATTTCTATAAATGATACTTATTGTGTAAAAAATTGGCCGCTGACAATAAAACAACCCTGTTTATTGTCAGCGTTTATCAAAAAAGTCTCAGCGCGACTCTTTCATACTATTAGAGTTTCAATAGTTTTATAGTAACGCTAAATATTTAAATTGTACATTTCTGTATCCATAGAGATAATAAATTATTTTTAAAATGTACTTTTGATGTACGATAGCCTTTTTTGGCGCTTTGATGCTCTCAAGTGGTCATGTTTTATTCTTCAACTATAGCAGAACAATATTAATATGTTTATGAAGTATTTTTTATAAAGAACAGCCCCTTTTATTAGTTTATTTACTCATTATTTTCACTGCATATTCTCCGTTGATGAATCGTTATCTACTTACCATCCTGTCAATTGAAATTGATTGTCTTGTTCTCGCTGCACATGCATGGATATAATAACAGGGAATGTGGAACCTAATATTTATTTTATTTACCATATAATTTTATTATTTAATTGCATGAACCACATCATTGCATGCTGTTTTTGTTATACACATTCAATGTGTTGTTTTGCTGTGTTGTGATATGCTTATTTCTTTTTTTTTTCAATACTTAGGCAAGGATTTTCCTCTCTTTCGTATTTTTGTAAATTGGGAATTCTAAATAATATGTCCGGTCAAAGTTTTACAATGCATGCAGTATAAATATATTCTTGCTATATCCACTCGTTTAAAGTAGATAGTCTTAAAGATTACATATACGTAGTTAAAAGTAATTCCTTTTTATGAGAGTGTAGAAAATGACGGAATATTCTGTTTCCACAGGAGGCTGTGATCAACGAACTAAAAACGAAGTCTCAAGCCGTCGGCGAAAAGAAGTTACTTCACCAGGACGACGTATACAATGGTGCTTTAGAGGACATCCTGCACGGGCTACGTAGCGAGCCCTACAGAAGGGCAGACGCCGTGCGAAGGTCACATCGACGACGCATCAACTCCCACCGCCTCTCTAAAGGACTCGAAGAACTGGACGTATGATACGAACTTGACTCCAGTGACACACTGGACTGCTCAGCCGTACAACAAGCCGTCAAATCAATCAACGCACGATGCGCCAATAATATCTTCAAAAAGAAAAGAAAAGATCTCGAAATGGTGCACAAATCACCCATCACCGTATACAATATCGAGGATAATATTGATGTTGACAAAATGGACTGCTACGCGCATAGCAACACGATGCGGAGACCGAGGACGTCGACGTACAAAGTGGCGCCCTCTGACTGTGAAGTCGAGGAACGCTGCGAAATAATCAAATCCACGTATGACGTCATCTCCAAATACACTCGAGCCATGTTCGACAAACAAAGTGAGACGGTGGTCTAGACGGTGCCTAGAATTTAAAAGTGAACCCTAGAACGAAGCTTATACGGACCAATCTAGTTCACGTTATGACTTTTGATACACCAATAGTTAAATCCATTCCATTTTACATGTATTATTGCAGCAACAGTATTTTGCTAATAAAGATTTACAAGGATTTTAATCGTCTACAATGCTTAACCTTTGAGATGTAAGTTTTCAGTGAATACACGCTTTGTTAAAAGAAAGAAGTAATTTGATAACATTCCTACAATTGCAAATTAATATTAGTTTTTGCTAGATATAAAAAAACATGGCCTTTTAAATATATGCACATTTTACTCCAAATTTTTGATGTCCAATTTTGTATTGATATACAGTATACACTTTGTATTTAACACATTCAGTGTCCTTATAAAACTTAAATGATAGAATTAATGAGCGTTACTAGCAAGTGCTTTTCCATTATAAACGAATTAGTGTAATTTTATAAGCATTTATAAACAATTATAATATATACGTATGTATGAATATTGTGATAGACATTTTTTTAATGATGATGGAAATAAGATTATTGGATATGGTGTCCGGTAATAAAACAATTTAATTGTTATAATATTAGAATTCTCAGAATCCATGACAACTATGTTTTGTAAATTTTGTCTACTTATTGATTTTAAGCTATGTATGTTTCTTTAAAGTAATTTAATTTTTTTACAAAATTAGCATTTATTATGAATATTCATTTAAATATTTTGATTTTAATCTATGAGTAATTTTAATTTGATTTTAAGCTTTTGTATATATTGTAATTAGTTTTTTTATTATTGTTTCTACAATAACTTTTTTATAAAAATTCTCGAGTAACTCGTGAATCGCATTCAAGCAATACAATATGTATTCGAAGCTACCGAAGTAATAAATTTTATTTTAAATAATTAATATATTCCCCCTTTTTAATGTAGATAATTAAGTTGTAATTTGAATAATAATCCTAGTACACATTTACTTGTTTAGTATATTGAATACTTTAAAACTACCACAGGTTCTACATAGTGTGCTGAAAATTAGCATAAGTTAAAAATAAGGTGCTTGCACGCACAATGGTCTAAATTAAAACGAAATATTTAGTAAAGAAAGTGAACAGGGTTCTAGCAAAGAAAATAAACGCACAACATAGGTTTTTTTTTCAAAAATGTTGCATTTACACATATTATTAATGTTTAATTCTTGTTATTTATAATTTCGTTCAAAATCGTGCACCATGTTATAGTCATGTGACTGACCAATGTTAACTTACAATTTTATTTTTTATTTTTTTAAAGCTTCAAATGTAACAAAATCGTTGGGTGTAAAGAACAGAAAACTTTTAAGTTTAGTAGAAGTTTATATTAATGTTTGTTTTTGTATAGTTATTCATATGTGATGATAATTGAACGTTATAATTTAAAGATTTTCGTCTGTATTGCATGTTCACTAGAGTTCTAAATAATATTCAGTGAGGCAATAAACAACACCATACTAATTTGGTTTTTTATTTATGTTATACAGGGTGACTGTTGGTCACTTTTGAAATTCGAGTATGTGATAGTTTGAGATCATTGGTGAAGAGAAAAAATATAATAAAAAATAAATAATTATTTACTGAGTAAGCTTAACCGAAAGTTAAAGAATTGATTACGGTACGCATGGTTACACTAGCGTTGACAGCGATCCGCGTGCCGAGTCACGTGTCGCGATTGACTAAGGCGTATGAAAATTAAATAGTAACAGAACTTTATTAATGTACAGGAAATTCTAGTGAAAACTTAAGTACCCACTTTTGTTACATAATTAGGATCAGAATCGAGTATGGATTTATAAACTGCTTTCCTTGCTTTGTTTGTGAAATTCAGAATCAGGCATCATGAAATTCAAAATTAGGTTACCTGTGCCTGATTGATACAATTCAATAATGGCGAACTTTCAATTTCATGATATTAATTTATGGTTTTTATCGGTCACTGAACGCGTGTTTGACCTGAATCTTGTGGTCCGTGAAGATGAGGTGAAAAGTGGCAACACATGGGCTTAGAAAGAAACTGGCTCTTCCTTAAACATCATTCTTATGAAAAAGTTTTAATGTACTAATGACGCCACCTAGCGTCAAAACATGAATTCAAATTCTTTCTTTAAATTAATATATCGCATAAGAACCATTGAAGTTTGAAGATAAAACGTAGCCTTAGCAGCAGACTGTAAACCATTTTTGTGCTAAGGTATATTTCATATCCTAAATTAGTATTTTTGTTACCTGTAATTTTTTATTTTAATAATTCAAGGACCGCTTTTAAATGATAATTGAATACTATCCTCGTAAAGAATTAGAGGACATGATTGAATGTGTAAACAGTTCTATCTATTGTTGGAACTATAACTGTATGCGCGAGGGTTCTCTGATACTGCAGTAAATTATTATTGCGGAAAAAATAGGAAAAAAAAGAGGAGCGAGACTGACCTGATAATTCCTTGGCAGCTGCTTCTTCTTTCTCGGGAAACTCAACACTCTTAAAAGTACTTTGGTAATAAAATTAGAAGCAAAAGGGCGCGTCCGCCATAAGTTAAACGAAGATGAGCAAGTGAGATTTTTTCTTTTGACAGCTATCTAGTTGCTGTCGCTGCGTCTGCGTCTATCGTCTCGCTCACACATAGGAATGAGTGGGAAAGGGACAAAATCAGGGTAGGTAGGGCCTGCAGATCAGAGAATCTATTGCAAAATACGGCGAATTATAAAAATATGCGAAATACCTAAACTACAGGCGCAAACATCCTCCCCCGCTTGAAGGATTCTCTTCAATAAGATGAGACGCAGTGTAATAGCGCAAAAAATTAAATGCGAAATTAAATTAAACCAAATAACAAAGATTATAACAACTATGGCGTAGCAAATTACTATGGATAAGTTTGAGCGACAAAAGTAAACAAACTAAACGATACATTTATAACTTATGCTAAATCTATGCTATAACTAAACTTAAACGAGGTAGGTAAGTTATTGATAATTTGGAAGAGGGCAGAGTCGCACGACCGGCCTAAGATACGTTCCACTAGTGGTGCGGACCTTGACTGTCCTTACAACACCGTCCTTGCCAGGATAAATATATTCAACGACGCCCAGCGGCCAATGTAACGGCGGTATATTATCCGTATTAACAATTACTACGGTACCAACTCGAATTGGATTGCATGATGTATTCCACTTTTGTCGCAGTTGTAGAGTGTGCAAATATTCTATACGCCAACGACGCCAAAAGGATCCTACGAGCTTGTTTATTAAATGGTAACGCGAGATCAAATTAACATTATCCTCGAGTACATTGGACGCGGGAAAGTATTTGAGGGGTGTCATATTAAGAAAATGTGCGGGTGTCAGAGCTAAAGGCTCAGACGGATCATTAGACAAAGTTCTACAAAGCGGACGAGTATTCATGACAGCCTCTATTTGTGTAAGTACGGTAGTCATTTCTTCGAATGACAGCAATTGGCCACCAATAATTCTAAACAAGTGAGTTTTAAGACTTTTAATGTTAGC
The DNA here is from genome assembly GCA_944452665.1 of Stenoptilia bipunctidactyla. Taxonomy (NCBI): domain Eukaryota; kingdom Metazoa; phylum Arthropoda; class Insecta; order Lepidoptera; family Pterophoridae; genus Stenoptilia; species Stenoptilia bipunctidactyla. The sequence continues at coordinate 25,173,417 of OX101729.1, read as the reverse complement.
CTCCCAATTACCACCGAAATGAGGAGCTGCGGGTGGATTTAAGATCCACTCTATACGATTTTTTGACAAAGTGTCATTAAAGTCGAGTTGAAAATCGCGAGATAACAATAATTCATGGGTCTCACCCAGCCTTCGCTTGGCACCAATAAAATTTGTACCGTTATCGGAATAAATTTTGGCTACTGGGCCTCTACGAGACAAAAAACGATTAAACGAGGATAAAAAGCTATCAGTAGTCAATTCCGTAACCAATTCGATGTGTACCGCGCGAGTCGTGAGGCACACAAACAAGCAAACGTAAACCTTCACGGAACGAGAGCCGCGCTTGCGAATTGGTGTAGCCTGCAAGGGGCCTGCGAAGTCGAGTCCCGTGTGCGTGAAAGGTTTTAAGGTTTCGGTAACTCTGCAAGCGCGATGCGATGACATTTCTGGAAATTCATTGCGAGGGCGCAAACGAAAACAAGGTAAACACCTGAACACACGAGAGCGAACAATTCGACGTGCTGAAAGTATCCAGTATCTCTGCCTTAATATCGACATCAATAAATCTGGACCTGCGTGACAATGAGAGATATGATAATAATCAACGATGAGATCAACGATATGATCCTTGCGCGGTAAAACGATAGGGTGTTTATTATCATATGAGAGATGCGAGTGTTGAAGGCGACCCCCAACACGTAGTAAGTCTTTATCTATAAAAGGTTTCAAGCGTTGAAAAGCAGTACTACAATTTTTACCTAATTCAATGTTAACGAACTCCTGTTCAAAATGCGAGTGTTGTAAATGCGATAAAATTTTGTGTTCAGCAAAGTCGAAATCGGATGCTAAAACATACTTGCGACGCGGTAAAATTCGAAGAAAGCGATAAATATAAATGATTGTGCGTAATAACTTGGTCCAGGAAGAAAATCGTTTTGATAAAACTAAAATTAAAGATTTTTCTACGGGCGCAATAGATATCAAAACGTTTGTCTTTTCCTCTAGAATATCAGAGCTACGAGACGGATCAAAGGGAGCTATAGGCCACTCTGTGACACCAGACGAGAGCCAGAGGGGTCCAGTGAACCAAAGAGGATGGTCCACTATTTCACTAGGTCTAAGCCCACGTGACAAACAATCAGCTGGGTTCTCTAAACCATAAATGTGATAAAAGTTATCAGCTGACAGTTGAGATTGAAGTTTAGTGACTCTGTTTGCGACAAAGGTGCCCCAACGATGCGGTGATGATTTTATCCAACAAAGTGCGATAGTTGAGTCCGAAAATGCGTAACAAGAGTCGATAGCTATGCGAGTGTTACAAGTATCCAAAGTGATACGAATAAGATTGGCAAGCAGGAGCGCCGCGCATAGTTCCAGGCGAGCGACAGAAATGGTTTTCATAGGAGCGACTTTAGATTTGGAACAAAGCAACGAAACAGAAATGCTATCAATATTTTGAACGTGCAAGTATACAACGGCGCCATAAGCCTGTTCGCTAGCGTCAGCAAAACCTACTATTGTCACGACGCTACCTCTAAGAATACCTACATGACGAGGTATATTTACTTGGTTAAGCAAGACTAGCTCTTCATTAAATTGCAACCATTGGTTAACAATAGAATCTGGGGGCAGCTCGTCCCAATCACACTTCAGTAACCACAATGACCTCATAATCAATTTTGCGTATAAGATCACAGGACCGATGAAACCCATTACATCCCACAACCGAGCAATGCATGAGAGAATTTGGCGCTTGGTACAGCGATTGGAAGATGTGGATGGTTTCAACGAAAACGAATCGGAGACTGGAGACCAAGATAATCCTAAAATATTATGCGTGTCTGTATTATCAAAATCCTTTATCGAGGAAAGGCGATGCGATTGCGGAATGGAGTTGAGAACCTCTTGAGAATTACTCATCCATTTGACGAGATCGAATTGACCAAGTTTTAAAAGCGAAATTAACGAATTTGCGATATCATTTAACTCATCAACGGGTACACTATAAACGATATCATCCGTATATATATATCCGCCTTCAATTATCCTCTTAGCCTGCGGATATGCACTACCTTCGTCTAAGGCTAACTGTTTTAAAGTGCGAAGTGCGTGAAACGGGCTAGAACGAACTCCAAAACATACTCTATTGTATTGGTAAGTCGATAACTGTTCCTCCGGAGAAAACCTATAAAGAATGCGAGTATATCTTCTATCTCTTTCTCGCAAACCGATAGCCAAAAACATTTGCCGAATATCAGCCGAAAAAGCAACCGCAAACAACCGAAAGTTTATTAAAATGCAAAATAAATCACCTTGAAGATTTTCACCAGTATACAGCAAGTCATTTAATGAAACAGATGTAGTCGATTTAGCACTAGCGTCCGTTACAATGCGAAGCTTGGTAGTCAAACTATCCTGCTTCCACACGCCATGGTGCGGCATATAGAAGCAAGGAGTGGAATCAATGTTAGTGTCGGAAGGAACGAGAGACAGGTAGCCCTTGTGCAACAAATCCCTAATATTGTCGTCATAGGCCTGCTTCATCATTGGCGAAGCGATGAGTTTCCTTTCCAAACACTCGAAGCGGCTCTTGGCTACGAAGTAGGAATCACCAAGCGAATTAAAATCCCCCTTGAATGGCAGAGCAACGACATACCTACCATCAGGGTCGCGTGTTGTAGTACGAAGATAAATTTCTTCGCACTCGCGGTCGTCCTTACTGACGACACGAGGTACGTTTACTTCCTCTAATTCAAAAAATCTACTAACGAGGCTATCTAAAGTAGGATGCGTGTCGACGGAACAACAACATGTTGTTGCCGAGCAAGAATCGAAAACAGCCTAGGAGCGTTTCCAACAAGTACGTAACCTAAAGTAGTTTCCAAGGCACAGGGAAAACCAGCGCTGCGCGAAAGAACCTTGTTCTTTAGTAACAAATGCGGAAAAAGCGAAGCTCCTATCAACATGTCGATATCTCCGGGTACCCCGTAGGTATCGTCGGCGAGCGGAAGGTTCTCGAATTTCGAAAGTAAAGAACTATTTACAACGCTAGTAGGTAAATTTTCAGTGACTTTATCTACTACCAAGGTATTTATATCGAATGCGACGTTACTGTTAAAACGCGAATAAAATTTTATTTGTACTGAACCATCTATACTCTTTAATGAACCTCCAATACCCTTCACGAAAGAACGAGTACGATTTTGTTTTAAACCGAGCTGACGCAAACATGAACTAGTAATAAAGTTACTCTGCGAAGCGCTATCTAACAAACACCTCACATAGCGTGCGTTTCCTCGGGCGTCGTGTACGATAACACGAGCCGTAGCTAGCAGCACAGTGGTGGGATGCGCGCGTGAAGCTTCGTCGGTTCGATGCGCGCGCGGCGCCGCGGCGGCGAGGGAACAGAGACTGACGTCAGCGGCAGGCGAGGGGCGCGGGGACGCGGACGCGGCCGCTCCAGCGCGGGGGCTAGTAGCGAGGGCGGGTGGCCGCGATACGTGGTTCGATTCAAAATGTAACAAACTATGATGTCTCCTATTACATTTGCGACAAGATGCGGACGATTTACAATCAATTAATTTATGTTTGTTTCCTAAACAGTTAATGCAATGATTATTACCTTTTATGTAATTATAACGTTCGCGAGGCGATAGTGCAATAAACTTCGAACAATTATACAAATTATGGGTAGATGGCGAATTACAACAGGCACAATTTCTATAAGACGATTCAATATTACAGCTATCATTGCGAGAATTATTATTAGCGGTTACGTAAGCCTGTGTAAGTTTAGGTTTATTTAATACCTCCATACGACGTTCCGATTTCTTCGTAGGTTCTAATTTTAAATTAGGTGTGCGTTCAAATACTTTTATTCGATTCCGTACGAATAAAACCAAATCCGAAAATTTAGGCACTTCCGAACTACGTTGCTCCATTTCAAAGGCTCGAGCGGTCTCTGGATCTAATTTACGAAGTGCAGTAAACAAAACAATGTAATCGGCAAGGTCATTGAAATTAAGGTTTCTAAGCGCGTCAACTGAGCATGCGTAATTATCTAAAAAACGTTCAAGATTGTCCGCTGAGGGTGAAGTCATTGGTTTTAAATCGAAAATCTGTTCTAGATACGATGATGCAAGCGAGCGTTTGTCTTCATACTTAGACACGAGCGAATTAAATATTATGTCATAGTTATCACCATGGGGTGTTAAACCAGAAAATACTGATTTGGCTTTACCAGTAAGTTTACCAATGAGATAGTACAATTTCTCCGAATTAGTTAAATTATTATTACAATGGACTGTATTATAAAATGTTGTGTAAAATAACGACCAGTTTTTAATATTTCCGTCAAATTCCTGAATTGTCATCGGAGGCAACTTAGGAAACGAACCTTTAGATACCGACTCAACTATAGGTTTAGAATCGGTGGTGCTACTAGAAAGCTGTTGACACCGCCGTTTAATTATACAATAAATATCCTCAAAAGCGGTCCAAGAATTAAAGTTAGGCGAATAGTCGGGATCTAATTTCATTTGCAATAAGTTGATTTGTTGTAATGTATCTTGAAAATTACTACGCAACTCATCCACTGTTTGCGCTTGCGATAAAAATGTTTCTATTGCTGTACTATCCTGAGCCTTCAATCCTAAATTATAAATACTATCTATACGCTCAAAATAGGTAGCCCGAAGCGATTCCAATAGTTTCAACTGCATCTCAGATTCAGAGGGAGCGTGGCGTGGCATATTAGCACAAGTAAACTATATAGAACAAGTAAAATATACGTAAACTTACAAGATTTATGTTTACCTAGCTACAGAAAGATATATAAACAAATTCGAAAATGTATTTCAGTAAACTACCAAATATTTTTATTCAATACGTCTGTATGACCAGTATTTATATATAAGTAGGCTACAATACAATATCACTCATATGTATGCTACTAACAGCAGTAGGTACAAATAGGTACACACTTAAAATACAAAATATGCAACAGAAAATGGCACAGCTATGCAATCCAAATTGTTTCTTAAATCGAGTAGGTACCTATGACTACAAAACAAGTTGAAAATATAAGTTATTGCGTATTATAGTTGTACGATTACAATAAACAAAAAATGTGGGTATCTTGAAACTATATGCCCAGCGGTACGTTGGCAGCTGGCGAGTGGAATTTTATGCAAATGTAGATACCTATGTATGTATATTTATGTGTAATTACAATTTAGGCAAAATAACAATTTAATCCAAGTTAATCATTAATTTCAAATGAAAAAACGCATTATTTAATATGAGATGATATTTTGTTCAATAGTGCGACTGCGTATTGCCCAAACCAAAGTACTGAGTAGGTGCGAATAAATTATTAACTTAAGTTACTAACAATATAATATAAATAGCGATTAGACTAAGTTATACGATGCGAATATGCCAGTAAAATGCGAATAAATACGATATAAACAACATCAATGCGATGCGTACAAAGGTTAACCGGCCAAATAAGAACGGTATGTATAACCTAACCTACTAAGGGTGTCGAGCGCGTGGTTAATTACGAAATCTATGTAGAAAATTCTAGACCTGGAATAATATATCTATTTAAGATACGATTACTGCTAAAATAATAAGCTGCTAAAATAATATACTGCTATACTAATTATCAATATATCCGGGCGAAGTGACCAACGAATGTATGCGCGAGGGTTCTCTGATACTGCAGTAAATTATTATTGCGGAAAAAATAGGAAAAAAAAGAGGAGCGAGACTGACCTGATAATTCCTTGGCAGCTGCTTCTTCTTTCTCGGGAAACTCAACACTCTTAAAAGTACTTTGGTAATAAAATTAGAAGCAAAAGGGCGCGTCCGCCATAAGTTAAACGAAGATGAGCAAGTGAGATTTTTTCTTTTGACAGCTATCTAGTTGCTGTCGCTGCGTCTGCGTCTATCGTCTCGCTCACACATAGGAATGAGTGGGAAAGGGACAAAATCAGGGTAGGTAGGGCCTGCAGATCAGAGAATCTATTGCAAAATACGGCGAATTATAAAAATATGCGAAATACCTAAACTACAGGCGCAAACAATAACGAACTAGGTGTTCGGCGCGGTTTGACCCGCGCAATTTGTAATCCCATGGAATAAATAGCAAGCTATTATTAAATAACTGAAAAAAGAAAAGAAAAAATATGCCAAACAAACAGGTGATGATTTTATTTAGCATATTTTTTCAGTGATTTAAGAATAATTGAGCATTATTAAATGAAAAAACTTAAGAATATTAAATAGTGAGCTATTCTAGACTGTACACTATAACTATGCCAAATTTCATCCAAATCCGTTGAGCCATTCCGCTGTGATTGAGGAACATACATACAGCTAAACCTTTACATATATAATATTAGTAAGATGATATAAATAAGTAACAGCTGTGATTTTAGTTCCTTTTCCTTTTTACTATCACCTTAATTTATCATTGTACCTACACTTACAAGTACCTTGTAAGTACCTACACTTACAAGTACCTTGTAAGTACCTACACTTACAAGAATACTGCTACCAAGGACTGTATACCGGTATGAATTTCTGAACAATTTTTCTCTGTACGACGTCATACCGTTAAATTAGGTGTATTTAAAAATAACAGTACAGGAATTCATACTAAAATAATTCTTGTACCTTTTTTATTATTGTAGCATAGGTAACTGATTTTTTTTCAGTTCATATTGATATTAAAATTTTATGTTTAAATAACTACAATGTTCGATAGTTTAGTTGAAGCCTATGAAGCGTAGGTACATAGGCTGACCTATACATTTCGGTACAGAAATTACATAAGTTAAAATATTTCTGTACTTAAAACATCTACAGAAATTATTCCGGTATACATTATTTGAGTACTGATATAATCAATTTAGATTTTAATAACTTGTACAGTTATTATGTTTGATGAAGCAGTACACTAATAAGGGTACTGAATTTTTACTAGTACTATTTAAAAATTTTATACCGATATGCAGTCCCAGACTGCTACAAAAATAATATAATGTGAAACTGAACTTTCTGGCTCAGTATTTTTAGTGAACTGGCTACTGATATTGAAAAATGAAAAAAAATATATATTACATGTAAATCCTTTATTTCATTTCTTAAAAACTTTATTTTTACTTAGACATATTGAGTGTTTCATACTAAAGTAATAAAAAGATCCTTAAATAAAACTGTAAGTATCTACAAAATTTTAATTCCATCACAGTTTCCAAGATTATCAAAACCAAGAAACAGTATAAATTTTAAGTTCCATTTGTATGACACACATACAAATTGACGGCACTGATAATTTCTTTAACAATTGTGTCAACTTCTGCCATGGCACCGACACCTGTGTCTCCGCACATAAGTGTTTTTACTATCGGAGGCACTTGTATATGACCCCAGGACTTTAACATGATGATTTGTTCTGAGGTCACCGGATGCTCCCACATCATAGTGTTCATTGCAGGACAGAAAATCAAAGGCTTCTTGAGGTTCCAGGCTCGAGTGGTGCAGGTGAGGACATTGTCACAGAGACCCTAAAAAAGAAAGCTTTTGTTAAAGCCCTGTCTTATACTGAGTTTGTAATATCGTGCTTTCATAGGTTGATTTTATAAGTAAGCTCAGTGTAAATCAGTAAGTAGGTTTAGCCTTTTTAAAGAACATATTTTCAACACAAACAAAACTGCTATTGCTCACTATGACCAAGGTAGAAGATGGATCTAACCACTTTTGGACTCATTTTAGGTTTTTTCTTACTTGTATAAGAAAAAGGCTTAACCTACTAACAATTTTCAGTGGGCTTTTTTAAAATGGATTTTCACTTTTAGTTATGTATCATTAATATTGACTTAGAACAGTTTTGCTGTTTTTTATAACAATGTAATGCCTTCTTGAGGTTTTTAGACACCATATAAATTTAATTGCACTACCCTATTTATCGGTCAGGATCAATTTTTTTTATTATTTTTATCTATGAAATTATATTCAAGCATTATAAAATAAAATGCCAAAAATCTTTAACACATTCATTGCCATATAACAACAGTCATTTTTATTGGATACTGCTTGGGGCTAAATTTTTGTTTTATGGGTTTTATTGGTATTTGGCATTTATTGAAGTCATAAGGGATTTGAAACACAGTAATGTGTATGCGGCTACTTTTGTAAGGCAACAAACACATGGCACAGTATTTGGCCACTACTGCAAGATAACCAAAACATGGTACCGCATGCAGTGGCAATCAAGGTGTAAAAAAATTACCTACCTGATGATATTCTTATTCAAACTAAAGGTATTAGAGAGGTAAAAATATAGCCATTGCAAAACTGTATGCACTGTGTAAACCACAAGCTAAATTCAAGGCATAAAAGTAATGCACTCACATATACCTAAATAATATCAAGTACTGACCTGGGCCATCTTTGCAAGAGTGTTTGCATCTAAAGGTGCTATTACCATAATGTTTGCCCACTTTGCAAGATCGACATGCAAAACTGGATCTCCTCTTCCCTTCCATGTTTTCCATTCCTTCTCATCATCAAATACTTCGACTTGTGGTGGTATATCATCCAGCGAAAAGAAGTGTCTAGCTTTTTCTGTTACCACTAACCGCAACTAAAATCGCAAAGCAGTTATTAAGAGTGACATCATTTTATCTTATAACAAAAAGATTGTAAATTAAACTTACCTCAAATTTTAAATGCTCATTTTGGCTGTTTAACAAAGTATTAACTAATAGAGGAACTTTCAAAGCTGCTACACTCCCGGTCGCAGCAATTAGTACTTTAACTGGTGGGTTGTCCATCATCGCACGTAAAAATACTTAAAAAGTGGACTAGGGTGTAAAATATATAATTTTTTAGCAGAGCATCCTCAACATTCCGTAAACAAAATGAAATAAATGAAGCATACACAGCTTAAAAAATAGAAATCAGCTGATGAACGCTATTTAGACAGACCGCAGACGCTAGATGGATGACACTGACAGAGGTGAAAGAAAGACCATGTCAAAGGGGATATAACTATAGTTCGGCCGTTCAGAGAATGCGTTCCTGACACCTATCAGTTAGTCACGACTAGTGATGGGCACAACATAACACTGAGTTCGTTACCGTTCCTCCAAAATGAAACGCCGCATTATTTTTAAGATTATTTTCGTTTTAAATTGGCGGAATCATTTAAAATTTGTATTTTAGTAATTTAAGTGGAAACCAAGAAAAGGTAATATTAATATAATAAAATTGTTTTATTTATTTTTTGTTGCAAAGTTACAATCTGTATTTCTATGCAATAAAGTATATTGAATTGAATGTGCATACAGAATATTAATCAGACTCCGATTCGCTTGATTAGGTAGTTTCTTCATCATCATCTTTGCACATACATGTATAATTATTTTATTATCAATAACAGTTTCAATCCTAATATCTTGGTCAAAATGTTCCATAATCAGGTTTTTAGTCTTTCAACAACCTTTGCCCAGTCATCTCTAGTGACTTCCCCGCAGGCTTCTTTTAATAAGGTCATCATCTTTTTCGTGCTGAATGGCGGGGAAGTATTGTGGCGGGCGGCGTAACCTTTTATTTGAGCCCAGATTAGCTCAATCGCGTTATATTGGCAATGATACGATGAAATTCTTAGAATGCGATGACCGTACTCCAGAGCCAGTTCATCGATTTCGTATCGCACATTTGCCGCTTTATTTTCTTTAACTAATTTAATTATCTCTGCTTTTAGCATCTGCATGTATGCCTTTTGCTTGTAACCAAACTTTTTCGCGCATTCGGTTTGGTTTTAGTTTTATTTTTTAATTTAATAAAAGTTATCTTATAGTCCATTATTTTCAAATTCTTAAAAAGAAAAACGAAACGTATTATTTCACAAAGTATACCTGTTTAAGAACAGTTTACGATACTGTTACTATTAGCACAGCACTACAAATATAAAGCTTTGACATAACCTTGTAATAGCGCAGTATAGATTTTGAAAAATATTGTTTACCTAGTTATTTGACACTCAGTTTGGCACAAAATTATAAAATTCATTGATTATTGATATAATAATGTTGTTTTAATGCTCATAAATTTTTAAAACGATAAATAACCAGCAAAAATATTTTTTATCGTAACTGCAACGCCATTACAAAGTTACGTCGTCAGTTCAATCGCGATGTGTCAGGAACGCATTCTCTGAACGGCCGAACTATAGTAGACCATGTTCTGGTGGCTGTCAAAGATAGTCTACGCCCCTTCTCGCGATACTGGCAAAAATAGTCTGTTGACTCGTAACAACGGCTGATTGCCATAAATAAGAAGAAGAAGAAGACAATTAAAATAGTCTGTTGACCCATAACAACGGCTGATTGCCATAAATAATAAGAAGAAGAACAAAAAAACACTAGCGTCACCATTTATTATCGCAAAAAATATTTCAGAGCTAGAAAATACTATTTATTTTTTAACAATTCTATATTGGTTGTACCAGATTGGTAATATCAAATATGATCACAGAATTATGACTTATGACACAGTCCAATACAATGTTATAAAACATATTATTTAATCTGTGAGCACAGTCTTGGAACGCAATCTGCTGACATTGATAGCTTCAGTCAGACAGAAGTCAAGTTCTTTGTCACTGTCAAATGATAAATTCGATCGTGTAGCATGTACAAAACAAACAAAAATAGAAATTTTTAGTAATTCGCGAGCGCTGATCGAGGTTGGGTTTGTCGCAGCTAAATCCGTGTTGTTCTTATTTACGTTAACAGAATAGTGTTGTTGTTTGGTGTTTTATTGTGATTTTTTTTATAAATGTTTGTGTAAACTATCAGAATGTGTTCGTGATAATTTAGTGTCGGGTTGTATTAACTTAAAAATGGATGTTAATCAGAAATATTACGAGGGATGTGGACAAGAGGGTCCTATCCGATGTATATTTCTTTGTGAATTTCACCCAACGGCCGGCCGTAGGATAACCTGCCAAGTGCCCGAAAAATACATATCTAAAGACATGTTTGATACTATGAGCCACTATATCATTCCAAAACTACAGCTGCAACGATGTACTTTGACCATGTAAGTAAATTCTATTTAGAATTTTTGACATACAATTATTTGATCTTGTTTTATCTAAAATGTAAGAATAGATAAGCATTGAAACTGTGCATACAGTGAGATAATAATTGTATTCATGATAATATTTGCACTAGTTCTAATCATTTAAGATTTGGCTTTTATTAGTGAGTACGAATTTTCAAAACTTAGGTATAATTAGGTATACCTCTAGGTGAAAGTACAAAATTACCTATTTATTTTTCCCAAAGGAACCTACCTATTACAGGCTTGTTGGACCATCCCTGAGATGAATAAAAAGATATTACTTACATACCTACACGATTTATTTTATAATACAAAATATCTCGGCCTACCAAATAAAACTGAAAATGTTTGTTTATACTCTCTGATAGGTATTTAGGTAAGTACCTACCTACCCATAAAATAAAAAAGTTAAATCCCCAAACAATTACAACAACTGCATGGCCCAAAGTAACCATAGCTTGTGTTATGGAATACCATGTGGTGAAATAGGGGGGAACCTAGAATATAAATAGATAAAACACCCAGACATAGAACATTTTTTTTCTTGTTCCGTGCGGGAATCGAACCCGCAACCACTGGCATCTGAGGCAGACAGGTTAACCCCATCGCCAAAGCGGTCGTCAAAAATATTTTTTTGCCTAAATTAAAAAAATGCATTTAATACCTAGCAGGACTATAGAAAGTTATTGCCATATAGAATACATTCCTTCGCCTTACACGATCAAAAGTTACGCGGGAAAAACCGCGAGACGCTGCTTCTATATTACATTATTAATTTATTATAAAATAAAATAATAATTCTGTTAAAGCCACCTTCTTTTCCTCGCAAAGAACTTAGTTAATGTTTGACAGTGCATAATTGTCACTGACGTGGTTTTATTTACTTGTTTGCAACCCATCTTATCTAAAACTATTAGTTACTTACTTACATTTAGAAAATTAAACCTACCTAAGTACAAAAATTAATTTAGATTAAGTTAAGTTTAGTTAGTGGTGTTCTAAACATACCTAGATAACGTTAGCACCGGAAAATAATATCAGTACTTAAAACCAATTTAGATTTCAATATTTTGGGTATGAGAATTTGTTTAGTACAAACAACTATAATAATAATAATAAATATTTCTGACACTCACACAACATTATCTAGCCCAAATTAAGTTAGTTAAAGAACTTGTGTTACCTTTAATATTGTCTTAAGTTTTCGCGATTCATACTATTAAATAAAACACTTATTAACCGGATTTATCGTGTATATTTACATTTTAACAATTACAATTTAAAATATAAATATACGCGATAAATCCGGTTAAAAAGTGTTTTATTTAACTATAACTTTATGTTAAAAACACACATTACTGATATTTATTTTATTAATTTATTTACCCTTTATTTGACAACCCCTTTGGCGGTATAACACTGTCTGCCTCAGACGCCAGTGGTCGTGGGTTCGATTCCCGCACAGAACAAGGAAAAAAAAACAATGTTCCGGGTCTGGGCGTTTATCTATATATGTAAGTACCTATAGATAAACACCCAGACCAGGAACATTTTGCCGCCCTTTATACATCATGTATTAAGGGCGGATTTCTACCAGGCAACCCAAGTTATGAAGTAAAAAAAACATGTTATGAAAGTATGAATAAATATGTTATGAAGTTCGGATAATTTGGCACAAGACGGTCGTGAACGTTGCGCCGCCATGCAATCGCCTCATCCGGCTTCGTCTGTCATATATGACATGTAATATGATCATTTACTGATGCTTCGCTAGATAACTCCTACATTACCTGTCTTGGTGTCGCATTCTATAACCATTGTCCACCAGTGCCCTCAGATCGTCCGTCCATCATGCTGTAGAGGTGATCCCACGCGGTTGCCTAAATGCTGTCTCCAATTTAACATATTTGCCATGAAGACTTAGAATAGCCGTATCGCTACTGGGTAAATTTGTAAGGCGACTAATTTGTGTGTCCCTTCTTGTGATAGGACCCCGTTGGCGGGGTCGTCCTTGATAGAGACCACCCTTCATATCTGCCGCCAAATATCACCATTTCAGCAGTGATGTTTACCGGCAGTAACATAACTTTAATAACTGTAAAAAGGTGCTAAATAAATATCACCCGACCAGGACTCGAACCTGGGACCTCTGCTCTGGGACGAGTGCTCTTCCACTGAGTTACCGGGGCCTGGCGGTACGCCTCGAAATTACTTAGCATACTTTTTTTTACGTTATATTGTTAACGTAGCTTCATCTAATGGTCTAGCTTGCAGCTAAGACCAAATGAGACGAATTTCTTTTCAGAAATTGTGAATCCCAGTTAAAGAAAAGCATTGCAATGTTTAATAATATTTTTAAGTTTTTGCATTTAAAATGCTCATTTATTCTTAAATAACTGAAAAAATGTGTTAAGTAATTTCGAGGCGTACCGCCCGGCCCCGGTAACTCAGTGGAAGAGCACTCGTCCGGCAAACGAGAGGTCCCAGGTTCGAGTCTTGGTCGGGTGATTTTTATTCAGCACAAAAATTCAACTTTCAAAAAGTTTTATTCATTATTGTTTATAAAAAAAAACTCTTAATGAACGTCAAACGGTAGATGAGGGCTGCGCGACGTGGAGAGTCTAGGGGGAGGCCTCTGTCCAGCAGTGTGCGTCTCTCGGCTCAAGAAGATGATGATCGCCCATAATTCTTCAATATAGCTACCTTATCCTTCAATATATAATATAATATATATAATAACTTCCGGCTTACCACCTTAGAATGCAAACTGGACGGCAGCGATAGCGAGAGAGACAGCGGCGCGGGCAGCGACGCGGGGAATCTGAGCCGTTCCCGACGCCAGCGGGCGTGAGAGCGATTTCTTTGTCGCGGTTTCATACAAACTCAATACTTCCTATCGTGTCGCGGAAATCGCTGCCCGCGCCGCTGTCGCTGTCGCTGCCGCTACCGTCCAGTTTGCAGCCTTAGATGGCCTGAATGCGGTGTCCAATCTAACATCGGCCTTCTTTCTTTGTACAGACGACGTAACCAGCTCATTGTCATGTTATTAGTCCTTTGTCGGAGAACTTCATCTTGAATTCTGTCCCGCGCTCGGTATATTTAGTAGATTGCTGAGCGTCTAGTAGTTTTAGAGATTTAGCCAATATCTTATAAAAACATCTCTTTTCAAATAAAAAAGTATCGAACGAAAATAAGAAAAGTACAGTTTTCTCGTGTACATTACTGGAAAAAGATATGAATAACCATTCTTCTAAATCTTGAAAGCATATATAATTCAGCAGATTGGACTAGAAATAGTGGTTAGTGTCCACATTTAATCACCGTAAGTTATAAAGGCCAATACTTACCTATTCTGGTAATATGATGTTCATACAATAACAATACAGATACAACCTTGAACTTTTTTCTTGTTTTTAAACTACAATGTGCACTTTGGCATTTTATCTATACTGCTAGGTTTGTTTACATCGACTTATCAAATTAAGTGTGTGGGTTGGTGGTTAATTACTTATACGTACGTACTTATATGTTTTTGTGTTTATTGTTACAAATGCGCGTTTGAATTTAAATTGATGGTAAGTTGACAGACAGGGCGACTGGTGACAAATTTTAGACACTCAAGGAGAGCATTCTGTACTCGATTCTGATCATAATCATGTTATAAAAGTAGGTACTTAATTTTTCACTAGAATTCCCTTTAAATAAATACTACTATGTTACTATTTACTTTACATATTATAACTGAGTCGATCGCGGCACGTGACCTGGCACGCGGATCGCTGCCAACGCTAGTGTAACCATGCGTTGCGTAACGAATTTCGGTAAAGTTTACCTTAATTATATTATTTTTTTTTCCTATTTTTTTCTCTTCTAGTTTGACCTCAAACTATCACGTAATTAAAATTCAAAAGTGACCCACCAGTCACCCTGTAGATACTAAATATACAGTGTACTTTTTAGTAAGGCAACCTAGCCAATCTTTTAGTTGGGAAAGGTCAAGTAAGAATAGCTCTGCATCCCCTAACAAAATGACGTAAAATGTGGCTATTTCGGGCTATCTCCTCTCGGTGAAAGAGCGCGTTCCGATTGCTTTTCCATTACCTTTTTATATATGTGCATTATGCAGTTACCTTGGCCGTATTTTATTTTATTTATTTATTTAACTTTTTATATATGTTTTACATACTTTTCCTGAAGCATCTATATCAGTAATAAATACCTATTTCGTTTGCCATTTGAAGTCTATTAAACGGTAAATGTAGTCGTGGCTAATTTTATTTTATTTACCTATGATAAATGTATGTACCTATGATACGATATCACAGGTTAAGCAACGTTCAGCGCGGTCGGTACTTGGATGGGTGACCGCCGACCTTACATTTCTCACGGCAACTTCCGTGCTTCGGAGGGCACGTTAAGCAGTCGGTCCCGGGTGCTGTATACTTGTATACAATAGTCGTTAGGTTTGTCACAAGCCATTTCGGCGCCCTGAATATTTTTTGTCATCCATCAACCAGCACCGGGGCAGCTTGGTGGATTATGTCCTACACCTCCTCGTCACCCAGGGGAGAGACTCATGCCCTGCAGTGGGCTCATTACAAAGAGTCGTGATGATGAAACGGTCACTTTTACTGCTGTAGAAAAGTTATCTTGCTAATCACGTGATTTCAAAAAGATAGTTTTGCAGAGTTTTTGTGTTTTGATGCACCGATTACCTCAAGATGTAAGCAGTGCAACGAAAGCAACAAACATTCGAACCACTACACCACTAGACACCACCGAAACTAGTAGCACCTAGAGGGCGGAACTGTCACTTAAGAAAGAATTTAATTGGTCATTGCACCCCAAGAACAATATTTTTCATCGTATATGGAGACGCGGAATTAGGATTATAACTTGGTTACCTATAGTAGTTGTGTGTGATGGATTTCCGCTTAGCAATACCTAATTAAATCAATTATACTTATTATTTATTTACGTAATCAATATATTAACCCTCAGGACGCTGCTGGGGTCCAAGATCCTCGGGTTCCCGGTTCAGCTAGACAACAAGAAGTACGCGAGAAACGCGTTCTACTTCAACCTGTGCTTCGTGTGCGATGCGTGGGCGCGCACGGTGCACTTGGAACCCCTAGTCAAGAAGCTCACTGAATACTTGGTGAGTATATGACGAGGTTAAGGCGAGGATTCTCGAGCGCTGTAGGGAATAACTCTATATAGGACTGCGTGGCGGGCAGTCGCGTAAATGAACTCGTCAGCGCACAGAAATGTCACAGAGTAATAGTAGTTATACAGCAGTACAGAGTGGCTTATTATACGAAATTCGTCTTTACGATAACGAGGTATACTTTTTAAAATTACTAAATAACTGCCGGCTGGTGTTGTGGTAAATACATTGCCTTCTGTTCAAGAGGTCCGTAGTTAAGTTGATAAAAATTTACTGTTTTTTTTTTTTTATTTATTCATAATAGGAACAAACAGTTTCTTATAAATTACTAGACACATATTGAAAAACCTTTACACCAAGTTTCACATCGGTGCACTCAAGGAATAAGATTTTTCATACAAACTAAAAAGTCCCACCCCTTCCCGTGGGAATTTCGGGAATTCCTTCCATAATACAAACAGACACTTATTGAGGAACCTTTATATCAAGTATCACATCCGTGCACTCAAGGGATGGCATTTTTTCATACAAACTAAAACATCAAATATTTCCCGTTCCCGTGGGAATTTCAGGAATTCCTTTCATAACACAACCAGACACATATTGAAAAACCTTTACACCAAGTTTCACATCGGTGCACTCAATGAATAAGATTTTTCATACAAACTAAAAAGTCCTGTATTACCCGTTCCCGTGGGAATTTCGGGAATTCCTTCCTTAGTGCACCCCTACATCCCATAAAGAATGTATGTTCCAAATTTCAGCTCTCTACGCCCAGTAGTTACGGCTGTACGTTGTCTGTCAGTCACTCAGTACCTCAGTCACTCAGTACCTCAGTCACTCATGGCGGGTTTCAATATTCAACTGACTGCTATGCGTAACCGGTACAGGTACAAAACTGGTAGGAAAAAAGTAGCGTTTCACAATATCTATTAGCTACGGGCTGTAAGTTCTAAAATTTGGCATGGGCCCTCCTTGCGTGACGTTCTTCCAAGAAAATAGATGATATGTGATTTATAGAATATACGCATTCGCAAATTATTTGTATGATATTTGAACTAAAGAAATATATAAACTTATTCAATTTATGTTTGCTATGTTTTAGTATTCGATAAATATATTACAGTATGTTTTTAGAGCTTTTTATTAATAACTAGCTTTATCCCGCAACTTCGTATGCGCTTAACTTCCCTTCTCTTGGAAATTTCAGAAACTGTACAACCAGACACCCAATGAAAGAACCTTTATACCAAGTATCACACCCATGCACTCAAGGAATAAGTTTTTTTTCATAAAAACTAAAAATCATGTATTTCCCGTGCCCGTGGGAATTTTGGGATTTTTTTTCGTAGCACAACCAATCACTCTTTGAAGAACCTTCATGCCAAGTATCACATCTGTACACTCAAGGAATAAGGTTTTTCATACAAACTAAAAAGTCCAACCACTTCCCGTGGAAATTTCGGGAATTCCTTCCATAATATAAACAGACACTTATTGAGGAACCTTTATATCAAGTATCACATCCGTGCACTCAAGGGATGGGATTTTTTCATACAAACTAAAACATCATATATTTCCCGTTCCCGTGGGAATTTCGGGAATTCCTTTCATAACACAACCAGACACACATTGAAAAACCTTTACGCCAAGTTTCACATCGGTGCACTCAAGGAATAAGATTTTTCATTTAAACTAAAATGTCCAACCACTTCCCGTGGGAATTTCGGGAATTCCTTACATAATACAAACAGACACTTATTGAGGAACCTTTATATTAAGTATCACATCCGTGCACTCAAGGGATGAGATTTTTTCATACAAACTAAAACATCATATATTTCCCGTTCCCGTGAGAATTTCGGGAATTCCTTTCATAACACAACCAGACACACATTGAAAAACCTTTACGCCAAGTTTCACATCGGTGAACTCAAGGAATAAGATTTTTCATACAAACTAAAAAGTCCTATATTTCCCGTTCCCGTGGGAATTTCGGGAATTCCTTCCTTAGTGCACCCCTACATCCCCTAAAGAATGTATGTTCCGAATTTCAGCTCTCTACGCCCAGTAGTTACGGCTGTACGTTGTCTGTCAGTCACTCAGTCAGTAACGGAACAGTTTTATATATATTGATTGATTGCGTTTAACTGCTTACGTAAAACGAAACGCCAATCCTTCGACTAATTTTGCCATTGGTTGAATCACATTTTTATGACGTCAAAGTAAATATTTGAAAGAAAAATGATGTCATTCAATAATATTCGTCCTTTTTTTCAAAAACAGTTATAGATAAGTTAGAAAGAGAAAACTGGATTATTGATATGTTGGCAGATATTTGATAGGATATTTTATTTAAATAATAAATTTTTATGTCGTTGGCTAGATAAAATGACCTATTTTTTAATTGGTCATACGTAATGAAAACATAACTCTTATTGGCTGCAGCAGACTGCCATGCTACCTTTACCTCATTGGTTTAAATTAATAACTTGTTACGTCGTCGTTGGCTAGATATAATGACTTATTTTGTAAATGGTCAAATGTAACCTAGCAACCCATTACAGTCAAACAGTTCGTAAGCAGTGGTTTAGATGTCAAGATTTTGAATATAGAAAGGCATTTTGGTAGTGATTTCTATTGTTCGTAGGCAAAACGAACAGTTTTCATAATATTGAAACCCGCCATCAGTCAGTAACGGTACAGTTTTATATATACATATTGATAAAAATCACTATAAATAAATACTATATAAACCAATAGTTCCCTAAAAGAAGTAAAGTTAAACAGAAAGTACAGTCAAAGTACTGTTGGAATAGCACATAGGCTACTTTGACTCCCGATATTCTCCCGATTTCTGCCTTAAAACCGCGCGAAACAGCCAGTTAAATATATTCTGACACTGCTATAGAACGTTGAAAAGTATAGGCAAACACCCCAAAAGAAATCTTCAAATCCCGCGGGAATATCGAGATAAAAAGTAGCCTATTTGCTATTCCAGACTGTAAACTATCACTATGCCAAATTCCATCCAAATCCATTGAGCCGTTTTGCCGTGATAGGGGAACAAACATCCAGACATGCATACATCCATCCATCCAAACTGTCACATTTATAATATACAAAATTTTAGTTTGCTTTTATTCGATAGATGTCGCTGTACGTAGATTAAATCTCGCAAGAAGAATTGTAAATGACTTAGCCATATTGACTTAGTAGACTGCTCTTATTTATTTTTTACATATTTTTTTATTTCTTTTATTATTTTTTATTCTGCTTTGGCTGGCGGGGTAGTCCCCCAAAAAGTGCATCAAGCATTCACCTCCTCTCCTTCTGAGACTCCCTCTAGACTGAGGTCTAGTAGGTAGTCCAACGTTTCTTTGGCTTCATCTATTTCAAAATAGTTACAAGAGACTTTATGTATTAAGATTTTAATAACCCTTCCTACACAATTTTGATTTACAATAGATATCTCCAAATTTGTCTAGTAGTAAACCTTGAATGTTTTTGGTAACATTACGAAGATTTTATTTCTTAATTTTTCTAAAGTACTTACCAATGGCTGTCTTACAGTTCATAGAAGGTAATTTTTACCTTAGTATATTTCTATTATATGTTATTTCTAATATATCTCGATATTTTACTCGACTTATCATTAACAAAATTATCGTATCAGGCGGAAGACGTATGTAATCACTTGATTCAAGTTTAAAATTCTCCAAAATTTCCTACAATAATACAATGAAGCTGAAGAGTTTCTTTTATGTTTGTATTAAAATCTGTTAGCCCATGATGGCTTAACCCATGGAGAAGGTTGTAGGACACTAAATAATAATAATAAATAAATAAAATCCCCAGACAATCACACCAACTAGGTACATGGCCCCAAACTAAGCATAGCTTGTTTTATGGGATAGCTATCTGGGGGGAACATAGAATATAAATACACATATATTGATAAACACCCAGACACGGAACACCTTTATTTTTCTTGTTCCGTGCGGGAATCGAACCCGCAACCACTGGCGTCTGAGGCAGATAGGTTTACCCCCTCGCCAAAGTGGTCGTCAATACTAGTCGCCGATACTAGTTGTTGCTGCGATTTTGTTCGCGTCGATGTTTTGATTGTGAGTAGTTGTAATACTTGTAATATGAATACCTGCTGTATGAAGAAGAATTGTAACGTGATTCTTCAATCAAATGATCAAGTTTATCACGCGATTTAAAATACTAACTGACACATCGCGTATCAAAGTGTGAAATCAAACTCTTTCTTGGAACAAATCTATTCTTATTTACATACAAATATTCATTCATATTTTATCCTACGAAATTCCTTCTCGATGAAAAGAAATGCGAGTAAAACCGAGCGAAGTTTCTCGAACACTGATCAAAAAAGTTAAAGCATTTTTTCGCGTCGTTCATTTTTTATCTTTCAGTCTTCAAAGTATTTGTCTAAAGCGTTCGACGAAGCTATATTTGTTCTAGGTCTGTATTTAGAGACTGCACAACAAGATACACAAAAGCCGCATTCCGTGTCAGCCTCCAAGGATCGGCGCGAGAGATTTATTGTGTCGCTTCTCCAAAACCTGTTACACTGCGTTGAACTCTTCGGAGAAATCCCGATGTTAACTGTGCTAAGATTTTTGTAATGAGTCGAGAGTTTGCTTATTTAATGGGGCGACGAGTGACCAATACTTCGAAAGAGACCGAACTTCTGAGTTAAAATAAAAGCACTCTGGACTACCTAGTGGTACCAGTGATCGAAATATAATAGTAATACATATTCTAAGTAAATTTTATCTCCCTACATTCCTTAAGTACCTTGTTCCTATTAGTTTACAATTACCAATACCTGTTCCAATAAGTAATAATATGAACCCATGTTTACACATTGAGCAAGGAGGAGCGTTTTTTAGTTGAAGTTTATTTACAGGAATACAGAAAGATAAAGTTTTTTAACTAAGTACCTGCGAATTTGAACCACTCGGCGAACACAAGTAAACTTTAATCATAGCACAGATATCGAGCAACTACACCTACGCGGCTCGATCTCGGCATGCGCTCGGCATGCGGCCAGTCGCGACTGTCTACATACCGAAACAATTGTTGATTGAGCTTTACGTTAATATACAGATTGTTTATACTTTAAAATTTAATAATACATCTTTTCGTACGTCTCAGTCGCGGCGCATGTATTTTTCGGTCGCTAATTTATAAGACCGATTTATTTTTAAACGTAAACATGTTTTTTTGCACGAAACGTATGTTTGATACCTATTCAATTTACAAAGTATTTTATTTGTTTATATAAAAAGTATATTTGCAGTCACAAAACACAAAGTAGGCAAATGTAATTTAAACGCTGAAGGCGGGCAGCCCTATCCATGTGAACGGACTGCGCTGTATGCATTTATTTCAAAGATGCGGCCGAGTTGAATCACTGTTTATATCTGTACTGTGCTTTAATTATGCCAAAGACACTCTCCTTCCGCGATGTATTAATATGTACCTAGACAATGTTGTAGACATTAAACACGATACATTTCGCTTGTTACAAGCGAAATTTATCAATCGTAGTTAAAGTAACGTAGTAAATTAGTAAAAGTAGTCAATCGTAGTCGCGAGGTTATATGCTTATAAGATTATGTATCCTGTGATATAATTTTAAATCTCGTAGCTATGTCATGATTAGGTATCTAATTAGGTATAGCCTACCTGCAAGAATATCTTTTCAAATACAACTGTTTCTAACATAAGGTCCATACCAGCAAAATCCTCTTTAGCTTAATTTTATATTAGTATAAATAAAAAATATTGTAAAATATTTAGATAATTTAGTTTATATAAATTCATCGAATGAGCTTAGGTTAGGTTGAGCTGACCATTACCTACCTATACCTGAGCAGTACCTACCTATATCAGGTCTCGAATCATCTATATCGTCTCACAATCATCTATACATATAGTTTACGTATTGCCAACTTTATAAAGGCTAACCGGTTAGTTAATTCACTGTTGAATATTTATTTAAAACTGTCCCGAAATCAACTTGAATAATTTACTTATTTTCAAACGGTTGTAATCACGGTTGTAATTCATTATTTCAACGAACAGCAATAAATATAGCAAACAATAGTATCTATGCTAATAATAAAGTTGAATTTGTAACTAGACGACGGGCTGGTGTAGTGGTAACATACATTGCCTTCTATGCCAGAGGTCCTGGGTCGAATCCCGGCGGCGGCGGATATCGGTGTGATGAACACAGATATTAGCCGTCAAGTCATGTATGTGTACCTATGTTTATTTAAGTTTATTCTAATAAAAAATATGTATTTATTCAATATGTATGTTTATATATTTCTTAAGTATATCAGTTATCTAGTATCCATAACACAAAGTTCTTTAAGAAACCTAATTTGGACTGGATAATGTTGTGTGAATGTCGGAAATATTTATTTATATATTTCGACTTTATTTGTTTGAGTGCGTACCTAATTTTACGCTGCTGTCCAGTTTGCAGCCTTACTGGTATGTTGGAACATCATTGTTTCATCAACACTCGGCATCATTGTTTGGTGCTGTGTTTTTTAAAAAAGATGATTTAAACGTTTGCAATGAGCCGAGTCCGCGACGTAAGTCTTTTCAAGTGAAGTCTTTTCAAATCGTTAATTTCATGGACTGTTGACGAAAATGGCGATACTCTCGGCTCCTAGGTAAATGTAGCGTGATGTTTAATATCCCATAGTGAGCCCGAGTACACAATGTAATAAGACAGACGTTCCCTTTTACGAGTATGTAAACAAGAGATACCTACATACAATGTATCTATATGTATAGTCCTATTCGTTTACTATTGTTTGAAGCGTATTTCCGCTTTGTGAAGCGTGATACTCTCCTTAGCTACTAGTAGGGGCGGTGGATCTTCAAGAAAATTCTTTAAAGAGATGTAATATAATGGACTGAAAAGTTTGTTTTTTTGAACGTGCTATTCTCGAAAACTATCGGTCGGCTTTGAAAAATTCTATACGAATTATATTACATTTCCTCTCTTTAGGAAATTTCTCTACATTTTATCAAGATATTCCTCCGGGATCTAAAGGTACGCGAGATAAACTGCAGGCGGTTGCTATATAGTTTACAAAGAAATTGTCGAGTATGGAGCTTAACGTTTCCCGCTCCCTCGGTTGTTCACGAAGTTACACAAGTAAGATTTTATTGTGTGTCCCATTTATTAATAATATTTATATTTGTATACAACTGTTTGAAGGGTATTGGATAACGCTTTGCGAAGCGCGCGGAACTCAAACTGTAGGGGCGGCGGGTCTTCAGGAAAGCGCTCGAGCGCTCTAAAGATATTTTATATCAAACTTGAGTTCGCAGAAAAGGCCCATAAAAATCTATCTGACATATCTTGTCTTCAAACTTACTATACTTAAACGAGCTTTTGCCCGCGACTTTGTACGCGCAAAAATTTTGTTTTTTACTAACTAAAAAGTGCTATACCATTCCTGTTGAGTTTCTTACCACTACTTTTCCACAGATCGACTCTCCGAAGTGGTGGTAGTTTCAGTTCAATTTGTAAATAGTTTGACTTATTTCAAGTGTATTTAAATACCTACGAAATGAAGAATTTTTTGACTTTGACTGTGGGAATTTCAGAAATTCCTGCCTACTTTTACTAATATTCACATCGCTACACTCTAGGAATAAGAATTTTATTGAAACCAATAAGTCCTACCTGTACTTCCCGTTCTTTTTTTATTTTATTTATATTGTAAGGATAGGACGTTTGTCTTCCATGCCACCTGATGGAAAGTGCGCATGAAGACATGGTGTTACACGTCCATCCACGAGAAACCTATTACACTTAAAAGTTCCAGGACTGTAGTTCCCGTCTCTACGTCGGTACAACTTTTGAACCGAGTACCTAATCAATTAATTTCGACCAATATATTTCGACACTAAGCGGTTCTTTATCTGACAGGTTGAGACTTATGTGTTTCAATTTCACCAAGTGTGGTAATTCTGCGCAGGGGTGTTAAAGTTTCCCCCTATCTACAAATCGACTGTACACCCAGCAAGGGCTTACGTATTTCCCCTCGCCACCTTACGACGTTTTACCTTCGTCGCGAAAGTGGACAAAACTTATAAAGTTGGATGTGTGTCACATTGTACTTCCTAAACAAACGGATGGAATTGATATCGGGGTATCAAAATCAAAAGTCTTGTCTGCTAAAATAGCTATTATTAATTCGTTGACGACCACTTTGGCGATGGGGTAAACCTATCTGCCTCAGACGCCAGTGGTTGCGGGTTCAAATGTTCCTGGTCTGGGCGTTTATCTATAATATGTGTTTTATATTCTCAGTTCCCCCTAGTTCGCCACATGGTATCTCATTACAGATGCTTTGCTTACTTTGAAGCCATGTAGTTGGTGTGATTGTCTGGGGATTTTATTTATTATTTTTTGTAGGGATCAAAGCTGTCGTCTCGAAGATATTAAGATTTAAAACTCATGTTAAAATGTAAATGTAAATATACGCAATAAATCCGGTTAAAAAGTGTTTTATTTAATAGTATGAATCGCGAAAACTTAAGACAATATTATATTAAGATTTTATTGAAAGAAGTGTAATGCTAGCCAATATTGAAGCAGTAGGTATCATCATAATTTTCATCAGCCTATGGTCGCCCACTCCTGGACACGGCCTCCCGCAAGGTTCTTCACGTCGCTCAATCCCGCGCCGCTCTTTCCAGCGTATTCTGGCGACCCTGACCTTGCCATTCTTTTTGGGTATTTAGTTTCTTACCATTCATAAGTTAGTAGGTACTAGGTATTATTAATTTTTTAATGGGTAGCTTGCCTTTAATGCTGTCTTTGAAGACTTTTTAAATAATAATTTCACCGACTTTGTAAGCAAAATCCGTGATAACTTAATGTTTAATGTATTTTGAAGGTTAAACTTACTAATATTATAAATGTGAAAGTTTGGATGCATGGATATTTGTTCCTCAATCACGGCAAAACGGCCCAACGAATTTTAATCAAATTTGGCATAGTGCTAGAGTGTAATTTGGAATAGCACATAGGCTATTATATCCTGAAATTCCCGCTGGACTCGAAATTGCACGGGTAAAACCGTGCGCAACAGCTAGTAGCCTATAATAAGCCCCGAGAATTACTTAGAGTAACTGGTGCAAACGAGATCAAAATCTGTTCAATGGTTCCGAAGATTACCCCGAACATACATGCAGATGTTCCTTTTTAATAAAACAAGCTGCTTCATGAGGTTTTATCTGCGCAATCGGAATAAAAATCTATATTTGTACCAAATTTTTTTTCATATCCGTCAACCCGTTTTGCGAAGACGTACAAACATCCATGCGTACTCACAATATTTCTATATTATTAGGATGTAGAGATAAATCTGCTGCTGGTTTAAAGAGGCGATTGATTCGGAACGATTCGGAAGTTTACGATCGACGTGTTTTCCTTCTGTCTCCGGGATTACGCGCAATCTCGGATCTTCCCTAATAGATCTTTATTAAAAATCCTTTTAAGCTGGAGATAAAAAGCTTTTGTAATAACAATAATTTGCTGGAGACAACAACAACTGTGTTTGTTGTTTTCGTAACACTGTTTGTTAGCAAGCAGTGAATTGCTTTTGTTACGCACCAACATATGAAAATATATCACTGGTGTGTATTTTCATATATTGGTGCCCTTTGGCTATGATCATTGTGTTCCAAGTTGTTCACAAGCCTTCAGGGTATGTCCGATTAATATACAAACAAGGCGCATTGCCATGTCGCGGCTTAAATCGGCAACACATCACTAAAGCTACTGTTACACATGCTCATTTCTCGCACGAAAGCATGCTTCAATCAAACACTTCCTTTTATTGAGCATGTGTGTCGGAATGTTGCTTAATTTTGAGCAATTTTGAGCATGCTCATTTCGAGTACGCTCGTGAATCGACAGGCTTGCGATTTTTGAGCATGCTTTCAGTGGCGCGGGAAGGGGGCGCGTGCTTTAAGCGCATCTCAAGAGGTTTGCTTATTGAGCATGCTAGTATAGATCAGTCGTTAATACTCAAATCTATACATACCTATAATAAAATGGTAGGAAAGTCAAAACTGTACATTGAATATTTTTTTAAAAGAATACTTGGGGTATGATCTACAATCGAAACAGAAACAAAAAATATAGTTTTTAGAATTTTTGTCTGTTTGTCTGTTTGTCTTTCCGGGATAAACTCAAAAAGTACTGCATGGATTTACTTCAAATTTGGCATGAAGATAGTTAAGAAGTCGGGTCAACATATAGGCTACATATTATCACGCTAGCAGTGTTATAATCGTAGGTGCGTTTGGTGCTGCATAGCGTTCACGCAGACGACGTCGCGGGCAGCAGCTAGTATAATATAAGCATACTTAAAACTAGCATGCTTGTTGCTAGCAAATGTAAACTGCTCCTAGCCATACTCGTATTGAGCACAAGGACTGTATACCGGTATGAATTTCTGTACAATTTTTTTCTATATGACGTCATACCGTTAAATTCTGTGTATTTAAAAATAACAGTACAGGAATTCATACTGAAATAATTCTTGTACCTTTTTTATTATTGTAGCATAACTGATTTTTTTTCAGTTAACTGAAATTTTCCGGTATTAATATTAATATTTTATTTTTAAATAACTGTAGATGTTCGATAGTTTAGTTGAAGCCTATG
Source organism: Stenoptilia bipunctidactyla (assembly GCA_944452665.1). Classification (NCBI taxonomy): domain Eukaryota; kingdom Metazoa; phylum Arthropoda; class Insecta; order Lepidoptera; family Pterophoridae; genus Stenoptilia; species Stenoptilia bipunctidactyla. The sequence continues at coordinate 25,146,388 of OX101729.1, read as the reverse complement.
AAGCGAAGAAACATAGGCTGACCTATACATTTCGGTACAGAAATTAAATAAGTTAAAATATTTCTGTACTTAAAACATCTACAGAAATTAATCCGGTATACTTTATATATAATCCGGTATATTTGGGTACTGATATAATTAATTTAGATTTTAATAACTTGTACAGTTATTGTGTTTGATGAAGCAGTACACTAATAAGGGTACTGAAATTTTACTAGTACTATTTAAAAATTTTATACCGATATGGAGTCCCTGATTGAGCATTCTAAATAGCAAGCTTTTAAGCATGCTTTTTTAGAGCATGTGTGACAGCAGCATTATGGCTTATCACTTTTTCCTTTCTCTTTTATCGGTCAATATACCCGAATATCATTGGTGGGTGAGCGAATGATGTCGAACAAGAAAATGCAAGGACTTCAAAGGGCTTTTAAATTTCTTTTATTTGTGTATAGAAAAAAAAAATGAATAGAGCGTAATTTTAGCTTCACGCCTGTATAATGGGGTAGGCAGAACACCAGAGGCTATAAAACCATCTGATGTCACGTTTGACAAATTTAGAGGTATTATTATGTTGGAGAGAGACTATTGCAGTGACAGGGGGTCAGCCTATCGCCCGCAAAAACGCCAATAAAACCTCCGTCCCTTAACTGACTTTTACAGTATGCCCGGGAAGAGAAGCAGCACATTCTATGTTTTTGCTAAGTACCTACCTTTTATGTTATCCAGTGCCCATTCATCTTCTTACCATTGAAGTACTTTTAACCAGTGAGCGTAAAAGCCGAACTCATTGTTTTGCATGTATTGCCAGTCTTTTTTTACCTACCTACTTATATTTTTTCGTCAACAATATTTTAGCTCTAATCATATTTTTTATCCAATTAGCTATATAAAAAATGAACAAACAAATTAGCTACTTACCTATTTTAATTAGTTTAATCAATCAATTAATCAGTCATTTATTCATAATCATAGGTATTATAAAGGTGTACTAGACTTAAGTGACGCACGGCTATGAAAGGTTTTAACTTAATTTCCATGTCAATAAAATAAAGAAACAAAAAATTTACATATGGTCATCAAATTGTAAGTTATTATAATAATAAAAATACCAGAATAATCAAATAATTTACATTATATGTCAAAAAGTTGAAATAAACAAAAATAAAGTGATCCAGAAATAAATAAAAAAACTAACAACACTTTTTTTTTTATATTGTAAGGATAGGACTTTTGTCTTCCATGCCACCTGATGGAAAGTGCGCATGAAGACTATGGTGTTACACGTCCATCCACGAGAAACCTATTCACTCGACACTTAAAAGTTCCAGGACTGTAGTGGAATGAAGATTTAAATATGTTATCATTTATACTAATCTTATGGACTTTGGTATTTTATTGTAGACTCTTGGTGCCATGCTGTTAATGCTGACTCTTTGTAGGAGAGTTTTACGGGTGTTTGTAACTTTCAGAGTGCATTCACGACGACTGCCTAGTGGGTTTGCTTCAAAGTAGTGAGAATGTTTCCTGACAATATTTGCAATTTCGCTAAGATAAAGGAGAGGTAACGTCAAAATTGCTTCAGGTCACACATTGAGTTTAGCTTTTGAGTCAGCTTTTGAGTTTTAAAGACGCTCTCTTTTTCGGTCGTGTTGCCCCAGAATAGGGTTGCTAATCATACTGTTTTTAACTACATTATACTGTACTGTTGAACAAAAATAAAGTATACAAAATACTGTTTTCAGCATAAGAAGCTAAGCACTGTATAGGCTAGACTTTTGTTAACGTATCCATGATACGCTGTTAAAAGTGTGTTACTATTTGCAACATCTCTAAATTTGTATAGCGCATAAGAAAATTGGTTGAGTTTTGTAACCGCCCACGGTTTGGTCTTGTTGAAACTCTTATCGCCTAAGAATTTAAACCTGAAACTGTAAAATGTAGGATATGTTTACCTTTTCATGAATAAATTCTGTAAAATAAATTATAAGTTGTAAAAAATAGCCGTTTCGGAACATAATTTCGTCATTTTTGGACAAATGTCAGCAAATGTCAATAATGAAAGGATGGCACCCTTCGTATCTGCGTTCCGGGGTGCTTTTTATTCGTTTGCTGTCTTTAATTAAAAGGACAAGATGAGGTTCTTCTCTGAATGAAATTAAACTGTCGCGTGTCGTGTGGCTTTTGGAATATTACCCCATCTCTTCCCACGGGTGTCGTATGAATCAACTAACAATGGATTTTAAATCTCAACCTTAGATTAAAAACAATTTCAATGTATGCGTTGCCAACCTTAACTCTCAATTCTATTTTGAATGAAAAATAATTCTTTCATGTTTTAGCATAATATATTTCTGCCAATTTTTGTATAAATTAAGCTAAGTTGAGCGCTTTTTACATAATCAGCGAATGCCTTTTCATTCTTACCAAAACTTTGAGCCAAGCCGAAACGGCCCCCTTAGTTTTGTTATTCGTTTGCCTTATGTTTCGTTTTCATTCATATCTTTTATTTGAAAACGACTTTTTTTCTTAAAGCGCATTGATGAAATTATATGAGACCTCTCAAATATCTTTACCGTATAAAACTTCAAAGTCCTCAAAATCGATTTTAATTGCCAAACTAATTACGTACCTAACAAACAAAAAAAAATATAAAAGACTTACAAATTTTCTCCCCGTTTTGAATTTATTTGATAAAGCCTGCTATTTGAAAAACCAATTAATGAGTCCAACTTAGAAACATTCTCCGCGACATTAAACATCAAAATCGTTTTATAATTGACAAAATAATCGCCTTAAAAATTGAGAAGGAAAAGCTTTATAAATTTAAATTAACTTTAGAAACGGGATATTTACCATGTTTTTCATTTATTTTGAGTTCTCGATATTTCGGCACTGTTACAAGCGCCATGATCACGACGGTACTGATCATGTACTGGTTAAATATCCCGTTTCTAAAGTAAATTTAAATGTTAATGACCATGCCAGTTTAAAAACTTATAAAGCTTTATAAAGTCGGTTTAAAAGAGCTGTGATGATTTTTTTGTCAATGAAAAAACCTTTGTCTTTAATTTCACCTGATGGTAAGTACAGATGAGGTCGAAGATGACAGCATACGCATCGAGTATCTCAATGGTTCTTCACATAACTTCACCGAAACACATCACCCAAAAAGCTGTTATATTTGGCAGCAGATTTTATATGAAAGTTGGTCTCTTAGACTGGCAAACGCTGAAGCAGGGTTTCTCTGATTAGTCGTCTTATTTATTTATTTATTTAATACTCAAAACAGAATACAACTATAAAATACAACTGTAACAAACTTAAAACTATTCTAGTCTAGGTTGCATTCCACAAGAATGAGTATAGAAAAAAATATAAAATAACACTATTAGATAAGTATAAGTATATAAAAATTATAGATGCGACAATATCATAACACAGAACAATATTAATTCTAGGCTCAGTTGTAAACTCTTAAAGATAGACAATATCTTTAAGGGTTTTAGCAAACAGTCCTACTTTAGGTAATAGAATATAAAATGCCGGGTTTTTCTTGGCGATTAAGTTGCACTGACGAGCCATCCCTACCAAGGGATTGTAGAAGGAAGTATTGTTTTTTAAAGTATGCAATGAAAAAAGTCCTGTTTGATTAGACCTACGAGCACTAAAACGAATATCAAAATCAGGAACTTCTAATACAGAGTGAATTATTTAATAAAAATATAGGAGATCAAAATATAGTCTACGTGCTTCCAGCTTCTGAACGTTAAATTTGATCAAGCGAGCGTCATAGTTATGCGTGGCGCGCCCCAAGTTTTGACGATAGCATAACATTCTTAGGCACTTTTTCTAAACTCGCTCTATGTTATCGATGTGAACGTTGTAGTGTGGAACGTTGTAGAACGTCTTTCACGACTTGATAATCCAGGTGTGGTAGGACTATTCTAAGCTCTCCCTTCGCAGTTTATCCATTATAATTTTGTTACAGCTGGCCATGGAACTTGAGAACGAGTGGCTGTCAAAGCAGTCGATGTCTGAAGACGCGCGCGAACTGGGCGGGCTCATGCGGCAGGTCATGCAGGACATCAACTGTCGACGGATGTGCACGCTTACTGGTTAGTACACCTGGATTTAGAAGGAGTATTTGTCAGAAATAAACTCAGTCTGGCCATAAATTTACTGATATAAGCGTGTACTACTCCGCTCCTGGGAATGGTCTCTATCCAGTTCTTCCATTCCTTTCTGCTTTAAGCATTTTTTCCATCAAGGCTTGAAGTGTCATATCTTTGCCATGTACTTTTTGTTCTGCCAATTCTTCTCCTGGAGTTTGGAGTTTTGGTCCAGCTCGTGGCAAATTTTTCCCATAACTCCTCCGGCATGCGAGATACGTGTCCAGCCCAGTCTCATTTAAGCGTGGCCGTAAATGCTGTTTCAATTAAAATGACACAAAATATTACAGTTGAATTTAGAACTCGTCATTTTTATATGATAGTCCAT